>JANJEY010000006.1:1751003-1779220 GCA_024703695.1 Erythroxylum cataractarum
CTCCACAAACATAAAACCCCCTCATTATTTCTTCAAATCATCCTCCTTCTTCTGAAATCTCATTCACGACATTCCAAACCCTAAACTTCGATAATTTCTCATTTTCTCCCAAAATCATTCAGATCCTTCAACATGGCTCCACAAAAATCAAGTGGCAAAGGCAAACAGGCAGCAACCCCTCTACAAGGTCCACGAGTTCGTGGGTCATCTTCAAGGGGCGGTGTTGAGAGAGAAAATGACGAGGTTGAGCCACGATTCATCTCACGTGAGGCTCAAAATCTATATTATAAGGTACTCAAAACTGAAGTATTAATCCCCTCTATGCGATTTGATTGGATTGAATTAGATCATAGTGAATATACGGAGTTGTTCACTGAAATCACAAGTCTAGGATTGCGATATTTTCTAGGATTTACGGAGGAAATATATGAGGACATGGTGAGAGAATTTTATACAAATCTTGTTGTTATTAGAAGCAATATGGACAGTGGAGTACATTTGAAATCTTGTATTCAAGGAAAATAAATTTTTGTATGTGAAGAAAATTTGTGTATCTGGTTTCAACTGCCTAGAGGAGGTGTTAGGTCAAGTGCTTCCTTATTAGATTTAAATATTTTGAGACATGAGCATAGAAATACGAATGAGGAGGCTGAAGAGAATTTTGAATGCACTGAAGAAAAAGGAGATGAATTACTTGGTCGATTATGTTCTGATCATTCCTCACCCTATGAGGCAATGGATTTGCCGTTGAATTATCACCTGTTACATTATGCTATTAACAGAGTAGTTTATCCAAAGAAGGCGAGTAATAATCATATCACATCTCTAGATAAAGAAATTCTTTGGCACTTGGAAGACGGGAGGAAAATCAATTTTCCAAGTCTAATTATTCAGATGATGCAGAAAAAGACGAATTTACTACAAGGTGAGCTTAAGGAAAAAACTATAAAGCATAAGGGAATGCCCTATGGAGCTCTGATTACTTATATCGCTAAGTTGCAAAAATGTAATTTGAATGCTTATGATCATTATCCTTATCCGACGAGTTGGAGATTTACACCTTATAACATCATGAGTATGAAGTTGGTTAAAACTGTTGAAAAAGGATGGGTGTATGCATATCATGTAGAGAAGCTTGGATTGACTTTAGAAAGTGAACAACAAGTGCCTAAAAGGCAATGTTCAAAGGGGGCAAGTGAACGTCCAAGTACTTCTCGACCAAGCATTGCACGACGAAGTGAAGTTTCCCAAGAAGATCTTCAAGAACTCAAGGATCAACTCGAAGAAGTTAATGTATGCTTGGATCTTCAACAAGGGATACTCTTAAGCTTGGAGAAGAATATCAAGAAAATTTGTGAAAAGTTAGGTTGTAGGCATGATGATGTTGCTCCACATTGATGATTTTTGTATTTAGCCTAGACCAACATTTCATATTGTTTTCTTCTTATTGTTTGTGCTTTTCCTATTTGTATTGGATTACTACTTGAGACTATTTGTGTTTGATGGCTTGTTCCTCTATTAATGTGATTGTGATTTAATCAAGTGTGCTTATTGTTTTGATTATGACAAAAAGGGGGAGAATTTACTTGTGTTCTAAATTGGTTAATTGCTGAAATTGGTCTTCTGAAATTGGTCATTGTAATAATTATTGTTTACTTGATTAAGTTATTATTTTTCATGAGTCTATCTTGTTTTGAAATTCATATTATTGGATTAATTGATTAATTGATTAAGGGGGAGACAATCTAACAAACTAGACAAGGCATCAAAAACCTCGATCAATTTTTTATTTGATTTCATTTCTTAAACAATTTCTAAATGTTTTGTCATTATCAAAAAGGGGGAGATTGTTGGACCAATAGTAGTTGAAAAATTAAATCCTTCTATGTTTTGATAATAATAAAATGTATAGAATTGGTTAAGAAATTATTTAAGGTATTTATGGATTGATATTCAATTAAAGGATTAATACAAATCAAGAGACAGACAACGTGCAAGAGATCCCAACAATAAATATTGAAGATCATACAAAATATGTCACAAGATCCAGCACTAGTCGACTACAATGTGGCAAGTCGACTAATAAAATCAGATACATCAGTTGGGGCATGAAACAAGTCGACCAACAAGTTGCAAGTCGACTATTAATCAGTTGGATAGGTGCACTAGTCAACTATCATTGCACTAGTCGACTATTCGAAAAGCAGAGATGAAACTCGCATGGAAAAACGTTGGTACTAATCGACTACTCTTTAAAGACAAAGCTGACTATAATGTACTAGTCGACTATAACACCTCGACTAGTCGACTATCAGGTGTAGCTGACTAAAATCTGTCCGAATCAATCACAAATGGAAAGGAAATCATGCTACAACGGCTATATACAACGGCTAGTAGATTTCTCCAACGTCTATAATCATCTTAAAGTCTGCAAATAAATAATGGAAGAGAAGATGATCGTGTAGATTGGTCCAAAAGAAAAAGCATACAACTATAGTTCCTAATTTACTCTTATTCTGCTCCTAGCTTATTCTAAATTATTATCAATTGTACTGAGCATTATTACTTCATCTTTATCACTGTTATTATTGTGAGTTGAGTGATTGGTGGAAAATAACTTGTGAGGTAGGATTTGTGTCGGAAGACAAATCGGTTTTTTGGTGTAGCTTGAGCCGGAAGTCAAGTTGTATTGAAAAGTTCATACTGAACTAAAAAGTGTGTAGTAAAGGATTTTTCCAAAATCCAAAGTGGGAGCTTAGGTAGAGGACGTAGGTCTTAGCACCGAACCTCTATAAAAATAGTGTTTGCCTCTCTTCCCTACTCTTTGCATTTAAATTTGTTAAATTGTTTTGCGTGTATTAACTTCTAGTTTTTGTAGAACTTTACGAAAAAGTTTTAAAGATCTATTCAGCCCCCCTTCTAGATCGTTTTCAGAGATGATGTTAACTCACTTACTTCTACTGAGATACTTGGATTCCAACCGTAGGTGAAGTTCTCCAACTGTTGAAATTTGTTTATTTTTTTCGTAGCATTCATCTTATATGTTTCCAAAAAGAACAAAACCTTCCACCTCTATGTTTTATGATTGTAAACAAAAGGTTTTCTGATCCTGTCCTCTCTTCTGCTTTGGAGGCTGAAGCTGGACTTCCATCTTGGCCTCCTGAATAACAAGTTGTTCCAAACATGGAATTTGCAGCTGCTACCTTCATGTCTAAGAAGGTTATGTCTGCTCTTCGAAATTTGACACACATGTTATTGAGTCACTCGATATTCCTAATTTATCAAACCTATAGAAAAAATTTTAGGGAAATATAAACTTAATTAATTACCTCGTCTCGGTGGTTGAACTAAGATGTTCCATAACTTGGGAGATTACTCTGGATTACACACTCCCAACATCTTTGACTTCATCTTTGAAAAGATCAGTCCTTTTATACCAGATATTGTAAACAATAGTTGAAAGAAGGATTGGGAAAATATTAATGTCTAATGTTCTAGTATTGGAAGCAAGATTAAACCAAGTGAGAATGGATTGAAGGTTAGGCTGAATAGGGTGGTGTAACTGAAAATATAAAAGGCATTGGTCCCAAATAGATTTAGAGAATGTACACTCAAAAAATAAGTGGTCAATGGTTTCATTATCTGCGATGCACAAGAAACAGTGGTTAGGAATTTGGAGATAGGGAAGTTTGTCCAGGGTTTGTAACGTTTTGAAGGAAAACAAGCCAAAGTATAAAAGAGCACCTAGGCCTACTACTTTTAGACCATACTGGCTTATGCCAAGGAACTTCCTGTATAAGAGGTCTCAAGAAATTATAGGTTGAACCATTTGTATACTGTCTTGTGGAACTAGCTAGCCATTCAAGACAATCAGATTGGGAACTATTTGGTTGGTACCGAGGTGGTTCAAGGTTCCTAATGAACTCTATGGATACCTCTTGACATCTCCACTCATCATTGTTGATAACTTCGAAAACTCTTACTATCATTGGAAGCTCCGAGCCATTAATCTCTCTCGGAGAAGAGAAGTTCTTCAAGATTCCTTTTGGATGCCAGGGATCTTGCCATAAAAGAGTAGAAATACTATTTCCAATCCTAAATCTGAATAGGTTCCCCATTTTGTCCCTCACAAATAAGATTTTTCTCCAACTCCAAAAACTATTGTAGGTAGGTTGTGCACTTTAGAAGTTTTTCCTTCTCATAATGATGGTCACCCACTTAACCCACAGAGCCTTCTTATCTTCAAATAGATTCCAAATCCTTTTCCCTAACAGAACATGATTCTATGTAGTCAAATGTTTCACTCCTAAACCTCCCTCCTTTTTCGATCTACTAATGTCACTCCACTTAACCTTGGTGTGAGATTTCAAATCTGCCTTCCCTTCCCACAAAAATTTCCTAAGTTTAGTCTCTATATCCTTTAGAATGGATGAAGGGAGGATGAAATGAGTAGACCAATACACTTGGAAAGAAGAAAGGACTGAAATCACCAATTGGATTTGATCAACATAAGAGAGACTTTTATGAATCCCAATTGTTGATCCTCTTATCTATTTTATCCAATAGGGAGAGGCAATCCCTCCTAGATAACCTACCTTTTATGAGGGGAACCCCTAAATACCGTATGGGAAGAGTGCCTTGCTTGAGACTAGAGACAAGTTATATTTGATGATTCAAATAGTTCACATCTGGGGATTAAAAAAACGGACTCTTAGAAGGGTTCATATCCATGCCAGAAAACATAAAGAAGGTACACAAATAATCAAGCAATGTTTGAGCAGAGAGCAAATCCGCATGACAAAACATCAAAAGATCATCAGCAAACAAGAGATGGGTGAGTTTAAGGCCTTGGCATCTCCAATGGTATTGGAAGGAAGGGTTATTATCTATACAAGCTTGCAATTTCCTAGAGGAAAACTCTATACAAATTCTGAAGAGGAATGGTGATAAGGGATCTCCCTGTCTTAAGCCCAACTTACCTTTAAAAAATTTAAAGGGGTTATCATTGATCAAAATTGAGTAAAGGGGAGTGGTGATGCATTCTTTGACTTAGTTGATGAACTTCAAAGGAAGGCCTATAGCTACTAGAGCATTAAGGAGGAAATCCTATTGGATAGAGTCATAGACTTTTTGAAGGTCCACTTTAAAAGCACACCTCTTCTGATTATTGGAAAGGTGATAGTTATTGAAAATCTCTTGAGCCAACAGGATATTATCCCCTATTCGACGGTTCTTAATAAATACACTTTGATTGGAGCTAACAATGTGAGGAATAATCTCTCTGAGTCTATGTGTTATGATTTTAATAATCACCTTATAGAGCATGTTGCAACAAGATATAGGTCTATAGTCTATGTCTGTTGAAGGGTGAGCTTTTTTGGGAATGAGTGAGATGAAAGTGGAATTAAGCTCTTTGAGGAGTTTTCCATAAAGGAAATATTTTTTGGATGGCTCTGTTAACTTCCTCCCCTATTATATGTCAGGTTTGTTTGAAGAAGAACCCATTAAACCCATCTGGTCCAGGTCTCCTATTAGCATTAAGAGAGTTGAAAGCCTCTCTTATCTCTTGAGCTAAAACTTCAGTAATAATAGAATTGGAAAGGTTTTTAGATAAAGTATGAGGGAAAAGATTTTCTACAAACTCTTTGGAAGAGTGAAGAACTTTCTTATCCCCAATAATACCTTAAAAGTATTCAAGAAACTGCTCTTGAATCTTTGCTAGACCTACTATCCTGTTCCCATTTCCCACTTCTAAGAAGTGTATGGAATTCCTGTTTCTGTTGGCTAGGAGAGAATTATGGAAGAATTTGGTGTTCTTATCCCCTTCTCTAGGCCATTGGATTCTAGAAGACTATCTAAAGAAATATTATTGATCCCCTAATGCTCTAAGTAACTCTCTAATGGCCTCTAATTCCTTAGCAATCATATTAAAGGACCTAGGCAAAAGTCTCATTTGATCATGAATGTTATTAAGAATAACTTGGCTTTTCTCTACTCTGGCATTCACATCCCCTATCTGGCGAGAATTTATGATTTTGAGAGCTTTTTTGACTAACTTAAGTTTAGTCACTTCACAATACATAGGAGTGCCCTGAACTTGCGAGCCCCAAGCATCCTCTACTGACTGCAAGAAATTGAGCTGAGAAGCTAGAAAGTTTGAGAACCTGAAAGAAGAAGTTCTCTTATGCTGAGTAACAACAGACCTAACCACTAATGGAGAATGGTCTGAGATGTTTGGGTTCTGAATAACACAATAAGAGTTGGGAAACTTATTGCTCCATGCCGAGTTTATGAGGGTTCTATCTAACTTCCTAGCAATAAAGGATTCTCCACTTTGTTTATTGTTCCAAGTACAACTTGGATCACTGGAATTTAAATCAAACAAACCATTATCCCCTACACACTGTCTAAAATCACTCATCCCACTCATGGCAGGGGAACTAGAAGGATTTGCCTCATAAGGAAACAAAATATCATTAAAATCCCTTGCAGTAATCTAAGGGAATTGACCTACCAAAGGGTTAATGTTTGACAAACCAAACCAAAGAAGCTTCCCATGGTTGAGGTTATTAGCCTTATAGACACAAGTCACTAAGAAAGAATAAGAACAATTCCTAGTGGTCAATTCCAAGTGAATCAATTGATCAGTAGAGTTGATGATAGAACACAAAAAACTATTTGGATTCCAAGCTAGCACAATCCTAGCATTCGAAGACTGATCTACATTACTGTAATAAGTCAAACTAGGAAACAAAGAAGTGCAAACATTATTCAAATAGGAAGGAGATCTAATCCTATATTCTATTAAACAAACAAAAGAAACTGATAATCTTTTAAGCCAAGCATGTACTGCTAGTTGTTTTTTGGGGTTGTTTAAACCCCTCACATTCCAAAAAACCAAGTCCATAATCTAAGAACCAAAAGCCAACAAACATTCTACTTTTTTTTCCTCCTAGTTTTCCTATTTTTTCTCACTGTAGAGCCCCTCCTTTGCCCCTCCCTTAATCCCAGGACTCGGAGCCAATTCAGAAAGAGGAGAGGAAGGGATACCTACTTGATTTACAGCAGAAGAGTTGGACTCCTCAAGGTCTCCGCTTAGATCTTCTTGTATTTGTTGATTCTGGTCCAAGGGTGAAGGACTCCCAGCAGAGGTATCATTTATACCTTCTTACATTGTCATCACAGGAATATGTTCCTGTTGTTAAAGACCTTACTCCTTGCATTGCTCATTTGAACTCTCTAGTACTTGAATGACCTCCTTAATTTGAGCTGTGTTCACAGAGGTGAGCTCCTGTGTCTTTTGTTGTTGAGTTGACGTGTTTGATTTCATCTCCTTTCCCTTCTCTAACTCTTGTTGTAAACCAGTTTGGAATACTCGCCCTGTAGATGCCCATTCTTTCTTCTGCTCTTACTGGTCTAGCCTCCATTCATATTAGATCATGATTTCCTTAAAAAGGATTTTCCCCTCCTCACTGTACGTTGCCAATTGGAAGGAAGATGGCCAACTCCTATGTAGCTCTAGTTCCACACACATACGAGCATATACTATCCTAGACATCCTTGTTGTTTGCGAATCCATTAAGAGAGGATGTCCCACAACACTAGCTATCCTACCCAAACCTTCAGTATTCCAGTATTCAACTAGTATATTGTAAAACCTAGCCCACATCGGAGCATACTTGACCTCTTCTTGTTCCCCTCCATTCAGACACAATTTCCTCATAAATAAGGGCTTCCCTTGGATATGCCAAGGACCCTTTTTCCAGCACCGAATTCAAGCATATCTTATAATCAAACTTAAGCAAGAAATTGTTTGAGCTAGTTATTAACGTTTCTTTTAGCCCAAACTCTACCCAAGACTTAGCTAGAGCTCTCTGAACCACTGAGTAAGCTGGCCTTTTGCCTATAAAAAAACCTATCAAAGCTAACCTGAACTTTGTAGCTCCCTTCTTAGCCAACTCCGGAGGAGGAATGACGTAGATTTGCTCCTCCTTGATCTCTGGGGGGTGTAGTAAGTTAATGCATTAGCTTATGAGGTTTCCTTTATACCTTCCGAGATAACTCCCTTCCAGGATCTGAAGGTCCCTAGATTTTTTTGGATCTATGGGTTGGGAAGACAGTGCAGGGTCATTTTCCTAAGGGTTGGTCACGAATGGAATTTGGTTAGGGTTAAAGGGAATGTTCGATTTCAAAGGGGGAGATTTTGTCGGGGGAGGTACGATGGTGTTTGGGTCGGTGTTTTAGTTTTGGAGTTGGTTGTGATTAGGGTTTTAGGATTTCTGGAGTGAGGAATGTGAAGGAATTAGGGGTGGTAAAGGGGGGAGAGGGGTTCGAGGATGGGTAGGGGAGGAAGAAGAAGAAGCCATAGAGGGGGGAGTGGATGCTCGTCGAAAATCTTAGAAGTTATGGTTCTATCTCGCCTGAAAACTCTCGTCGCTCTCTTATTTTGTAATGACAGGAACCTAAAAAATTAAATTAACACATATTAAAAATTAAATTAACTGATTAATATTAAATTATTAAAAAGGACTTAACAATAATCCTATTTAAATGGGTAAAAGAAACTTGCATAGATTGATTTACTAAACACATTGTTTAACAAAAAAAATGAAAAGAAAGATTTTAAAAAAGTTGTATGTCACGGGTGTGACATGTTAAGTCATCCCGTGACACCTTTTCACGGGAGTGATTTAATATGTCACGCCCGTGATTGTTTTTCAAAATAACATGTATATATTAAATATTAACATTAACTACTTAATCTATTAATTATATTTTAATACATGAATCAATTAGCTATATAGTATTAACATTAACTACTTAATATATTAATTATATTTTAATATATCAATCAATTAGCTATATAGTATTAGCATTAACTACTTAATCTATTAATTATATTTTAATACATCAATCAATTAGCTATATAGTAATTATTTTTAATTATAACTTAATAAATTTAATAGTTAATGATAAATAAATTAATTATAATTTAATAAATCAATGAATTTAGTATATTTTAATTATTATTAATTATATAAGCATTAATTAATTAAGTATAATTTAAATATATTAAATTAAGAAATGAAAAAATATCTTTGTCATAGTGACACTTAATTCATGCATGTGAATTTATACTTAATTAACTTAATAATAATAAGTAGTCAATCTATTAATTATAATAATTTAATTAGTAGATTAATTATATATAAATATCATTTAATTATATTTAATAAAGTTTTATTTATCTAGTAATTATTAATCATTAACTGTAATTATTTTTATGAATTTAAGATTAATTTCAAATTAAATCAATCATAGATTTTGATTTGTATTGGAATAAGTTGAGGTACAAATAGAAGTAAAAATGAAGAGGAAATAGTGAAGATATACGCTAAAAATTGTAGATTAAGAAAAAGAGAGGAAGAAGTGATGAAAAATAGTGTTTCATAAAAATATAGATGGGGCTTGAGAAGAACTGCCCGATTGTGAGAAAGTAACTCTCAGAGAATTTGCACAATCGTGCACAAGCACGATCGTGACATTAAAGAGATATCATGAAAAGCAGGATTGTGTAGAATGTCTATTGTGAGACCGATGAATCAGTTAGAATTGCACAATCGTGCAACGAGAGTGTAAAGATATATGATTTTGAACATCCTTGGTTTCTGATTCACTTGAAATTTAGAAATTAATTAAGTAAAATAATATTAATTAGTTGATTAATTATTACATAATTAATTGATTATTTAAATAATTAATTACTAATTTTAGGTCTTGATTGCCTTGTAACAAGAAAAAGAAATTAGTAATTAGTTGATTAATTATAACATAATACATTAATTATTTAATTACAATGTATTTAACACATATTAAAATTATAAATTCACAATTCATAGCCTGATTAATAATAACAATAAAAATGTTTATTTAATAAATAAATAATTATTTAAAATATTATTAGTTAGTTGATTAATATATATACTAAACATGAACATGTACTACTTATTTAATTAATTATATTTTAATGCATCAATTAGTTAATTATACGTTAATTATGATTAATTATAGCTGAATAAAGTTAAGAGTTAATAATGGATAATTAATTTATAAATAATTTATATTTTAATAAATCAGTTAATTTATGATATTTTAATTATTATTAATTTCAGAAAAATTATTTAATTAGTTAATTAATTAATTATGTTTTAATTAATTAGTTATATTTTTGAATGTGTTAATTATATTATAGTTAATTAATCAAATAATTATGTTATAATTAATCAATAAAGTAATAATATTTTAATTAATTAATTAACTATTTAATACAAAATATTATAACATCATATAGGTGTTAATTAACTCCTAACAAATAACATGCATAGTCACAACCGTGCATGAGAGACATGGCTATGACTATCAAGTATCAAGTCACATGGATGACTACTTAATATTTGAAGAGCTACATATATACTGAATATTAGTATATAATAGTTAATAAAAATTAACAATAATAATACAGGATCATGACTAACATATATATTAAATATTAATACTAACTACTTAATCTATTAATTATAATTTAATACATCAATTAATTAACAATATATTAATCATTATTAATTATAACATAAATAACCTTAACAGTTAAGGATAAATAATTAATTTATAAATAAAGTATAATTTAATACATCAATGAATTTATTATATTGTAATTATTATTTATATCCTAATTAATTAATTAATTAACTATACTGTAAATGTAATTAATTAAGAAATAAAAAATATCTTTGTCACGGTAATACTTAATTCACGTCTTTGAATTTACACCTAATTAACTTAATAATAATAAGTAATCATTCTATTAATTATAATTTAATTAGTAAATTAATATATCTAATAAAATTTTATTTATCTAGAAATTATTAATCATTAATTGAAATTATTTTTATGAATTTTAGATTAATTTTAAATTAAATTAGCCTTAAATTTTCATTTGTATTGAAATGAGTAGAGTTGAATGAATTTTTATTAGCCAATTAATTATAATTAAATTATAATTAATAAAAAATGACAAAGGATATACACACTAATTAATACATACATAAAATTTTATTAATTATTAATTATTAATTATTATTAAGGCGTGACTTAAGTTTCACACTTGGGAGCTGTTAGATGAAAGGGATGGTGCGATGGAATAAGAAATGCCTTTTGAGAACATAACATTTATATGTTTAAAGAATAAATCATACAGACTTGTTTGATTGACAAATGTTTAGAAAAGAAATAATTATAATCTCTTACTGGCGGCTAGAAGATTATAAAAGGGTGAATTATTCAGAATACAAAGAAAAATGTGATAAAAAACGTCCTCATAAAATTTACAGTGAAAAGTCAGTTTTTTACGACGGTAATAAGTGCATTTGATTTATGGATATCTGGAATGTCAACTATTTTTATTAGTTATAACAAAAATGTACAAGAAAGTTTTGGTTGGTGATGATTGGTTTTATTAATTTATTAATTACAACCTATTAAATATTAATTCTTGTAGGGAAGTATATCTGGTTTTTTCGAAAACTATCTCTTTTTTATATGTGTTGAAGATAGTGCGAGTAAATTAAAGATTCATGGTCACAAATAATTTAATTTGAATCAATATTTAATGATATATTTTAAATTTTATATTTAAACTCGGCAGCACTTAAAAATAAAAATAATTCATGATTTCATTATAAAAAATTGACAATACTTAAATGTAAGAAGGAAAAGGAAAAAATTATATATGCACCTTGTTTTGTCACGATACCATATTATCTTATTGAAAAATATAAATGATAAATAATTTCTGATCATTTACATGAATAAAAAGGAAAAAGTAAAGCTACAGATAATTATATTAATGCTATCCTATAGATAATTATAACATATATAATTATAACATAATGTACATGGACAAAACATGATGTAAATATAAAACAACAATATACAAAATCCGATAAATCCTTAGAGTACTAACATCATCAATGCCTTGAAAAACATTCAAGGCAAGGCAATCTATGTGGGGGAATTCCTGTAATGGAATGCTTTTGATAATAAGGGTGTTTCACGTTGGCGACTGCTGCATTTAATAACAAAATAAAAAATTGTTAGGATTGTTGTAAATTTCAAAATTAAAGGTAAAAGCAGGAATTATAGGCAATGAATTTTAAAAGCTTCAAAAGTAAGATAAAAAACCTACTAAAGTTTGACATGTTTAAAATCTACATAGGCTGGGCATTAACCTGTGTATTAACATCATTGAAATCTACCAACATTAATTATCAACAAATTACAACATTAATCATCAGCAAATTACACTTAATTAGTGACCTTTTTTCACTTGGTACGAGTTTTGCTGGAACCAACAACAGATGGTGCAAAATCGCTTTTCTTACGTAATAACTCTTATAAGACATTACAAGAAAATTGTCGAAACAAAGAGAAAAGAGAAAAAACCAACAAAATTATACGCAAATATTTTAACACAAATATGCAATTGTGACAAACAAAATTATACGCTGAAAAAATGCACAAATAATTTTTCATATTTCGTAAATATATAATACTAAAAGATCCATAAACAAATAAGGCATCAGAAAAATTAGTAACAATGCCAAATCTTACCTAAGGTAATGGGTCATTCATAAGCATCAAATCAAAAATATACATATCTGCCAAGAATCATAAGCAGAAGAACTCAAGAATAATTTAAAAACGGTTATTACATTTCAACTAAACATAAGAACGAGAAACAATTACCTTCTTGATTAAGCAAATTAACATTATCTATATGACATAACTCTGTGTAGACATTGAAAAGCTAGCGTTTACTTGCCAACATCGTTGGCAAAATAATAAATCTCATTCGAATAAGATATTAAAACATGCAAAACTGTAGTTAGTCGGCAAATAACAAAAGATTCTTACAATTTTTTTCTTCACGAGCAATAGTGGTTGATAAGTTTCTCTCAGCCAAGTATTAAACATTGACTTGTGCTATTTGTATATCTACCTATACACTGAATAACATTATATATATATATATTACTGAGGAAAAAATAAAACTTAAAATTCGAACAATCTAACTAGCGCATTGCTCTACGGTACACTGTTCCTTGCTTGTCCCGGTGGAGTAGTTTCAGAACTAACATCGGAGGCTCCTGAAGTAAATGTATGCCTGGACTGGTTAGGACTACTAGGGCGGCCAGGTTACATAGAAATTATAGTTAGAACTAAAATAATAGAGATTAAGAAAATATATAAATGTCGAAGTTAATAAGAAACAGAGGTGAATGGAGACAAAACCACAAAGGTTCTATTATACGAAATGATAATGATGCAATCCAACTCAAATGATCATCGACTGATTCAAGTCAATCTTTCAGTAGTAGAAACTTCAAACAGACTACCTTTGAATGATCTGAAGAATAGAAATGATTGACATATTTGAACTAATAACTCAGACCTAAAAAAAATAAAAGAGAAGAAGCCAATGGCAAAGATAGAGAGGAAATCGGAGAAGTTAGAATACAAGAAGGTTCCAGAGAAGAAGGAGAAGAGAAACTGAAGTGAATTTATTCTTTACACATTTATTTTATTTGTATATTTCTTGAAGGATCGTCTTCGTAAACGTATCCATAGCTGGAGCAATCAACTACTCTCCAAACCGGGTAAAGAGATCGTCCTCAAAACTATTGTTCAAGCTCTTCCCACTTTCTGTATGAGTGTCTTCCTCCTCCCAAAAGGTATTTGTGATGATTTACACAATATGATGAATGCTTTTTGGTGGGGTTCTTCACCAGGTAACCGTTCTAAAATTCATTGGGCAAAATGGGAGAGACTCTGTGCTCCTAAGAAACTAAGAAGTATGGGTTTCCGAGATTTATATTGCTTTAATCTCGCTATGCTTTGTAAATAGGGTTGGCGTTTCTTAACTCACTCGAATTCACAGCCAAGTAAGTTATTTAAAGCAAAGTATTTTCCAGATTGCAATTTCCTTAATACCACAGAAGGTCGAAACCCTAGCTTAATCTGGAAGAGTATCTTTTTGGTAAAGCACGTACTGAAGAGTATCTTTTTGGTAAAGCACGTACTAAAGAAAGGAGCTCGGTGGCGAGTGGGTAATGGGGAGTCGATCTTCGTTTTCAGGGACCCATGGTTGAATCGCGATGAAGATTTTTATGTGCACTCATCTCCTTTAAGCGGCATGGAGAATATGAAGGTTAGTACTCTATTTAACTCTGAGGTTTTGGGATGGGATTCTTTGTTTGTAAATGACATTTTAGCACCAGAGGAAGCCTCTCAAGTTTTTAAAATCCCCATCTCCTCATTGTTGAATGCTGATCATTTTTGTTGGCAATTTACTAAGAATGGTTTATATAGTGTTAAGTCGGGTTACCGAATTGCCACTGATCAATATTCTCATATATCGTCTTATGTGCTTGGTGGTCCTTGGAATTCTATCTGGAATGCCCAAATCCCCCCTAAGATCAAGGATTTTCACTGGAGTTTGTTGCGTGATTTTATCCCTTGTAAACAGAGACTTTATGATAGAGGAGTAAGTTTGGATGTTTCTTGCAATAGATGTGGTATGGTGGAAACTATGAATCATCTTCTGCTGACTTGTCCGTTTGTAAAAAGTGTATGGAATGCTGCTGGTATTTTCCTACAGGGGAATGTTGATGCCTCGATCTCGAAAAGAGACAACAGTTCGGGTTTTGGGTTTGTTCTCCGAGATGACCAAGGTAGGTTTGTAAAAGCTTTCTCGGGTTACATCCCTTATTGTGTGGACGCTTTACTTGCTGAAGCAATTTATATTAAAGAAGCTTTGGCGTGGCTCAAAGGTAAAGATATTGACAGGATTATTTTAGAGTCGGATTGCCTAGAGGTGATAAATAATCTTAATAATTTTTCCAGTAATTTACTTGAAGTTGGTGTAGTGTTTGCTGAGTGTCTGACACTTATGGATCACTTCCAACAGTTGTCCGTTCAATGGACTTCACGAAGTGCTAATAAAGCAGCTCATTTGTTAGCAAGGGTTACTTTATTCCATGCAAACCGTCTTGATTGGGATACTGTCCCCAGCAGTATTATTTCTGTTATTCGTTCTGAGTCTTCTGCGTTTGTGATCAATTTTGAAGAAGCTTAGGTCCGAGTGTATAGGGTAAGCCTATTGTCTTTGAGTTTAGTCGCTTCTTCGGATTTGGTTTCTCGTTTTTCTTTAATGAATTTATTTAGCTTCAAAAAAAAGAAACTAAGGAGATGTCACGGGTGAACAACTATCACGGGTGTGACTTAACTTGTCACACCCATGACATAAATCCTTCTTAATTTTTTTTCCTTTATCATGCCTTTCCTAAACCAAAATCTAAGGACTTTTTATTTATATAATTTAACTAAAACTTTTTAAAAACACATTCATATATTAATTCAATTTCACTCGTGTATATTTGAAAGTTTCCTTTAACTTAATTATACTCCTTTCCCGCCTCAATGATAAAATCTTATAAAATAAAATTTTTATAAAACTTTTTTCTTACTTTAATTTTAATTAATTCAATCACAGTATGACTTAAAAAAATAACTGATGTGACTTAAAAAAGTCACACTCGTGACTTTTGTAATTTTATTTAATAAGTTAAATAAATTTTTTTCTTTTCTAATTATAATTAAGTTACTATTTTTCACATTGAAAATATAGAGTAATTATACTTAAATTTAAATTTTTTTCAATATTTATTTTGCCTTAATTTTATTTGAAGGTTTATACTGAAAATACTTAATTTAAGTTAAAAATAAGAAAAAAAATCATTTCATATTTATTACAAAATTTTTAGTTACGGTATGGCACTGAAAATATGTTATTTAAATTAAAATAATAAAAACAAATTATTACATATTTATTTAAACATTTCAAGTCAAAAGTCACATTTTTACTTAAGTCACACCCACACCCACACCCGCGACTGAAGTAAGTTGCAGTGGATCTTGACTTCTCGTCTGAGCTACCTCCAGACGGAGTTCTCCTTCTCAAAGGTTCGATTCATCTGCAGTTGAAGCTTTAGCTTTCCGAAGTTGAATAAACAATACCAAGTAAATGCGATCATCAGTATACATGCGACAACAGAATCATAATCAACTGAAAAAAAACACTCGTGCCAGTTTCCACATGTTACGAATGGCAAACAGATCGAAACCAGAGCCGGCCCTGGGCAGAGCCCACCAATATAAAGGGACCCTTTAAGGGTTTAAAGTATTTAATCGACATTTAATGGAAAAAATCGTTAGTGCCTTCGGTGACTTGTGATTGTGAGTAATCAAGGGTCTTAAGCAGGAGAAAAAGTTGGTGTTTTGGTCAGATAAAGGCTTACAACATTCTTAATATTTAATAAGTTAACTTTGAAAGTTAACGTTTGTTAATTATAAATATTTTCTAAAATTTAAGAAAATGTTGGTGTCTTGATTAGATAAAGGCTTACACCGTTATTAGCATTTAATAAGTTAACTTTAAAAATTAATGTTAACTTGTTAATTAAAAATAGTTTTGAAGTATTTAAGTTATATTCTTACTTTTAATTTTTTTATTTTTTAAGATACTTCAACTTAAAAATTAGCTGAAAAAAATTTGACGATTTTGTCTTTTGAATTTCGAGTATAATTTAAAATTAAAGTTTCTAATTTTTTAATATATTTTTAGCTTATTAAATATTTGAATATGTTATAATTAATTTTTAATTTGTCATTGACGTAGACATTATATTACATTTTAAATCATAACATTTATATTAAGTAATATTGTATTTATTTGTGTATCTTCTTTTTTATTTTTAGATTACTTATTATTTATAATAATTTAATATTAATAAATAATTTATTTTTTGTAATTGCAATTTTCATTATACTTTGTCACAAGTAATGTAATAATTGTTAGATTTGTGTTCTTGTAGAGTTCACTTAAGTTTAGTGATAATATGACTAAATCAAATAATTTAAATTATTCAATTCAAAGACTACATAAATGGTTGTCCTTTATTATAAAAATACATATGATTCTATTAAACATGTCGTAATAATAAAATAATAATAATAATAATATTCAATCATTTTCACGGCTTATAGAATAGGATAATATTTGACTTGGGAAGCTTAGAATATTATTTACTATATTTTTTCCTAAGTATGTTAATTTCTTGTATTTTTAGAAATTAGTGTGTCTCTATCTTTAAAATTTGCCCTTTGTTTTTTATTTTAATATTAGATATTAAATTTTGTTATTTATTTTTTCTCTCTATCACAGATATAATACCATTTATATATCTTTGTGATATATTGTGAAGCTATTGGAGTTTGGTTGTGCCTGCATACTTCTTCCAGTTCTATACAGGTGCTTGTGTTCTTTTTCTAATCCAACTGTGTTATAATTGGTTTATATTATGTTGCCTAAAAAACATTTGTCTATAAGTGAAAAAGGAAAAAAAAAGAAAGAAAAAGAAAACAAGTAGTACAGTTGATAGAGTCCAAAAAATGAGCAATTAATAAATTTATTAAAAGAGTAAGTTCTTCTAGTGAGAGTCCCGAGGAATTAGGTGAAGGTAGTTTTGAACAATATAAAGGATATTAAAAACCTACTTGAGGTCATCAATGTCAAAAGAAATGTTAAATGATTTAGCTATGTTATGTATTAAGAAGGATATGTTGAACAATATTGATCTTAATAATATTATTAATGATTTTGCATCTAGAAATGCACGAAGAAATTGCTTTTCATAAATCATGGTCCTCTGTGTATTTGTTAGTGTAATTTTCTTAGTGTTTTGCAATCCAATATTATTATTTGATTGCTGTTATTGCTATTTTGTTGTTACTGTTATTATTTTTAATTATTTTATTGTTAATAATATTTGTAAGATATTATTATTTGATGTTATGATCATTTAATATTTGGTTGATAATGTAGACTTACAAATTGAGTCATTTATGTTTCATACAAATATGTAAATTTAAGTTTATTATCAATTCATTAGGGCATTTTTTTCATTTTACCCCGGCCTATAAAATGATCGAAACGGCCCTTATAAAAAAAAGTTGAATACCGCAATCTCTGCGGATTATCGATTTTGCCAAGAAAATTTAGAAACAATAATTCACAAGCGATGGAACAAAGAATCTCACCTCCTCACAAGGTAGCTCGAGATCACAATTCTGCCTCTGATTCAACGTCTCCGACTTCTCTCTCTCGTTCTTGAGAGGCACTGGGTAGAGGTTCAAGCCTCAATACGGGAATAAGTGGTAGATATTGAGACAATGGAAAAAAACCAATTACATGACATTATACTATATTTAAGTCCGTAATATACTATCCTCATCTTGTTGACGAGCTGACACCCCCAGTTTTAGATTTGTGTTCCTTCCAAGTTTGTGATTTGTATCGTCAAAGAATATGATAGATTAGATTTAACCATACAAATTTAGAATATTAAATTGAGATCCAACTCTCATTCAAAAAATCAGTATGCTTTCTATCAAAATACCATAGCTGTTATATTCCTATGAAGCAAAACTAGAAGCTACAAATTGGAAAGAGTTCCAAATATAAGATCCAAAATGCATGGAAGAAAAAGAACCTGACTAGTGACAATTTCTTGCAAAAAGTTTGCACTTCAATTAAAAACTGCAAAAGCACGAGCAATTGATCGAAATGAAACAAAATATGAACATGTAATTGAATGTAAAAGAAAGAGAACTAAAAAGCAAGTGATTAATACGGACAACGAGGTGAGTTCAGAGACATGCAACATATTTCTTACACATAGTGAAGCAACAAGGGCTTACAAAGTTTTGAAAACTATGCTTTCCTTAATATGTTAAATTTGTAATTTTTCTATGTAGATACTTGATGGATTGCTTCCGTTATCAATAATCATGTTTATCTCCTAATATCAATCCAAGGTGAAGAAAGATGTTGTTATCATGTTCCTGTTCACTTTGTAACACTCTATTTAATTTTCTAATTTTGTCAAGTCCCAGATAACATATGAACATATGAATTTTGAATCGTCAAAAAATCAAAGAGTAATGAAGCAATAAGAAAAAGAAGTTATGCTTGTGAGCGATATACTTAATAAACTGAAATTAGATAATTAAATGTATTTTTAGGTGGGTGTTAAATATATTATAATTAATTAATAAATATTATTAATAATTTAATTTTTATTTAATCAATAATCAATGATTAAACAAAAATAAAAGCTAAATATATAGGGAATATTACGTGACTAACTCATGCAACAAAATGTAGCGTAGAGGAAAAAAAAATCGTCAGATGAAATGGGCAAATGAGATGGATTTCGTTTTTTTTCTACCCCTTTCGTCCGAGGTATATATATACTTAATAATAATGAAATCCATTGGGCTAAGTTTTCATTATTAGCTCTTTATTTCTATATCTCGCAGGAGAAATCTAAGAGACTTTATTTCAAATACAAATCAATCGTAACAGTTTTGAATAATTTGTTTTTTCGATTTGATTTTTAATTTTTTAATTTGATTTATTTTAATAAATTTTATTATTAAAAAATAATTTATTTATATTAATTAATAACTTTTATAAATTAAAATAAATCAATTAATTTTTATTTACAATTTTTTCAATTAAATTTCAAAATTTTTAATCGATAAAGACAATTCATTTTAACCAGATTTCGAATTTTTTAATTTTATTTAATCTTTAGTTAATTTTATGACAATTTAGTATCAATTGAATCTTAAACCTCTTTTTTATCAGTTTAACTTTAAATTTGACAATTAGATTTGGCAAATTAAGCTCAATTCTCGTGCTACTTTTAGTATAACTTCTTAAGACAATATTATATTTTATTTAACTCTTATCTATAGATTTAAGTAGTTTATTAATTTAATCGATTGAACTTTGGATTGAGGTGTAATCACTTGTTATGTAGCCTCAAGGGTCACCAGCCTATTTTTAAATTTTTTTATAAATTTTCAATTTTTTAGAATCATAAATTAAATTTAATATTAATAAAACTTGAAATAACATAATTTAATAATAATAATATCAGAATTAGTAATTTAATAATGATACCAACATTATAATGCTCAAAAAGCAAGTTTCTTTTAAAATGGGTTTTTTCAGAAAGCAATTTTGTAGTGAATATAGTTTTTCATCATGAGAAGGAAAATAAAATAAAAGATGAATATGACTGTAAGAAGATGAAGAAAAAAGCAAGACACGGCTCCCAGAACAGGGAAAATCTGATTACTTCCCTGAAAAATCCAAAACTTCCCCTTAACAACAAAAGCTTTCTGCTCATAAATTCTAGGTTGAAAACTTTCAAGCAGGAGAGAGCAGAACCATTGGGCAGTATAAAACAAGCAAAGAAAAGATGAGAAGAAAAAGCCAAAAGATGCAAACTTTAGGCCCTTTTCATTTGCAAAAGCTACATATGCAAAAGATTGAAACTAACTGCTAATCTCTCTATCCATTTTCATCCTCTTTCCACTTGGCACATCTGACACGTTACTTACCCTTTGCTGGGATGATGCATCATGCTGGTATGCACAATTAGCTCCATTTCGACACCCTCTTGAGCTGTTAAAAAAAATACAAGGCTTCATAATCTTAGGCTTCGAGTCCCTCGGTTTCGGATTTGGATTCGGTAGTTCTTGGTTTTTGCCTATTTGGGGATTGTTGTAACGGCCAACAAATGGCTGAGGAGCCTCTGGTCTGTCACCTCCATGTTGTTCAATGAGTTTCTTGTAGTAATTCACGTCCTTTGCTGGTGGAGCTGGAACAGATGGCACAGCTGAAGTTTGAATTCCTTGAGGTATGCCAGGTGGAGCTTGTGCATAATAGGGTGCACTTGGATTAACAGCTAGCAGGGACGGTTTACTGGATTCTATCTGATTCATGTGCACATGAGATGGATCTAAAGCAGCTGTAGGAGGTGGATAATCTGAGGACAGGACATTAGAGACATACGGCTTGTCCGTGTTCGGGGCATTGGACGCAGATCCATGATCTGAAACCAATTTCTCAATCATTTTTGGGTTGCTAAGAATTTTGATGAGCAGGTCATGATCTATCAATCCTCCATTCTCGTTATTTTTATTAATGGCAGTGAATGCAGCAGAAGCTGCAGTTACTACATCAGGTTCAATACGATGAAAGACTCCAGCTGTCTGATTCTCATTTGCAGAGGTATTTGGTATGTTAGGAGTGCTGCAATGAGGAAAAGCACCAAAAGCCAACAGCTGCGAGTGTGAGCTCATTGCAACATTACAAGGCTCTAGACCATCAGAAGATGTCTCAACAGTGTCTTCATCTTCAATGGGAGTGATAGGAATCAGAGTAACTTGGTGATCACCATAGTCTTGTGCATCGGCTGCAAATGTGGGGCTGTAAATAGACAAAACCTCTCAGTTTGAATGAGTGCCGAAGGAAAAATGGAAACAACAGAAATTTTCAAGAAAACTAGCAAAGTATCAAACTTTGGAGGAATCACAGAAGGCCGAGGATAAACAGCTTCTAATACTCTCAACTCCCTCTGGTTTTGAGCTTCCACATCTTCACTTTCCTCCCCGGCAACCACTCGCCAAGTTATGTTTAAGATGAACTGTTATAGTAATACAAACGTTCATATCTTGAATTCTATTTCAAGACAAAATTTGATCTAATAAGTTAAGAACTAAAGTTTTCAAATGCAGTTAAACAGAATGAAAGACAGTAAACTGTGATTTACCCTTGGTGGAGATCTCCAATTAATTAGGGGGATTTCAGGCAACTTAATCTGTGAATGCTTAGGAGGATGACCTCCTTCAAAGCCAGGAGGAAGAAAGTCATCTCCTGCAGTTCCACTTGGATGGTGCAATGCCTTTGCCTGAAGGTGATCTTGAGCACCAAATCCAACTTGCGAAGGAGATTCCTCCGAAAGAAATAATCTTACCTGTTGAAAGTAGGAGTTGAAATGCTGAGCATTCAGCTATCAAATACATCATATATATTAGAAGATTTAAGACTTTCTACTTCAATATGCTTAAAAATGAGAAAATATTGAAAGTTTATGTGGAATCTCTATTAAATTTGTCAATAGGTTTAACAGAATGGATGCCTGTATCAGCATCATATGAACCAAAGAAATAGACAAGGATCATCAATCACAACAACCATGAAGACAGACACTCTTGAGGTGCTTAGGAATAATAGATGAAACTGTACTTTTGGATTTAATCCCCTCAACACACACACACACACACATACAGCCAGAATCTCTCAAAGCAATTAGTACTATCTGCAACACACAGCTGGAATCTCTCAAAACAATTAACACTATCTGCAACATGCTATGCTAATAGCCAAGATAACCTCGATAATAACGCAAATGCACGGACAAACGAAAATTTTTTACCTAATGCTCCCAACACTAACAAACTTGCACAAGTCAGAATGTAAAGAATTAAGTACAGGCAAATGGTGAATATAATTGTCATTTCAGAAACTTACAAACGCACTAGCAGGCTTAATACAACAGTGAGGTAGACGAAACTTACAACTATACAATTCGAACAAACTTGCAAATTTCAACATGCAAAGCACTATCCAATATTTTCTGTTGTCAATGAAGGCAACTCTAGGAAGTAACAAACTTTAAGGGATTCGAAGAATGTGAGAAATTTTACACCAAAAAACAGATTTTCCTTCTAATTTCCTTCAAACCCACTAATATAATGGGTGGTGTTCACTTTTAGGACTTAGTAAAATTGCAGATGGTGCATAAAAACAAAAAGATATACTAATCCACGAGCAATGGAGAATAAAACAGCCAGATTGAAAGATCTACATCCAAAGCTTCTATGAAATGCTCACTTATAGAGAGTGAAAGTATTTAGCACATTTGATAAATTTTCAATTCTAAAACAAAAGAGACGATCCAAAGATAACTTGATATCTAAAATCTTACAAGTAACTAGGATGACCTAAAAAGAAAACATCTTGGTCCGTGTACACATAAGTTTCAGTTAGCCATGCATATTTTCTAGGTTATACATAGGTTTCAGTTAGCAATGTACATTTTCTAGGTTTTATATCTTGAATTCTAGTGCAATATTATAGTTTCTCTAAAAAGGTTTTAACTTAAATTCATAAGTGTATGGTAAAAAATTATCTAGCTCCTGCATTAAATGGAAAAGTTTAAGCAGCCACTACCTGAATTTCAGCATACAGAGAGACAATATTGCCACGGATAGCATCTATAACAATTTGAATACCATTATTCTTGTTCCTAAATTTTCACCATGAAAGTTGGCTTTGACAGCGGAGTTCTAAAATCCAATGCCATTAAGCTGTTATTATGATATTTCTCCTCAAGGATAAGCATAACTAACAAGAAAATTCTGGAGCAATAAAGAAAATCACCTTCAGTATTCATAGGTGGTCATTTACTTGACTATCTCCTAATATATATCACCGATTTTCCATCAATTTTACTAGTACTAAAATCTGCAACCAATTAAAAGCATGCCATTTTTAACAAATTTTACTAGTACTAAAATCTGCAACCAGTTAAAAGCATGCCACTTATTAGAACACCGCAAAACAGAATCCATGTAGAAAGCAATATATCCTATACTAGGAATCCAACAAAGAACAAATCCAATTACCAGACAAAATACAAAAAGCAGAACAATAATAACACATTGCATGAGTGAAACAACACTAGTGTACCATCAAGACTTGCAGTAAACTAGAGACAATACCAAGCAGAAATAAGGCAATTTCAATCTTCAAAATAATATCTTAAAATCATGGGTAGAACAAAAATATCCTTAAATAGCAAAAACAATTAGCCCGGTTAATCCAAGATTCTGTCATTTTAATCTTTATTCGATTCATTTGGGTAAATTTTTTCCCGTCAAAAAACCAACACAAAATTGCCAAAAAGGTGATAAACCCTCATATTAAACTGATAATTTCCTCCGAGAATTTGCAGTTTTTACCTGACAAAGATTGGCATCTGGTGCCCAATAAACTCTTTTTGATCTCTGCAATCCTCGCATATTTTCAGATCAACAACCGCAAACACATACATAAACAACCGCTTTTTTATTTGAACAACCGCTTTTTTATTTCCCGACTTCAATTTTTTCAGTCCCCAATTTCTCACTGATAGTTAAAGGGGTTTCAATGGACCGATACTAGGGTTCGAATGCGGTCGACAAGATTCGAAACCCTAAATCTTAAAATTACAATTCCTTACCCATTTGACATCGCCCAAATGTCCACAAATTTAGACTATCCAAAGCATAGAAAAAAATACCCCCCAAAACAATCAAACAATCAAAAAAGAACCGCAAACCGCAAACGATAGGAATCGATATATATCGAAACACATATATGTATACATGTAGATTGGATGGATAGATGTACAGTGGCGCGTAAAGCAGAGATCCAAGGGACCCTAGATCCTCTGGCTATTGTTTCGATTTCGATTTCGATTTTGCGGTTTCAGTCTCTCTCTTAATATTTATTTTCTTTTTACGTCCAATTTTATCTGTGTACGGAGTAAAGTGTAGAAACTTGAGGACTGAGCACGTGCGATCGTGTCGCGTGGGGTTAATGGACCAGTAGTGTACTAGTGTTCGCATGTTTCGTGCGGTTGCTGACCACGCACCTTTAACTGCAGATGGGTCATTTTTGTGAGTTGGGTCGTGTTCTGACCACCACTAGAAGGCTCTTTTTTGCTAATTTTATTTTTATAATTCTTTTTTAAAGTAATTCATATATTATAATTATAATTATTTTTTAATTATAAGCAAAAATTCAAAAACATATTTAACCAAAATTAATTATAAATGTTTCTTAAATTTTAAATAAAAATTCATAATCAAATAATATATTTTTTTCTAATATAGAATAAAAGACATACACCATTATATAATTTAAAACATTTTTAATTTATGAGGTTTTAGATAATTTTATTTTTTAAATTTCAATTAAAAACAACTACAAAATGCAAATTCATAAACTAATCAAGGTAACTACAATCGTTTCTTAAATTCAACTTAAAGTAATTAAATTTGACTTAAATTATTAATTTAAAATAATTATAATATATTATTAATTTGAGTTTAATTTAATTGATTTAATTCAAAATTAATATTCAAATTAAATTATTATATAAATAATATTTAATTAACAAAAATATGATATTCATATTAAGCATATTTTATAATTATTTTTAAATATTTGTATTAATGATCCATTATGTAATCAATTGTTAGAACCAATCGATCTTCAACTAGTTTATTTGAAAAAAAAAAAAGACCAATGATCATAATATTTCACCAAAATTGAAATTTTGGATACAGAAAAAGGGTCATAATATACACAACCTTCTTTTTATTTTTTTACAAAGAGACTGATTTCGTGACTTGAACCTGCGATTTTTTTAGTGACAAAGGAACAACTTTATCAGTTACTCCGAAGCTTATAATTAATTACGAGAGAATTATTTTTCAAAATTAAAAATAAAAGATTTTAAAAAAAATATAAATTATTTTATTTTTTAAAAAAGTCAATATCTTTCATGATGTTCAGATTCCCGTGTTGTCTTGGCACAAGTTACCTTTTCTTTGCATTTAGCCCGCTTCATGGGCTGGATTGAAAAGGGCAGATCAGACCACCACCACCGGTCTCCAGCGGAGACTTCTGCTTTGATGTCTAATTCAATTGCTGTTTTTCAACGGAAAAAAATTGACTAAATAAATAATTTAAGGTTAATTAATAATAATAATTATTTATTTCCATTATTTTTTTATATTATTATTTTTATTTTATTTCTCTCTATCTCTTTTAAAATATAATAAAAATTTTATTTATTCAAAAATTGTAAATTTAATTAAAAATTATTAAATAAAATTAATTAATTTTTAAATAATTTTTTAATTTTTTAAAATTAACCAATTAATTAACATATCAATTTTTTTAGTTATATACGAGGTGTCGTAGGAGGGTCCCAATTATAAAAAATACTTTTAAGCTATCCACACCTAGACTAACCTCCGCTTGCTAAAACCGGATAGATCCCTTACGAGAAGCAAAATTCTGATTCCAAGTTTTAAACTATTACATACATGAAAGAGAATCAAACCGGCGACTTCACTTAAACCGGGAGAATCCTTTACCAACTCACCTACACCTTGAGGTTAAACATATCAACTTAGGGTTGATAGTTAAAATATCAACTTTTAACAACAAGAATTGAAAAACTAAAATCTAACTAATTAACTGTTAACAACAAGAACCAAAAAGTTAAAACTGAATTAAAAATTTTAACATTTAAAAACTTTTTATAATTAATCCCATCAAACCAATTAATTTTTTTAATCACTAAATTTAACTAATGCAAAAACTTAAAAAAAAGTCAAAGGTACATAACCAAACTATGTAGGACAACTTCCAAGGTGCCAAAATAAAGTATCCTTTGTAAGAAGTACAGATTATCATATGATTGACCAGACATGCCAATCTTGGCTAATGTTGTTCATTAACAAGAATCAAGAATCCACCACCTATGCGTGATTATGTTTCAAGTTTGAGATTAAAGAGGAAAAATTCACATTTGTACTCCTAGAATCTTGATAATTAGTAAAAGACATGTGAAGGAAATTTAATACAAGATTTTAAATTAATTTTATAATTAATCAACACAATTAATTAACCCTAGGATTGCAACATACTAGATTTAATAATTGAATGGATAAATATCTAAAAATTGTGGAACAATTGAATCCATTGTTATTTTTGTGAAGCGGAGAGACAGAGGTGCAGAGGATTGATTACTGCTATTCCGAACCCTAATTAGAAAACCTGTACAGTTCTCAATGGGACGATTATATTTAAGGTTGACTAACAGTAGGGCCTCCTGTGGATTACAATACATGAGCCAAACCTACCCATCATAACAAACTCATGAACACAGGTCTAATGACACGTTAAAGAGAGAATTACCATTGACATCTAATTAATTGGGGTTTGTACAAAATAATTTTTGTTATGCTAGTCCACAATAATGATAAAATTCTATCATTCTCCTACTTGGACAGCATAATCAATATCAATGAACAATAGAAACAAATCCCCAGATTAATATAACAATATGTGGCCACAATAGGATGTCAAAGTAAAGTCAACAATCTCTCAATCATAAGTCCAAAATGAGGTTACAAGTACCTCAACAATATAGAAATAAAACATGATAAGAGTACTGATAACATATATGCAAGATACTCATACCTCGATGACCTAAATAGAATTTGTCATAAGGAAATGCACACAAAATGGTAATCCGTTTGTGCAATTCCAAACAAAATGACCTAAACATCCACTCAAGATGTCAACTGAGATTTAACAAAATATCTCATAACAATAAGATGAGACTGGGTACAAAATGTCTCCAACAAAATGCCAAATATATACGAATATTTAAACGTATCTGCGCAGTATATCAATAAAGTATATGGTAATAACAATAATAGCAACAATTATAAGCAAAAGTCTTTAAACTGAATAACAAAATAATCAAATACAATGTTGCTATCAAAATTAACATAAAAGATAGACTCCCACTAATCTAAGGCATCAAAAGATCTAAATAAGCTCATACGGGTTACATGACTCACAAAAGCCTTAACAATCAAGCTTTTAGTTAGAGGATCTGCCACCATAAGATCGGTAGGTATATGCAATATAAGAGTCTGAAACTCCTTAACCTTCTCTCAAACAAACATATAGTTTGTATTAAAATGCTTCGAACGCTTGGAATTCTTGCATATTTGAGAGAAGTCCACCACAACAGAGTTATCACAACATATGGTTAGAGGTCTGGAAACACTCTCCAAGAGATGAAGCTAAAAAATGAAATTCCTCAACCATATTGCCTGTCGAGTAGCATCGTAACAAGCCACATACTCTGCTTCCATAGTTGAAGTTGTTGTAAGTGTTTATTTAATACTTTTCCAAAATACAGCTCCTCTAACAAGCATAAAGATATATCCTGATGTGGATTTGTGATCATCAGGGCAGTCACCATAATCAGAATCAAAATAATCTATCACCTCAAGGTGATCGGATATCTTGTAAGTGAGTATGTAATCTT
>JANJEY010000006.1:1809692-1820567 GCA_024703695.1 Erythroxylum cataractarum
AACAATCGAACTAATCTAGCGTAATAGAGTTAGAGGAAATCTATGCCATATCGAAATAATAAGTCCTCTCATTGATAGACACTCCAACACTCAAACTATTTAGGCTCAAATGTGTAACTCTCAAAATTCGAACAATGAATATATTCTACCATATGCTTGCTTTTCAATCTTGACAACACTATCAAAGTGTGCATATACTATACACAAATCAAAAAGTCTTTAAAATGGTTGTAATGGGGCTTGGATAAAGGTGAGGTAAAAGAAAGAGAAGGCTAAAGCAAAGGCAATAGAGCTGTACATAATATTATAGAATTCATGTACATGTATGCATCCAGGCACATAATTCTGCAAATTAAACACAAACAACTCCACTTCTTTTCATTCTATTTGGATTTCCCATAGACAAGTATGTAATTGAAAACACTTGGGAAACATTTTTATTTTTTTTTTACTGCAGAAACTCTTTTTTTCTTCTTTTTTGTTGTTGTTGTTTTTTTTGTAGTCAAACATTCGGATTACTACCACGTCATAATATGTCAACCAACTCACATCTTCAACTTTGCCAAATAGATTCTCCACTAACCTTGGCCATAAGGTATAGAGTATAAAAATGAGATCATTGCTAAGTTAATAATGTGGAAAGCAAAGAAAAGGATAAAAGCTCGAAAGGGCTTTCTACTGGAAATCATGCTTTAGGTTGGCTTTTTAAGTTCAAGTGGTTTAACCTATATGCCTTTATCATGTTCATGCAAGCATGCTAAATCAAGATATTAAACAACTTCTAGAGACTTATACCATTGAAAGAATGCACACAACAAAAAATAATGTTGAAAGCACAAGAGCTCACATAGGTCATTTATTAAGTCAATACAACATAGTTTCAAGGTCACTCTACTATCTAGAAAACTCAAGTGCTACATTAAAACCCATTTATCAAGTTTATACATTTATCGTTATTAACCAAATCTCACGCATAATACTCAAACTCATTCAATGATTGGGAATCCTAAAAAAAGCTAACACACTTAAGATGTAAGAAAAAAATATTGGTTTAATTGTCGAAAAAATTCAATTTTTTTCAATTTTTTTAATTTATGGTTTTAATGTAAAACATGCAACTAACATGAAAATTTTTTCAAGTTCAAGCAAGAGCAAGAAGGTGCCCCATTTACCCCTCACAATACAGCATAAATCCAAATAACCTAGAGTAACTAAAGCCACCCCCACACTTAAACACAACATTGTCCTCAACACGGAAATGCTTCAAACTGGACTTCTTTCCTGATACAAGCTCAAAAGGAGTCTTTGGTATAGACTTACTAGGCACATGATTGAGAACATAAATAGCAGTCCTCAAGGCGTCTCCCCACAAGAACTCTGGTAAGGTGGAGTGACTAAGTATTCACCTAATCATCTCCATAAGAGTACGATTTCGTCTCTCTGTAATCTTATTTTGTTGAGAAGTGTCAAGCATGGTATATTGCGTCTCAATTCTACAATCCTGCAAGTATCTAGCAAAAGGGTCAGGGTTTCTTTTAATTTCATCATACTGACCATAATAATTACCACCTCTATCAAATCTTACACATTTAATATGCTTCCCAAGTTGCAATTCAATAACATTTTTCAGTGACTTAAAGGCATCCAAGGATTTAGATTTCTTGTGCAACAATTCAATCCAACCATATTGAGAAAAATCATCAATAAAGGTGATGAAGTACCTGTAGCCTCCCATGAAAATAGGAATAATGGGTTCACAGATGTCTTTGTGAATTATCTGTAATGATTCATCATTCCTAGTCATTTTCTCCTTTCTTACTTTAGCTGTAAACTTCCCCTTTAGGAAATCATCATAAGTGTCAAAATCAGAGAAATCCAAATCATGCAAAATAGTTTCCTTTATCAATCTCTCCATTTTCTCCTTAAAGATGTGTCATAACCATTTATGTCACAACATAGAAGATTTTTTAACAACTCTCCTACGTTTGATTCCAACGCAACATTAAAATCATCAGGTGGTCGGTCAAAACGAGAAGAATTGGCAATTAGCATAAACAATCTATCATGCATAATTACAGAATCAACAATAGCAGAATTATAGTACAAAACAATACCATTATTGATTATATGAGAAATGTATCTACAACTATGTAAAACAGAAACTAAAATCAAATTCCTTCTCATAGAAGGCACATAAACAGTATCTTTCAAAAGCAAATCATGTCTACTATTCAACTTCAAGGAAACTACTCCTATGTGCTCAATATTAACACTAAATCCATCTCCTAGTTTTACCGTCAACTCTCCTTCATTTGGTTTTCGTCTGCTTTTGAACTCCTGCAATGAGTTCGTTACATGAATAGTTGCACCAGTGTCTAACCACCATGAATTAAGAGGAACATCAATCAGATTTGATTCAAAACAAACAAAGATTTGAGGTATATCTTTCTTCTTTGCCAACCAATTCTTAAACTTCTCACAGTCATACTGCCTATGCCCATGTTTTTTACAAAAGTTGCAGCTTTCATTAAAAGTCGGCTTATGCTTAGCACCAGAACTCTCACCAGGCCCAGAAAGTAATGCAGATTTATCATTTCCCTTCTTCTTAAATTGAGGCTTACTTTGTTTGTTTCTGTAAAATTTCTTCTTATCACCACTCTTGTGAGAAGTGTGATGAATATTGTGACATTTTCCTTTCTTCATAGTATGCTCATCTTCAATAAGAATGGAAATCAGCTCATCAATACTCCAATCATCTTTCTAAGCATGATAAGTAGTCCTGAGAACATCAAACTTAGATGGAAGAGATTCAAACACCTGCCAGATCAGATAATCCTCTCCCAACACAACTTTCATGACCTTCAACTTATTATAACAATTCATAAGCTTCATAATACGGTCACGAACACCACCCACACCATCATACTTGGTCTTAGACAATAAAGACAAGTAATTAAACTTTTCAGTTTATCAAACTTCTGCAATTTTTCACCAATAGTCTTGAGATAATTTTTGGAATTATCAGTTTCTGTGATGCTCTCTTTGATGATCATCAAACAAACCTTGTTAGAACAAACCCACTTATCATATTTAGCTCTATCTGCAGCGAAAGACTCAACAGTAGGTTGTGCAGGCTCACCTTTAGTGAGAGCAACATCAACATTATAAACTGCCAAAAAAAGATTCAATGATTCAAGTCAGTCGTCATAATTGGTCCCATTCAGCTTAATCAAAAAATTCAAAGCTGGAAATTAATACAAAGCAGGGAGATTTAGCAAATGTATCACCAACTAGGAAAATTGGGCAAAAAATACAGCTAGATTCTCATGCAATTGTAATCCTATCTAAGGGTCTCGAATTACAACACAGATCACCTAAAACATTAAACTATGCCCTAAAGCTAATATCGATAAGATGTTGAAAACTTTAAAGACATAATTCAATGAATGAATCAAAAACATTAGAAATTATATTGATAAAGACAAACCGATAGGGTAAGTGCATCATTAACATAGCATCTAATGTATGCTTAATAACAACATCACAACAGCAATTTGTAATAATTGGTCTCACGATAGGTGAGCTCACAATTACACAAAATGAATGACAATAGCCTAATAACGTTTTCCAAGATTGTTCTCATAGGTTCAGTTAGCACAACAATTACAAAATTAACCATAGTAATCATATAATATAATATTATATGCATAAATTACATCCAAAATTAATTTTGGTACATAACTATATAATACTGAGAGTACACATGACTCTACATGCCCAAATAATACTAGGAATAAGTACAAAAATTTTCAAGGAAAAATTCGAAGATTATACTATATTTTTATTAATTTTAAACTTCGAAAAAATAAAAAAAAAATATAGGGTTCAAAAAATTTCAGAAAAATACCATAAAATAGATCTGGGTAAGTGGAGCAAGCTAAAAAATTTTGGAAAAAAATGACCACTGGAGGCGAGGGCACGCGTCCACCACACCATTACTGTGCGTGGGAGAAGACCAACCGGGTCGGGCTATGTTTTCTCCACCCGAATGATTGGTATCCAGGTTGCCCGATCTGATTCGAAAAAATCTCGATATCTTTCTCAATTTTGATTCGTTTTTAACAAATTTGGTGTCGTTAGATTCAAAATTTAAAGATCTATCAAACCCCTCGATCAATTTTACGAAAAAAAAGGCTACTGAAAAGGTTCAAAAAAATTCAAAAGATATGATTTTTTCGAGAAAAAAGAATGGTTTTCATAGCTTGTTTTCGAGTTCTGGGGTTTTAAAGAACAAATACAAAATTCAACACCAAACCGAAACAGATCAACCGCAACAAAAATCGATTTCACATAAATAATTAACAAAAATTGAAATCGACAATTCCATTAAAAATATATATATATATATATTTCGAAATTACCAAAAAATCAGCGGTCACAATTAGAGTTAATTGGCTCTGATATTAATTGAAGGAAATTTAACACGAGATTTCAGATTAATTTTGTAATTAATCAACACAATTAATTAACTATAGGATTGCAACATACTAGATTTAATAATTGAATGGATAAATACTTGAAAATTATGGAACAATTGAATCCATTGTTATTTTTGTGAAGCGAAGCGATAGAGGTGCATAGGATTGACTACTGTTATTTTGAACCATGATTAGAAAACCAGTACAGTTCTCAATGGGGTGACTGTATTTAAGGTTGGCTAGCAGTAGAGTCTCCTGTGCATTACAATACATGGGTCAAGCTTATCCATCATAGCAAACCCATGAACACAGACCCAATGACACGTTAAAGAGAGAATTACCATAGACATCTAATTAATCGGAGTTTGTACAAAATAATTGTTATTATGTTAGTCTACAATAATGATAAAATTCTATCAACATGTACTAAGTTTCATGTTTTCCATGACAACTCAATGAAACTTTTGCCAATCACAAGATTCCGAAAGATTTTGTTAGTGAATATATAAAATCAATTAAAATGATCTCACATAAAAGTTTAAACTATTATGATAAAACATTTACTTAATATAATATCAGAGCCTTTGTGACCAAATGATCGTGAGTTCAAATCCTATCACCTCTTTATTATTTAACACAAGATAAAGTAAGTCTATGCAAATTTTAAGCCCAAAAGACTTTCACTTGAGGAAGTATGTTAATGAATATATAAAATTAATTAAATTGACTTCACACAACAGGTTAAACTATTATGATAAAACGGTCACTTAACATATTTAAATACAAAAATTCGCAACTTTCTAACTAATAGAGAAACTATTTTCGATACCAAGTTTCGTGTTTCCAATAGCTGTAAAATATGACAATAAACTAGAGTTATTTATCACCATGAATCAGTAGGAGACAATCTGTAAGCTCTACCAATTTTACAGTTGAATGTTTCAAAACAAAAAATTATCACAAAATAATTTCCAATTAACAAGCACCAATACCCACCAGAGAGGAAAACCTTTGCGCGAACGTAACATAATTGTGATATAACAAATCGTAATATACATGGACTCATCACCTGGTCCTGTGTTTCTTATCTCTAGTCCCTTACGAACTTCGGACATCAAACACGTGAACTAAGTTTCCGGGAACACTGAGAACCAAATCTGGGTTCTAGCATATAATTGATTTCAAGTATGCTTTCACCTCTGCCATTTTTTTTCTGTAACAAAGGCAATTTAAAACAGGATAAGCAGCTGTGCTTAACAGTTTAAAGATCCAAGTTTATCTACCAGGGGTTGAATGTTTCGATACCAAAAGAGATGCTAGACTGCATCGGCAGAACATCGAGAAGGAATTATAGGGCCTAGATAACAAAATGAATGATACTTTCAAACAGAATGATAAAATATTTCAACATTGTTAAGACAAAGAAATGGAGAAAGTAAAAGATTAAATAGCAGGCTGAAGTTTATTAATGTATGCTCAGGAAGAATGATTATGATGATTATGTTCAGTAATGAGAAGTGAGGTCTTCGTCGTTCATTTTATATTTTCACCCGTCCAAGATGTCAGAGTAGAACATCTGGAACAATTATATCTTTCAAGTCAGTTTTACCTATCTAGTATTATCATTTCATATTTACTTCAGGATGTCTGAGTAGAACTCAATATCAAGGAATATGGATAACTTTCTCTTGGATAGTAGCCTACTAATGCATGCAAATGTAAGGCAATGGACACAAGCAATAAGGAAGCTATACAAATACCATGAACGACATGGCTGCTATTTCCCTTTCCCTGCTGTGCTTGAGACAATGACCGCTGGATGCGAGGAGAACCCTGCCTCCTGTCAGCACCAGGTAAGGAATGACGCTTCTTGATGTAGTCTGTGTCATGCACATCTGGGCTTGATCTTGGTGAGTTGTTAGCATGGAACTTTGCTCTTGCAGACTGTGTGGCCTGCATGAAGTGGGGAATTGAAATGCCACTACTACTACTATCTCTTGGTTCTTGATCAGTGGGTTCAGGTCTCGTTGAACCAAAAGAATTCCGTCGCATCCCATTCTTTTCGTCTTCAGGCAACTGTTCTGTGCTACTTCTTGTGTTAGAGTCGTGAAGATTTGATGATCTCTTACCTGCTGACAGCGACTTCCGTTTCTGGTTAGAACTACCCCTTTGAGTATTGCTCTTTTTACCTGCTACAGATATCTGACTTGAAGGTGTTCCATCGCAATCGGGAATACTAATATGGCTTCTTGGTGAAACTTCAGGGGACAACCTATAAGCTTGACCACCTGTCACAGAGTCCAATTCTTTCTTGGCATCACATGCACTAGTCTCTGGCTGCAACTCTGCCTGAGTAGAGTCTTCAGCTGGTTTGGAATTTGCAAGTTCACCAATGATATCATTGATTTTTTTAGGTTCTTTCATGACAGTGTGAGCCAGATGTGGAGCTGGTTCAATATATTCATTCTTGACTTGAACAATTACATCATCCTTGCCGTTAGGCTTGCTAGTTTCTTCCCCAGGTACTTTAGCTTCATGCTCCTCCTCTACAGCTCCAATTTCAGATAAATCAGGAGAATCTAGAGTCGAAGTTATAGAAAGTTCAGTACCACATTCAGATCCACCATATTGAACCCTAGGATTTTGGGGAGCCAAGTTTTCGATCACATTAAGCTCATTTTCCCTAGCTATATTTCCTTCTCCGGATGATACTACATCTGAGTTTGGTTCAAATTCACCCTCCTGATAAGGTGAACTGGTTGATCTATTTGAATTGACAGTTGAACTCAACTCTGCAAATTTTGACTGGACAGCAATAAATGCAGGATTACTGGACTTTGTTGATCCAATATTAGATTTCTTTGCTTCAGTCCCCACTTTTTCAGAGGCAAATCTTTTCATGGAGCATTTAGGATGCTCAGATTGTTCACTTTCTATTTCCTCAAGAGAAAGAGAACTCGGTCCCATTCGAGAACTTAAGCCAATATGTTCACTTTGGTTTGCAAAGGTATTAGTGCCTGTCGATGTATCCTTCACATCAGATGTAACAGTCACTTTGGGATGATGCTGATCCAAATCTTTGAACACTGAAGAACTTGGATAGGTTGTATGAGACTCCATATTGTCAGCATTAAGTGTTATCAAATTCTCATCACTATCAGACAGCACTATGGTTTCCCTGGTCTCAGAACTTGAATGTGCAGACTCAGGAAAATCTTTGGGTGTAACTCTACTTTCCATGGGAGAGGAGGATGAGTCATTCTTTTCTATTTCCAATTCCTTAGTCTCCAACTGTGTATTTGGAGTTTGTTGTGCCGACGAAACCGACATCCACCTCTCTAACCAGCTCCAAGCAGGGCTAGGCTTCATAGGATCACACTTGATGTGAATAGGTTTGGTCTTGGGTGTTGACGCTATTAGCTTCAAAATGAAATAGGATTCAGTATATTTGGGATAAATGCAAAAGATAGGATTAAGTAGTATATCTCCATGAATCATACCTGCTGAGCAAAACTGTTGCTAAGCAGCTTCTCAATGGAAGTGTACGTGACAATTGGCTTGGTTAACTGGTTTTCCTTATCCTAAAACAAGATATTAAATCTTATATTAAAAGGATAAATGAATAAACATTGCAATATGTAAAAAGCCCGTCCGCAACGAAATTCAAGAGCAAGAACAAGAAAGAAGAAAGATGAGGTTATGATTCTATCTATTTTGAAGGTCATACCGTTGAAGTGTAATAGGAATGCGATAACTAAAATGACGTGAAAAAAAAGCCACAAAAATTAAAGGTGATTCACTACCCTACCCGAACATTTTAACTGTTGACTACAGATTTCATCCTTACATTTGAAGCCCTTTGTCCTGAAAAGTCATTTTAATCATCCCTAGAAGAGTACAGAAACACTGTTGCCCGAAGCACAGGAACTTTCAGATTCATAAGCTTCAAACATCTGAACAAGCTATTTGACAGGACAAAACGTCCTCTTAGACAATTTTGTGAATCATAAATTCTTCAGTTCATTGTAGATTAGGCAATTCAGTATGCGAATATGACAATCCAGCCAAAAGGCCTCAATATTTGGAATATTTTTCCTACCAAATTTGTATACGTCAGAAAGAGATATCCAAGTAGAACTATGCTTTGAGATTTGCAGTAAAAAGGCTTCAAGGATTTAGTGTTGAGACACAAGAGAATGTACATAACAAAATAAACATGACACTGATAAAGAGTTAGTAAAATGAACATAACACTGATAAAGAGTTCTAAATTGAAGCCAATACTCTTTGTTTACCTCACAAGGAAAATTTTAATTGAGTTCAGCAGCATTACCTTTTTTTTTGCACAAGAATCCAACAACAAACGGGAACGACGAGCACGAACAAGGGCTTGCATTTTGACAATGGCTTGAACACATCGTAGGGTTCCCACAGCATGTCGACGGACTATGTGTCCGCGTACAGCAGCTTGCAACTTAATTACATTCTTAAGTTTAAAGAGTTTGCTTTTAGCCTGAAAGTAATTTTGTTGAAAGGAAAAAGTTTTGAGTGGCTAGTTGAGTGAACCTTGTGTCATACATTTCAAGGAAGTAAATCATAATTACCAAAAACACTCTGACTGCAGTCTGCAGAATAATAACAACAGACTCTTTTGGACGGGTATCTGATTTTCCTTCATCCTTGGTGATAATAGTCATCTCCGGTACTTTTACTTCGTCCTGAGTAACAACTATTTTGTCAGAAACAACTATTTTGTCAGACACTTTTTGCTCTGTTGAAGTTGATAACTGCAGTTTTCCATCAGTGCATTGTATGACTGAGGCTTTCTCTTGAACAATGGAGGTATCAGGAACTCGAGACTTCAGATTGGCAGACTCTGGACTCTCCTTGCTCACAGAAGAAGGGACTTCAGAGATCACAGTGTTGTTTAGAACCCGATGACTGGCAGATCTCTTCCAGAAACTCCATCCATGTTTGTCACTTGAGATCTCGTTCTGCAAAGAAATTTTGTTGGGATCATCAATCATCTGAATGAACATGAGTAAGAATAACCAGAATCACCTTATTATTCAGTCTATCAAAGTGTCAGAAGAGTCCAAACAAAAGAACTTTTAGTTTGAAGGTAACCCTTACAAATGGAGAAGGCAATGAAATGGATATTTCTCGTAAAGGTTTCACCATTTTGAGCAAATTCTACAAGCAAGATGCAGGACATGAATCGAATACCTTGAATATAAAATAGGGAGAAAAGGCACTACATATGAGAGTACTCACATTTTCTACAACTACTGCAGCTTTCAATTACCACCCAACTACTGAATCATTTTCAATCATTGTTCACAGAACATCGTATTAAAAAATAGGATAACTCTTAAATGAAAGCATCAGCTATCACATTAATCGATATTCCAACACTCCAGAAACTAATTCTGGTGCGCACAAATCTTAAACAAATCATTTTCGAATCCCTGACAAGCAATTGAAAAAACTTGAATTTGCCTATGCTGCATTATAACGATCTCAACTCGTCCACAGCAAGAATAAAATTCCTCCGCTCTTTCTTGAATTGCACAATGGCACAGGCTTTGACAGGTGGTTTCGTCAAACTCAATCAGCACAAAAACAGGTGAAATAGTATTAGAATTTCTAGATCTAAGATAGTCCAAACTCTAATAAAATAAAAACCTGAACCTGATCTCACATTCTGCTTGACGATCAATACCAGTTTCTGACTAGGAAATTGAGATCAGACTGAGCAAGCTTTCACAGATACAGATTCAACTTGAATCTAATTCCACAATACCTTAAATTCCTCAAAATGCTCTAAAACTTGTTTCATAAGAAAAATGAAAGCAACTCTGAGAACAGGACTTAGGCATAAATCTCCTAAGCACTTCGAATGACACTGAACTGAAACACAGACAATACTTCGTGCAACATTTACTATCAAGACACTGGACTGAAACACACAGACAAAACTCAATGCCTCTTCCCAAACTAAACCGTTTTAACACATAAACACTCAAAACGGCGCAGATTCAGAAAAACAACAAAACTCGCGAGCAACACAAAGATACTAATCAGACAAGACATCAAAACCTCGTAGAAAGATGCAACAGACAAAACGGTCACAGCGGAGTTGACCAATCAGACACGTACCTCAGCCTCTGAGACATGGAGATCATCTTTATCAGCTGTATCGCCACCGCCGCACGTTATTATCTTCAGACAAGGACTAGATCTTCCCATTTCTTCGCTTCCAAAAGTTTTCTTTTCACTTCCACTTAGCTCTATCTATAGCTTTACTCTCTCGTGCACACTAGGGGGAAGAGAAGAGTCTGCTTACCGCGCCGATCAGTGGAGATGAAGGTTTGAAGAATGAGGAAGGGGCTGTTGG
>JANJEY010000006.1:1824640-1844928 GCA_024703695.1 Erythroxylum cataractarum
TAGGGATGTTAATTTTGGCCCAACTCGGGTTGACCGAGCCACAAGTGGGGCACAGGCCAAAAGTGGTCAGCCCGTGACCTAACCGTAACTTTAAAAATCGACATTATTTTGTCAAAAATAACATCATTTTTTATTTTAAAAAAAGGAATATATATATATATATAAGGTAAATTAGGTTAGCCCAGCCACGGGCCCGTAAAAAATATATGTATTTTGACGTTATTTTTAACTGAAGTCTAAGAAAATATATTTTTATGAAAAACTTTTTTTTTTCAGAAATGTAAAGATAGAAAAGTTTTTTTTTTAATTCTTAAAATATAAAAGGAGCTAAAGTAAAGTAATATTGCCAGCTGACAGCTCCACAGTATGTGTGTCTGTTCTGCTTTGGACACATTATGATTCATTAGTCCAATACCAACACATGGGACCAACTTGGTCACAAGATTCCAATCATTCGGAGTTCTTATCCAATTGGTAGAGTTACGGAGAATTAAATGGTTATATATATATATAAATTTAAAAGCTTTAAATTCCATTTTTAGTTATGAAATTATAATTCACTTTATCAATTGATTCAATGCTCACTCTCATTGACGAGTCTTAGGCAAGCTCAGATTGGGCTTGAACCCAATTTGAATGGTGTCTTTTAGAAGTACACAGTGAACATAAGTTTACTGTGTCCATAGATATTCCTAATTTGTCGGATTTTTAGAGGGTAAATAAACATCGAAAAAGTCTTTTTTTAAGAAGAATAATTAACTGTAAAATAGAAAAAAAGAATTTAGTAGATATAATTTTTTTGATAATCAAAATACATATTTTTAAAAAGCTCAAATTTAGAGTTTCTAAAACAAATATTTTCTTAGGTAAATTTTTCATATCAATTAATAAACTTATTTTTTAACCTCTTTTATCTTTATATTTTACACATTATTTTTACAATACTCACAAACTCATCATCTTCACGTTTATTTTAGAATCTATATAATATTATTTAACTTATATATATATATTTTTATATATTTAATTTTGATATTAAATTTACTTATATTTTGATTTATATGAAAGATTCGGTTATATATATTTTCATTTACGTTTAATATGATTTTAAATTATATAATAATTAATATATTATACTTTACATATTGTTTAATACACTTTAAATAATATTTATATACATTAATAATTTTATTACATAATAAAATATAGTTAAAATTAATAAAAATATTTATTTTTATATTATCAAACAGTCTATTATATAAAACTCTTTTTAAAAAGTTTATTTTTAATTGATAGTCAAAGCTCTTCTGACAAAAAACCTACTGTCATAAACTCTACTGATATAAGTTCATTCAATCAGGCACAAAACAATAAAATTAATAATTTAATCCTCCAAAACTTTGGGAAACAAAGTTCTGAAAATAGAGGTAGAACTTGAAAGCTTTAGGCTTTCAAGCTCTCTGTTGTTGTCTTCAAGTGAGCCTTCAAAACATAAGCTTTTATGAACTCAGCAGCACACAATTAAGATCAAACAGTAGGATGCTGGCAATCAACCAGACTTGAGTAAATTATCCGCATCATAGAATTCTATTCCCTACAAAGATTTGGTACAAACCGCCCCTCAGCATCCGCTCAATGCTCCTAGCACTTCATACAGTTGTTAAGTCAGGATAATTCCTTTTGATTGCAGCAAAAGATGTTGAGGGAAATGAAAAGATTAAAATGTTTAAAACAATTTAAAAGAATGCGAATACTGCATCCCGGGAATGAAGCGCTTCACTTTCTCTACCTGGAGAGAACAAAATTTCTGCCATTACAGTTGAATCACAAGTTATGCCTTGCGCGGCCTCCCTCTCTTACCAGTTTTTGCTTGCGAGGAACGGGCACTTTTGGCAGAAGATGAGCGGCCCTGTCCACGCCCAGTTCCTTTGTCAGCTGTTTCCGATTTTTTACCACCTTTACCTCGACCTTTACCAGAACCTTTTCCAGCCCTCTTACCCTTTTGCCCCAGCTTGCCATTGGCCTGCTCCTCCTCGCTTTCTTCATCGCTCATCTCCTCTTCTGAATCCGAATTATTTTTAGATTTCTTCCCCTTTTTTGAATTATCAGAAACTGTGGCAGCACTTCTTTTCATATTTTGCTTCACAACTGGAGTTTTGCTTTCAGGTTCTTCACTCACTACAGGAAGATCTAAAAGAGTTCAATTGTTGAGGTCTTAAAAAGTTCGAAAGTAAAGTTCATTTAAATGAAGGCAAAAGACCGAAGCTGCCTTCAAATCATTTTTCAGCTCGGAAGAAACGAGAAGAAATCTAACAATGAAAAGTGAGATAAAATCGTGAAGAACAGTTTACAGCACGTACCTTCACCAGATGCTTTGCCATCATATATATCAAGCTGTTGTGAACACAAAGCATGTCATACAGATTCGGACATATAATTACTAGTGAAGCAATATGCAGCAGCTAACTTATGCATACACACATCACACTGGTATTCTACAAAGAAATGTATCGTACATATGATGTGGGTCTACATGTTGCTAAAGAATTGTGGTGTCTTGTTTTGTAAACTTGAGAGGGAATGTGGGTTAGAAAGGATGGAAATGGAGTCAGTTCTGACTACCAATGTGTGATCACAAGGACAACTATTTGACACTTGTTCAACAGCAAATCAGTGAATATGTTATACTTCTTTACAGGGCAAGTTAGTTCCTACAATGACCAGCCTAAACTCTCTCAGTTGCATATTGAATTCTGAGAGTTAGGTATATCATCTAGCTCTCTATGTAATCAGAATAGACTTCACTATGTACTTCTGAAGTGCAAATTGCTGCTAAATTGTACCATGTTTAATTGCATTGGTTTACCAGAGAATCACAACCAGAATAATCATCAAAACTTAGATCACACTGCATTTCTTAACTGAAAAATAAATCAACAATCAAGCAGAAGCAAGCATCTTAAAGTATTACCTCATCAAGACGTTCACCTACGTTTGCTCTATCAACTATAACCATGGAATGCCCCATGCCGCATGTGACACTGAAAAATGAAGGGTCAATTCTTAGCCCCAAGGATGAAACTATCCAGTATTATTCAATGCTTTGAATCTCCTAAAACAAAAGTGATAGGCGGCTTACCCTATAACATGCATGCCTTCAAGAATATCTACCTTTTTGGGTATGGCCGAAGACCTGAAATTGAAGGCAACATTGAGTAAAAACACATCTTAGCTACCGAATATCTCAAATCAGAAACACGTACTTCTGTCCATTAGGGCCATATCCCAATTCACCATATTGAGCGTGGCCCCAACTTATGCAGGAGTTATCAGCACCAACAAAATGATGCATGTTTCCTGAATCCATGCAGCGTATATTCCAACCACTACACTCAGAGGGGGAAAAACTAGTAGTTATTATCCAGGAAATTGATTCTGAAACTAATTGATTTAACTACTTGAGATTAAATCAAGATCTTCATATTCCCTGCAAAATATCACATAAATGGAAAATATGGCAACATTTAAACAGTAAGTAACCATCAGAATAGATAGTACAATCATAGCTTCAACAAAGTGAAGAGCCGTTCTGTTTTTAAGGGCATAAACAAATTTTAATATATAAGAAAACAGACGAAAGTAGGTTTCAACAACTAAAAGAAGCAGCACTAGCAAAACAAATTCATGGCCGATTTACCCATAAATGTGAAAGCACACAAGGAAATGCTGTCAAATGAAATGTGAAGCAACATAATAGCTCTGAGAAGAACCTTAGATCCATGAGCGGCTTAGGATACATCCAGTCGTCTCCAGTGTTCTTTATTTTTCCCCACATGTACAACTGGCCACCTCCTGGAAAGGACGAAGGAATAAGAAAAAACAGGTCACTTGAAATTCATATTTGACCATTCTACAAGCTGTAAATAAACATGAATTCGAATCTAGCCAAAGCCAATGAACCCATAATCATTCAGAAAATTAAAAGATTGAAATTGAAATCACAGGAAATGATATAAGCATGCATGAGGGTACATGGATAATTTCATTTCACAAATGTAAACTGTATGCATCCCTATAAAACTTTTGTAGATGGCTACAAAGAAGACACAATTTCTACCTATTAATCAAGTAACACCCTAAATGCCAACTGCAGAATGGATAACATTAATGTGATTGTTAATTACAGCTATGATATGACATCTTATTCTTAGGCTCCTCAAAATTGACCTTCATCATTCCATTCCGGACATTTGACCCTCAAGTCATCCATAACCATCAACCTAAAGATAGTATTTTAATACTGCAACAAAAAAGATGAAACCATGCAACCAAGAATGATCTAAAAGAGAGAGAGAGAGAGAGAGAGAAATGATGAAAGCCAACAACCATAAACAAACTACTACCATCTGTAGAAACACCTACAAATCCAAACTTAAAAACCTTTAAAAGCCATAAAAAGGCATCTGTTCAGTTAATCAAGAGAAAAAGGATGAACCAAAAGCAGGCATTAATACATTTTTTTTATTTATACGAGTCCAATATTGCATGTATGCATGCACGACAATACCTGCAGTGCATGAAGAGTTCACAGAACCAGCTGAAATGACTGCATCAGGAGGTAAAACATTCTGTCTCTGGAAAACATCCACGCGACGAGGTACCCACTCATCCTTCTGCTCTCTGTGTCCAAGTCTATATCACAAGGAGGTAGTAAGTAATCAGGCACTGCCATGGACATTTAAACTCTCAAAGATTCAGTCAAAACCCAAGCAATACTTGAATTTCACAATATTTTGCATCTGATCCAATTACAGACAGTGAAGACATACCTTCCATAACCACCAAAGCCCCATCTACAAATACAGAATCGCAAGCAATTATCAAATGTTGGTGCATAGTAGAACATGGGAAGAATAGACAAGGATGTACAACTTGCAGTTAGAGAAACAAAGAAATACTTACGTGTAGACATGACCGCTAGAATTTACAGCCACTGGATGCCCATGAGAAATCAGTAAATGCATCAGATAAGAGCAGTTAGCATTTCAAAAGTTGGAGTTTAAATTGCTAATAACCTGTATGGTTTGATCCACATGCAACTTTGACGATGGTTTCCCCAGAAAGCGAAGCTATTGCCCTTGGGCGAGGTTGGGCTTCATAAGCAAGCCTGACTGAGCTATCTTTAGTATTGTACTGCATGTGCAAAAATCATGTTTAATTCAAACAAAGACCATTTTGCATACATAGAATTTCGGAAGAACAGACTAACCACAGAATATTGCCAACTAATATGGTATATTCAAATTTAAAAAGATTTAGTTACCAAAAAACTGTTGAAATTACAATTAGGAAATAGACCTGAAGACTGGAAGCCAGTGATAAAAATTCAAACAAAATAAACATCTTTATTCAACTGACCTCATTATCTGTTCCATGTCCAAGTTGACCATACTGTGGGAGTCCGGCAGTTCTAGAGATCAAAAATCAAGAATAGTTGGAAATGGAGTTAGGGAATAACAGAAGTAAATTGCTAGCCATAAGGAATTAGTTGAAGATTGTAAAGCAAAACTCAAACAAATTTACAAACCATACAATATGGAAGCTCCTTCAACAGAAGTTAACCACACGGTAAACTCAGCACCACAAGCAGTGGTCTTGACATCAGACACATGACAGCGAACTGGCGAAGACTCAATTTCTACATATTGGTGAAAATTTTACGTAGAAGGTTAAAGTGAAGCAATATAGGAGTTCCAATATAGGAAAAACGTGAATGATATGTCTTCAGTAACAGCACTAATTACTATTCAGATTCGTGAATCTGCATCTTATTCATATCAATATATTGAAATTACTTAAATTAATTTAGGAGTCACTTAAACAACCACTAAGGAATTTGACTAACCAGTCTTCGCTGAACCAGAACCAAGTTGCCCATGTTTATTCCAGCCAAATGCTAGGGACTGACCCTCATCAGTAACCACTACAGTGTGGCTTTTCCCTGCTCCAGCTTTGATGATTTTATACCTATTGATCAAACAGCAACCAGAAAATGAACTAAAGTCAGCCACCAGACACTCTGATGTTAGGTTAACCCACTCAGAGTAGAAAGCAACTATTTAATGCAAAAATCAGCAATAGAATCTATTGGAGGTCAATTGTTTCGTAGCCAAACAGAAAAGTCATTGTTCATCGAGTAAACTCTGAGTCCCTCTCCCACATCTTCTTCTTAAAGCGTAAATCTTTTATCTCACAGAAACCTATGAAAACTCAAAGTTATTCTTTGGATACACTTAAACTCAGAAGAGATGAGAAGCAACTGTTCTTTCTCCATGCATTGGAGGGAAAAAAAAAAACAAAATTTCTACCAGGTAAAGTAACTCATTAATGAGAATGAAATAGAAAAGAAATTCAACTGCCTTCCACAGCTTACTTGGAAAGTTCAGAAACAACTGTAGGCCTATCACGCTGAATTGCATCTCCGTGACCCAGTTGACCCTTCTGGGCACATAATAAAAGCCTCATGAGTTATTATTAACAGTTTAGAATAACAAAAGCATCTACATGAATTCTTGGTTAAACAAATCTAGCCTCATTTCGCCCCCATGTATAGCATCTTCCTTGAACATCCAATGCCACACAATGGCACGATGCTGCATAAGAAAAAAAAAGAACATACCATTAAATAAAACTCTAACATCGAACAGTCACTGCGTTTCTTAATATGTTTCCCATTTCCATCAAGTTAAAAGTTCACTAATTCTAATTACAAAACAACAACAAAAAAACCCAATTCACAAAATCAACGATGTGTATGCCTAGCAAACAAAAAACCCACAAACAAACACAAGTAGAAAATGGTGTGAGCGAATGCTACCGCATCCAGAAGCAACGAAACGAATGTCTACGCCAACAAGAGGACGAAGCCTAGTGGGAGAGATCAAGTTCCCTTCTTGAGCTCCTTTCTTCCGGCCAATCACATCCCAACACGTCGCACCACAGAACAACAGCTCTCCACCCTTCTCCTCTTCCAGCTTCTTCTCTTCCTCCACCATCTTCCCCTCGCTGACCGCCGCCATTCCTGGTCAAACTCCTGCACCAAATGCGCACAAGAGGAGCAAGATCTAACGGCTACTATTTGAAAACAGAGAGTGAATCAACGGCTATGAAGACGTAGAAATTGGCGGGAAATGGCGGCAACGGCTAGTTGGAAGAGATCGATCGATTTTTAGGGTTTCAGTCTCGGAGATGAAAGGACGAAGCAGAGCGAAACCCTAACTCAAAAATGGGGACTTTCTGAAGAGGCTAAAAAAAGAGGGATCCTTCGGGTTTTCCAAGAATAGGCACTTTTTTATCAAACACTATTATTAATATTAATATTAATAAATATTTTTACTTTTTGTTAGTATTCTTTTTAATTTTAATGTCGTTTTTTAATAATTAATTTACATAATAAATTCTCATTTACCTGTTTCGGACAATTTTGGTCTTTTTCCTTTTTTGTTTTGTACTTTTGTAAGTAAAGAACTTGTCAAAGTTAAAAGGCTCACGGTTTCAATGCTTTGGAAGGCAGGAAAGTGTAACTGCCTGTCTTTGTCATTAATGGACTTGTCTTGCTCATTTTAAATTAAATTTAAAATGAAAAATAAGAAAATTTATTAAGTAAAAAAATAAAAAGAAATACATACCAAGTGACATTTTCATTTTCCTCTATTATTTTTATTTTTATTACATAAATATATAGTTTTATTATTACAATATAAAAGTTTAGAGATGTGTATAATTATTTTTAAATTATATTATTAAAGATTATTTATATTAATTACTTAAAATTAAGATAGAAAATTTGACTTAAATATAATCTTTTAAAAATCATATCATAAATTAAACAAATTTAAAATTTTTAATTAATATTAATTCGTCATAATAAAATTTAAGAATTTAAAATATGATTGAAAGAGACTGTCGTTAATTTAATGTTTCATTTAAAAGAAAAATGTTGAAAAAAAATTAATTATCTTATTTTGGTTTATATAAATTAATTAATTTACAAAAATCGATCAATTTTTAACGGCAAATATTCTTAAAGCCTAGATCAGACAAAATGATATTATCTTCTTAAAAAATTTAAACTTTGAGTTATACTTAGGGATGGCAATAAGTTTTTAACTAGATTAATATTTGCACCACCCAACTCTAAAAAATAGATATGGAGGTTAAAAAATTGATTTTAAATGGATGTAGATATGGATTTTGATTTAGATATGGATCCAGTGATAATCAGAACCGATAAATACCCACACCCGACCCGTTTTTTATTAACTCTATTTTTTTGTTTTTTCTTAAACACTTATGGTTAAATATAATAAAATATTAATTTTTTCTTATGAGAACAACTTTAAAATTCTCACTTTACTCCTCTGTCTTCACTTTTTTCATCATATTTTATTTTCCTATAAGATGATAATATTGTAAATGATATGGAGATGGAGTTTTGAATTTTGCGGAGTTCATGCGAAGACAATTTTAAGCTTTGAATATTTTTGTCTTTGTTCCAATTCTTGATTGTGAAAAATATATGTTATCTTTGCATTAGACATTATAACTTTTGTTATTCCAATTTTATGATTTTTAAGACATACAGATCAAAATCTTAACTGATTATTATTAAAATAATTTTAATTAGAAGCATTCACAAAAATCTTCTCTTTATATTTTCGAAATTATATTTTTATGTATTATACAACATATCAAAAAATCTAAACTATCCCATAGATTTAGATATGGATAATAAATGTAAAAATCGATAGATTTTAAATAGCTAATATATTAAGTTATAAAAAAATATATAAATATAGGTAGAGTAATACTCAAACCAAACCCTATACATTGCTGTCACTAGTCATACTAGACCAGACAACTTAATATCAAACCTAACTCAAAGCCTAATCAGACTGAACTGGGCTCAAACTCATTATTAATTACCAAGTCTATTTGAGTTTACAATCGTGTCCAATCTATTAACATTACCCTAACTCATTTTCTATTTCTCACCACAGGTCTCAATTTTGACGACGACAATGAATTGAATTAAGTTAGAATTAACTTTTTTTAATGGTTTAAATTTAGTGTAGTCGAACTTAAATAACTCAAAATTCTGACCAAATCAAGGCTAAACTAACATCATTTTACTTTAGTTTAGTTGAGTTGATTAGGATTATTCGAGCCTAACCAAGTCAAACCCTTAAAATCAAACTCAATTCAAAGTTAATTAACTCGAATCCAACTTGTTAATTTTGTAAAATGAATTGAGTCAATTTTTAAATTTTTATTTATCTCGAGAGCTCTCACGAATATATAAAAAAAAAATGATTCAAATTGATCGAGTCTAACCAAGCCAAACCTTTAAGATTGAGCCCAAATCAAAATTTAAATCTGACTTGTTAAATTTTATAAAATTTTAGACTGGAATGGGTTAGTTTTACGACTCAGCATTTTTAAAAAGGGAATAAAACACTAGAACTATATCTTGTTTCTCGTCGTGTATAGATCACAAAACTATAAACTTCAGCACCATAAAGAACAAGCTGTCTTCGCATTTATACACAAAAGACTCTGAATCCACACAAGTCCAACCTGCAATGAACCAAAAGTTTAGATATTCTGATTTTGAACACGTTCTTCTGTTTTGTGCATCATGTAAATGTTCGTCTCTTTCAGTATTCTGAATCTTGGAAGATTCTCTTGTTTTAGATGGAATTAGTTGTTTGGATCCTGAAGAGAATGTTACATAAACTTGGAAAATTAAGTTCTATTCGGTCCGACTTACCTGAAGTCAACATATCAAGTTTAGGATAACTGGACCTTGGATCGGGACGAGTCTAAGAATCTACCAAAACTCACTTCAAACCAAACAATATGTTTCGATTTAACTTCTTAAAATGACATTGTTTTGATCTTTAAGTTTAAGAAATTCATAATTTAACGTTTTAAAATGACATTATTTTAGTCCAAATGATCAGAATTCTCTTCTCAAAGTATCATTTTAACTTAAACTTCTAAAAGCAACATCATTCTAATATTTAAACTTATATTAGAACTTTTAAATTCGGGAATCGATATACGTGATTATACGTGATTTGCAAATTATTACGTATATTTGATAATTTAAAAAGCAAATGTGGTATAAAAGCAAAGAATAAACAGAAGCCAAAGCTGTTATTTATTTGACAAACGAATATGCAAGATAAGAAATCAGTCATCAAGTCTTCATTTGTGCTTGGAGCAGATAAGGATATACTACTGACAAATGTAATAACGAAATATGAACCTAAAACCACTCCTCTCACAATAAATAAATAAATCAATAAACCAACATCTGAGTCTCCATTCCAATTGATGGATAGTCACTGCTGAGTTGAAGAAGCTATCAATCATTTTCATGTTCACCACCCTGCCGTAGAGCTTTCTGGTGGTTGTACTACCGATATCGTATCGTCTGCCTTCTGTTGCTTTATTTGTTCTGTTGCTCTGGAAGTTCAAACATGTTTTGTTGGGTGGATTGCATTTGTTGCAACTGGAACAGTCGGTGGTTGATTGGAAACTGGGCATTGCCGGTCATCTCTGCAGCATCGACTCTCAACCGACGAACCTCAGCTATCAATGCTTCGTTTAAAGCTGCCATGTCAAACACCATAATCAATAGATCACGAAGGACTCAGGATTCCAATCTCCTCATGTCAATGGAATTCAAGATAACAAGACTATATTGTATCTATAACACAATGGATATCTCATAGAAGTGACAGAGAAAAGCTTGTAAACTATAACTCTATGCACGCAATTGTATAATTTGTCATCGAATTGAACACAAGGATCTCGTGAAAACAATCACAGGTCGGAATGTGCATAAACAAATATTAAGAAGCTTCAGGTAAATCGTTGTGAACACTTCTCCAGGAACATGATCTAAGAAGTGCATAATACTTCTGTCATACTCAATCTTTATTTCCTTTCAACCAGAGAAGAGAAGGCTTGTCATGCCCGAAATATCAGCACTGGTTTGGTTGTATAAACAACTACTGCATAGAAGCAAACGCAAGGCAGCTAAAGCCAAGCCGGTAGGTCATCAGAGTAAGACCGAAACCAGCATAGGAGAATTCAAGAAAGAATGTGATTTAAGGACAATTATAAGGGGAAATATGTAGGAATCTTATACTTGCCACTTAGATGTAATGCATCTACGATTAGAACCTTGGATGTGACCTTGAAGAAGAATTGAGAAAAGTCATATCATAACATGGACATTTCTTTCCTTGATCTCTATTCATGGCCTTGGGTGTACACGAAGAATTTTTGTTACAAGTTGAGAAGTGTTGAAGCTCCCAAAAGCAGAAGAGGAAGCTAAGAACATACCGTCTTTAAGTTGACCTTGTTGTTCCAAAGCCTGAAGACGGAATTTCAACTCATTGTTTTGGCTTGTAAGACTTGTAGAATCTCTCTGGACACAAGCAAGATCAGATTTATCAACATATCAAACAAACTAAATAACGTAAATAAATTGTTAGGAGGGAAAATGTAAGAAATTGACGGCTCACCTGTAAGATTGTAGCCTGAGCAGACAATGTGGTTACTTCTGTCTGCAGGGTTTGCACCTTTTGCTCTAACTCTGAAATATACCTCAATTTCCTCTCTTTTGAACGAGCAGCTGACAGACGATTTGCTAAAATCCTGCAATGAACAACTTAGAATTTAGTGCATTTCTTTGGAGGGTGTACAAACTCGTTTTCATATTGATCAACCAATAAAGGTAAATGAGAAGCAATACCTTTTAACACGTTTTGGGTCAGACATAGCAATTTCAGCAAGTTTCTCATTAGCAGCGATCTTTTTCAGCTCCAATTCATTGAAATCACCATTTCCAAACTCTAAGTTGAATTTAATCAAGTTCACATCCATTGAATTCTTTGGCAAGCGTTGACCCACTTGTGTTCCCATGGGAAAGGCCTTTGGAGGCTCATCATCCAACTGCAAATTTTCCATGTAGCTGTCCATCGACATACTTCTACGATGCTGTGTAGCCATTCCAATGACCTCATCTGCAGTCCTCTTAAGTCCTTCGTGCTTCTCAACCAAACTTGTCCCGTGAATGTTGCTTATAAGTCCTTTTGCTCGGCTTTCCACCTCATTGTCGCTGTTTTCAGTGTCATTCGTCTTTGTGCCACTGACCTTGCTATCAAGATCCTTATCCTCAGTACCAGACGAGTTCCATGTATCAATGCTGTCCAAATTCATATACTCATTTATCAAGTCATCCACAACAATTCCTTCAGATCTCCTATCACTTATCCCCTCTATATTTCCACTCCCATTTCTCATCCACCCAGATTCCCTTCTCATCAACTCCATCTTAGAATCTTCCATTCCAAAGCCCTTATTACCAATAGGTATCAGCTGGGGTGATGATTGAATCATGACAGAGAATCCCAATGGAACACTATCACTCATGGACCGTCTGTGTCCTCTGCGTGGGGGCAAACTCTCATTAGCCCGTGACATATTACCTCCGGTAACCGGAGAAGGAATCGAGAACCCCTGAGAACTACCAGGCCTATCCTCCATTGGCACATTGGTCATACCAGGGCCAGTCTGCTGATTGGATAAATAATGTGCCTGAGCCACAGGGCTGGAAGAAGGCAAACCATTAGGAGAAAAGGTTGCTGGTTGGGACAAGGACCACGAATGAGATGGTCCACGGTTCAAATTCTGCGAGCCTAGCTGTTGGGACACCGACTTTGAACCCGTCATTTGAGGACTATTATGGTGCGAGGGAGGCAAACCGATTCTCTTATTATTATTATGATTATCAGGACCAAAATTTGGTTTCCCCGTTGAAGATTGATGATCACCAAACGTCGACTGAAACATCTGCACACCACTTTCACTAACACCACCCTCCATTCTTCACCAATCTAATTACCAATCTCAGGCATCAAACAGACTCCAAAACTCAACAAACCCACCTCCAACTTTCACTGATTCTGAGTTCAAACCAAACCATATACACAAATTCCAAGAGAAGTACCCATTAAAAATGTAAAAACAAAAAAGAAACAAAGAACATAAAGTTCAGTTTACAGCATCAAGAGGGGTGAATCGGCGTACCTGGTCGAGACCCAAATCCCGAATCCTGGAGTCGAGTAAGAGCAGCAGAGAACGAGTCCTTTTCAACAATGTCTGAAACCGAAAAATGGGCAACAAGCGACTAACCAAGTAAGGTCAATCCTAACAAGGAAACAGAGGATTCTGTTGCCAACTATGTCGATAATAATCACACACACACACACACACACGCAATAAGGCTCTCTTCACAAAGCTTTCCCAACTCATTGAATTTATCGACAACAAGGTTTTCAGCTTCCTCGCAGTTGTTCTTTAGCTTACTTTGTTTGTACACTGAGGTTTTGGTCAGCCAGTGTCGTGTCTTTCGCTTGCGTGAATGGCGCGTGACCAACGCGGTTTCGCTAAATCATCGTCCTTTATCTCCGCTCGAGACCTTTTTTTTAAAGATAATCTTTGTCCAAATGCTATGTTCACACAGGCGCGTGTGCCAGCTGCACGCGCGGGAGAGGTTGAATCTGGGGATAAGGTTATTGACCGTCCTTTATCCTTTAATATGGATACGTATATATATAAATACGATATTGACAAATGGCGCACCTAACGGTCTTTGTTTTTATAACGGTAAGTGTTAATTATAAACATAAGATTTGATTTTTTTCTCCCGATGTCTTAAATATCAAATTATAAGGTTTAATCGGTATTAAACGTTAAAGATTAAATAAATTAAAATTTTGAAAATGTAATTAAAAAATTATCACTATCTATTTAATAATTTAAATTTTAATTAAAACATAATTATTAAATAAAATTAATTAATTAATTTTAATTTATATAAAATTATTAATTAATAAAACAAAATTGAAAATTGAAAAGTTGAATTGTTCAAAAATTTTCCGGTTGAATCAACTAAATCTGTTGGATTTTTTAATCATTAATCTTTTTGAGCTTAATTAGACTAATCTTTAAGTTGATTATATATTTTAACTTTATATTTTAAAAATTAATGAATAAAAAATATTAGATTCTCTTCTAATTTAATTAATTATATTAAAACAATCTCTTTTGAAAATTATCCAAATAATCTTAATCATTTTAAATTTTTAAAACCATTCTTTTAAACTTATATTTAAAATCATGACAAAATTAAAATTTATAAGAACTTTTAAATTTTTTGAATACTATTAGGGAGCGTTTGGTTTGAGGGTTTGGGAACGAAGGAATGGAATAATTGTAAAAAACAGTGTTTACTTTGGGGTTTTCAATTTCAAGGAAATGAATTTATCCCATTAAATTTGAAAATTTACTAAACCTACTAAAGGGGGTAGATATCGAGTTTTTATTTCAATATAAGTTTTTATCATGTTTAATTTTTTATTTTTTTTATCCTCAGCCCTTACCCTACCGGCTACCATCCTCTTTATTTCCTTATCGTCTCTCAATTCTTTACGATCTCTTATCCTACCTTATCGTGTCTCATCAACGAAGGAATTTTTTGTTCTGCACCTCCAGATATATTTTCTGAAATCTCTCATTTTAATTTGATGTTAAATGAACTAGATAGAACCTAGTTTCATTTCATTGTAAATTGGGCTTTTGCTTGACAAAATTGATTAATTTTTTTTACAAACTTATGACGATAGCCCTAATAAACATACGAAGGGCAAATTATTTTCTTTTTTATTGAGGGTAAAAATGATATTATATTATCTTGTACTCCCATTAATGCAATAAACTAATCGACATTATTCGTAGTAATACAGAAACCCAAGTTATAAACTAAACTTCATTTTTTTATTTTTCATACACATCCTCATCCCCTTCTACTATTATACTCGTATCCATAGCCAACCTCGTGCTCAAACCAAACGCCTACTTAATTTTCTTAAAATTAGTTAAAGAATTATGTATTGTTTATACTAAAATCATTACAATAAGAACAATAACAATAACAATAGTCATTGTAAATCTTGCTGACACGCAAGATCTAGAAAATCCAATAGTACGCAGCCTCATCATTATCATTATTATACCTCGAAGTCTCACACTGAAGCGGGATCTGGAAGGTATGATAATACGCAACCTTACTCTTACATAATATAAAGACTGTTTTCAGTATGCCTATATACAAATATGACAGGATAATAATAATGCAGGTTAAAAGAGTAAATGCATAAAAACTAGCAACAAAAAAATCTCTTCATTATAAGATGCAAGTTTGGCAACAAAGTTATTAAGAAAATAGTAGAATAAATATATCTGATATGTTGCAAGGTTCTGCTTATACCTGATATTCGACAAAGTTGGTAACCATTTTTTGATATTGTGCGTGTTAATCCTTGAGCGGTGACTATACTAATCTATTATTCCGATTTCTGCATATCACCATTCTGATTTGTAGGAACATATATTTTGAGAAAATAACACCTACCTTCTCCAGGAGTGACATGACAAAGTCAACAAATTCAGGAACAAGTAGGATTTGAGCTACTACAAAATAAGAAATTACAAACTACCATCAAATCCCCCGTGTAACCTAAAATATAGATCGGAAAAACCTCAATAAACATAGAGCCGATAAATAAGTACGCAGCCTTACCTCTAATTAATAAAGAAGTTATCTTCAAATGACCCACAAGAAAATAAAATAAATAAATACTTAATAAATAAATTATGAAATAAGTAATAAACTAAATAATACAAAAACCCAATAAAATTATTATTTATCTCTTTATAGTATTTTTATTATTATATAAATTTGTTCATTTTTTATTTATTTATAAGTCTAAAAAACATTATATTATAATTTAAAATTTTAAATATTATATTATTAGAAACAAGTAAAAATTAATATAATAACTTAAAGTAAACCACAAAGAATAAAAGTATATTTAACCCCTTTTTTATATGAGTTACAATAATTTACTAGATAATATTTGTTTAACTTTCAACCTATTTTTTCTAGTGTTATGTTTAGTTTAATAATAATTTTTATTTAATATGAATCAAAATATTAGAATATATTTTTTAAAAAATAAATATATTTTATTTTTTATTAAGTTGATAATAATTATGATGTATTTTATCATATACGGATTATTTGTTGAATGAACTAAATATTAAAAATAATAAATGCACGAATAAAACTTTTTTTTTTTTGCCAAATATAATGTCCATTGTCTTTATACTTAATTTTGTAAAATATAATTTCCATTTTCACGCCTAATAGTAGAGAGATTGCAATGGGCCGAATCGGGCTAGTCCTGAGCTGGCAGGGCAGGCCGTTACTTGCTGGGGCTTGAGGCAACGAGCCCAAGTTCGAGTCCTATCATGCCAAATGTGACTCAATCTTGGCTAAAATTTTTTTAATAAAAAATGTAAAACAACATGATAATTAGACAATGAAGATTAACATCAGTATCAAAATAAAATAAAATAAAATAAGAAAAAAAGAAAATGTTAAAATTTTGTATGCATTTGATGACAGATTACAGGACTAAGACAATACTTAGTCAAGAAGTTCAACACTCTTAGAGGAAAGACCCTTTACAATTAACTAGAGTTATATGGATAAAATTGTTCCAAGAGTACGTCCCCCATTTTCCTAATCCAACCCAACAACGACACAGACAATGACGACAACAAAAACGACAACTATTTTATGGGAGCATATGGTCGGTGTCACCTACCTGATAACCTCCAAAGCAGCTAACTACAGGTCATTATTTAAGAATAATAAGAATTGAAGATGCATACTGCTTGCCTAAAGACTGCATGCTGCGTTTTCAATCTTTCTAGTCTTCCAATTCAATCATTTATTTGATTGTGATGTAGCGGTTAGCTCCGTGCTTTGCACAGTGCTCCTTGAGATCAACCGGATGCAACAAATCATGGCCTTCAACTGCAAGCCTGCTAAGAAGTTTCCTGAAAGCACTTCCGCTCATCTTTCGTCCCCCTACACGGGCGTGCCGCTTATTCGACACCGCAGGAAGTGGATACATGGACAAGGTGGTTGTGCAGCATAAAGATTGCTACCCACCATTTCCCCATTTGTAGCACTACCTAAAGACCCTTGTGCAAGAGCATACTGGCGCTGCTATGGTTGACTCATCATATGCAATCTGGTTCAACCCCAGTTCTTGACCTTTCCCATCGGATTTAGATGTCATCGAGGGCTTGTTAAGGTCATCCCTTCCACCACTCGAGTTGTGCTCATTTTTCCACTCATGAGACTTGTTAAACATGATATTGTCGAGATCTTCGTCTTCCTTCTTAACCTTTTGTGGTGATTTTGAAGCTTTCTTATTAGCTGGTAAGATCTTAGCATCCTTTGATCGTTTACCATGACGTGACTTTGCAGCATCAGAAGCAACAGGCACCATTGGAATGTCGTCCCTCATCTACATTTCTCTGTTGCCATACTGAGCTTCATTCATACAGGGCACATGATTTGCACTCAGCTGTTGACAGTGCATATGCTTCACTCCACGTGAGATTTGACATCCTGGTGGACAAGAAGACATAGTAACACTGGCTATGGAATTCTCTCGATATTGAAGAGTTGCAATAGCATTATCTCGCTCCATTATGGCGTTGTTACGCCCAGCAATACCTGAGTCTCGCTGGAGGAATGCCATGTCTCGTTCTGCCATAGCTGCCTTCTTTTCTGAAAGAGCCAAATTCTGCTCATACATGGCAGCATCTCTTTCGGCCATGATGGCCATAATTTGTTTCATTGAAGGCTGAGGTTGCATTAACCACTGCAATATTAATTGAAAAAATGAACTGTAATAAGAAAGAGTGCTTTCGAGGAGAGATCACAAAATAACGTAATAGATGAACACAGAGCACCTAATATCATAATTCTTAAATTTTTATTATTTTAGGAAGTTGTTTCCAAGTACCTGGCCCTGGGTTGTTTTATATTGTTCTGCTTTGAGCCTTCCATTTTCGTGGTGTCCACCATCATCCATTTGACTCACAGGAGGCAACAAATAAGAGAATTCTGGAACAAGCATAGGCTCAGTCAATTGAGCATTAAACAATTACAAAAAGCAAATTGGTGAAAAGTTATACACAAATTGCCTGTAGGCCATTTTGTTGAGAAAACGAAACAACTAAAAGGAAAAGAGAAGCTTTATAAAATAACATCAGGCAGTCAATTACAATCAAAACCCATTCTCTTAACAAAATTAAAGTTGATAGTACAAATTATGTAATTAAGATTAATATTTTTACATGTTTGCATATGCACAAAGAAAGACAAGTGTCTTAAATGGCAGAATTAACTAGAAGGGAACTGGCTATGTAATACATATATATAGCATATACACAAGTAGGAAAGTTGTACAACCATAAAAATTATTGTAATAAGAAATAGGCAACTAGTGCTTCTGGGGCAACTAGTGCTTCTGAAGAAATAAAAGCACTTAGTAAGAATACAATCATTATAAACTAGTAAAGATGAGAATGTGAATCCACAAAACCACATCAACAATCACCGAACTCATTTATGCATTGTCCATTATGTAGTCACAATTCAAGAATTCTTCAATAGGCAACAACAAAATCTGGTAAACAAGAAGAATGGAAATGTAATAATATACAACACAAAACTAGGCGAAGGCAGTATCAAAATAGACAAAATAGGTGATTATTAGATTTTTCTTTGTGCAAGGAAAAAAAGTTGGAAGAATTAGTATAACTCCCACTATTTCAGATAACAAAGTTGCATTATAAAAAGATAAGCCCAATCACAGCCATCTTTTACTTTAGATCAATCAATCATTTTCTTTATAACACACACGTGCTTTAAAGGATTAATAAAGTTATTCAATATCTAATAGTGATTGATTCTCTTATAATATGATCTAACTCATAGCAGGAAATAGCCATCCCCATTACATAGAGGCCTGAATTCCCCAAGAATTGAATCCCACATTAGACTTTCTACTAACAAAGTTCGATTAGTCTAAATTCTTTTAGCATTGTATCGAACAAATGAGTTTCCACCACTAAATATGAACAAGTATAAGTGATGAGTTATATAGAGGTCAACAAAATGGAGTCAATCGTAGTGATCCTGCTGCTGAAATATGTCAGATGAGCTCAATTGGGCGAAATTTTTGAATTAGAGCGTGAAGTTGTATATACGGGTAGCAAACCATATCAAGGATACTAAGTACAAAGGTCAGAGTCTCTGCAGAATCACCAGCCAAAGGCAGCATCCAAATTTACAATTAGAGCACAGGCATTACTAAAACTATCCATTTCATATCCATTTCATTACTATAACATGAATAAAATGGATTCAACCACAAGAAGGTTACCGCCACAATTCTTCATACATTTCTAACACCATTTTCCCAAGTTATTGCTAAATTGAGTTAGACTAGTAGCCAACACTTAACCACATAACTTAAAGACCATTTCACAAAAGAACAAGTCACTGAGCACAAATAAGTTATCAAAAGTCTCAATTACCTCGATATACTTAGAATAGAAGCAACAGTCCCAGCAATTAAAGTAACAGTAGAAATAATCCTATGTTACTAAATGAAGCCAAAACGTAGAGACATCCAATCCTTAGCTAAAATCTATAACACTAAACACCCAAAACCCATCTATTTATCAACCACAGAACACTCAAAACCCTAACAATGAACATCTACCACAAGAAAGCGAAAGTACACCCCATTATCACAGATAGAAACCAAAGCAAGCTGCAACAACTGTAAATTGAACTAAACCCACTAAAAGACCAAGAAAATCCAAGAGCATTAGTCACTTCTATGACTAGTACATAGAGATTATAATATCAACAATGATCGCATAGCTAAAACAACACAACTCAACAACAGTAGAAAGCTTAATGGGTATGTTAGAAAATGAAGCTTACAGCTAAAACCGAAGGAAAGGGAGAGACATTGGAAGCCCATATTGAAGAACAAGATGTGAAATTTGTGAGAAGGTAAACAACCTGTAAAAGAAGAAGAAGAGGAGAAGGAGGAAGAAGAGAGACAAATAAATGTAGTTTACTATTTTCCTTTCCTTAAGGGGGTGTTTGGAATGTGATGAATGGGGATTGAATTCAATTCATCCGTTTGGAATGCAAAAAATACAAGAATTGAATTCAAGTATGAATTCAATCCCCAAATTTTAGAGGGGTT
>JANJEY010000006.1:1845028-1871970 GCA_024703695.1 Erythroxylum cataractarum
AATTAAATAAAATGAAACATTTTAAAAATTAACTTTTTATCTAGAATTTAATATTTATTTAAATTATTTTTAATTATTTAAAACTTAATATTTATTTAAATTATTTTTAATTATTAAATCAAATATAAATTGAAGTTCATATATTTTGAAGATAATTGAATCAAGTGGAATTGAATTCAATTATAATATTACTAGATTTGTTCCAAACAGCGTAATTGAATTCAATTCTAATATTACTATATTTGTTCCAAACAGTGTAAATTGAATTCAATCACAACTTCATTAATGTAATTGAATTCAATTCATTCACGAATTCAATTCGGAAGTTTCCAAACAGCCCTAAATGGATAAGAAGACTTGGCGTGAGGTTTTTACCTATCTGTCTTATCTTAGTGAAATTTCCATTGTTATTATTACTTTTCCATTTCGTTGTATTTGCAAAAAAAAATTAAATGAATCATGACAAAAATTTAATGTAAAAACAAGGTTGACAATTAGAGACGGCACATAGGCCTAGGCCCGAGGTCAACGGTCAGCCAACACGAACCCAACTCGAGATTTAACAATTATAAAGAATATATATTATTTTCATTATTAATTAAAATTAATAAAATCATATCAAAGTTGGTCGAGTTGAGCTCGGGATTGACTACCTTGAGCCTAAGTGGGCTACCCAACCGGGACATTACAATCCCTAGTGAAAATCGATCGATCCTTTGGCCACTTATATGCTAATCCCGTAAAATTATTAGTAAGGGTAAAAGTAATATACTTTCTCTTTGTTAAAAAAGACTCCATAATCTTTGAAATAAAAAAAAAAAATCTTTCTAATTTTGTTGTTTTTTTCAATAATTACTTTTCTAAAACTTTAATTTAGATAAGTGTCAAGTGTTGAAATCTTTCAACTCAAATTTCTATCAATCTAAATGTAATCCCATCAAATTTCTATCAATTTAAATATAATCCGCTAAACTTAGGCTGCATCAAACCGATCCTAAACCCAACTACCATCCCTAATTAGACTACTTAAAGTTGATGAATATTATAAAACCTTTTATAAAATGTTAATTATCATATAACAATAATCTTGTAATTATCATATAACAATTATCAATTCATTAAATCATTTATTTTTAAAAATAAATAAACACGAATAAAAAATAATAACTGATTCTAATTTATCTTGTAAAAAAAAAAAAGATAAACACAATTTAGTATAAGATCAACTTTGATCCAACTTTAAGCAAGAATCAAAATTAGAACTAAAGTTTAAAAGTTGTTAAGATTTGAATTGAATTTTATGATTAAGATTTTGGGTTGGGCCGGTACTAGCTTGAATGCAAATGCTAAGGTCCAATGAGAAATGAAGAGTGAAGATGGAATGTAATAACCCTCAAAAGAATAAAACGTGATACTTAACAAAACAAGAAGGTTCGCTGATAGAAAGTTTAATAGTACAAAACCTTAGTTCTGATTTGTAGAGAGATTGCAACTCAAATCACCAAATTGTAGCCTCCGTAAGCTCAACAAAAAAGCCCTAAATAAACTGTTCACTCGGAATTGAACTGTAGCACATCGTCATATGTATTACGAAAGTAACAGATGTGTCGACTGATTTACAAACTATGCTGAACATTTTGATGTAGGCACTATTTATTTTGATACTCCACTCATTGAGTGTCATGTACTCCTTTTAGAGGATATGTCAGGAATCTGCTTCTTCGTATAATCTATTTTATTCCCTGTTAATCCAAAGAAAAAAAGCCTTAAATGTACAATTATCACAGAGAATCATTATATCAAACACTTGGACTTCGTTACAGAAGTTACGGCTTAACCACCTTATTAATCAACGCTCGCCTTAGTCTCAACACTTGATTTGGTAAGTACGATCACACCAATTATGATGAACAACGCACCTGCAAACCACTGTTCAACTCGAACACACACACCAATGTCTTAATCTCATAATTTGAGAAAACAAGCCATAACCTCAAGAAAGTACGGTGAACCCATTGAGCTTTACCTTCGGAGACAACGTCTCCTGGAACAAAAAGAACCCAGCGAGACCAGAAGATATGAAATTAGTAGCGAAGTTGGTTACTGTAGCTTGAAGAGATGAAAGAGCCTTCAAGCTGTTAACGTAACACCCCCACATCGTCACATTACACAACACAACCAGTCCATATCTAACCAACTGTAATCGGGAAGAACAATACACCAATCTCCGATCAATCCCATGCTTAACACAAGCTATTAAAACCCAGATGAAGCTATGGCGTATTGAAGATTATGGAGTTAAATTGAGAATTAACATCAACCATAGCTTTTCATTTACATTTGGAAGGTTGTTAATTGATGTAAGGGTAATTTACCTGAAATGTAAAGAACTTCGCAGCAATGGCCGCGAGAGCGGCGTTCGATCCGGCGGCTATTGCCCATATGTAGCCTCTTCTCTTGTTACACTCCATCGCCGACGACGGTGGTGGCGATCCAGACTCCAGAGATTGTGGTATAACTTCGTTCGTCAAACGACGGCGTTTTTTTATTGTAGTTTTTGTTGATTAAAGGCACGTTAACGACCGTAGATTCGTCGAAGGTTACTGGATGTCAACCGTTGATGCAAAGTGATGACTCAGTGCGATCCTCACTAGGCAGACCAATCAGAGGGTAAGCACGGATCAAGGGTAGGCCCCGTGGTGACGAGCCGGGTCAATTGAGCCCATAACCTGAACTTAGCCTAAAATTTTAACATCTCTTTTTTTTTTTTGACCCGCGAGATGTTCTAGAAGAGTCATAACTATGAGAAGATACCTTTAAGTTATTTACATCCAGACTAATTTCTGCTCAAGTCGGACAGGTCCTTTATGGGAGATAAAATTCTAATCCTAAGTTTTAAACAGCTGCATACATAAGGAGATTCAAACTCACGATCTCACTTAAGTCAAAAGAGTCCCTTACCAACTCACCTATGCCTTGAAGTTTTTAACATCTTTAAATAAGGTTAAGGGTTATGTTAAATGTGTCCTAGTTGAACAAACTAAAGCGTGTTCAAAAACAAATCATGCTACATTAGGCTATATTTAGTTGGACGTAAAGATTTTGAATATAATAATATATAATGAAATAAAATATAAATAAATATAATATTTAAAAATTATTATTTAGAAGAGATAGAAAGATTCATAATGTAACATATTGAAATGTTGTCTGAACAAAGGATTTATGATGTGATATAGTATAAATTTGTTTATCATTTTACGTTTCATCTTAAATTCTTAAATCGGATTTTTTTTTTTATTTTTACTGTTTAGGATGAAATGAAATGTAATATGAAACTTTCCTCTTTTATCTCATTTCTTTTCATTCTATCACATTATAAACTCTCCTCCTAAATAATGAAATAATATTACATTTCATTTTATTATATTAATAAACCTCCAATAATCTCCTTGTACTAGGGTTTGCTCCTCGCAGTTTTCCCTCTAACACCAATGGTAGATAGGAATCTAAACATTAAGACTCTATTTTGTATTTTTTTATAAACGTTAAAGTTTAAAATACACTTTTAACGATTTGCTGCGATAAACATAATTTATCAATTTCGGGCCAGATTAAATAGAGTCCAATCTACCATCTCAACGCAATCCAAACTTTAAGTTACCATAAAAGGCCCAGGTTTGATGTTCCACATTGGATTAAAACCAGAAATTGACAAAGCTCCCTAATAAGATTCTCAAAGCCCATCACGACACAACAGCGTCTGATTTTCACACTCCAAGTAGCGATTGCTTTTGTGTACAAGTACAATACAAGTTCCGACAGTAATCAAAATGCTTGTTTTCTTCCCATATGATTTAAAAAAAGGGCACAAAAATAGGAAAATGGACAAATACAGAAAAGAAGAAAAGAAGAAGAAGAAGAGATAGTGAGAAACCACCAGATCACCCGTGAACTTTGAACCGAAGCGTCCCGTGACACACGGACTAAATTTACTACTTCTGCCATTCTCCTGCAAGCACTCCTTCCTATGCTTCCGTTTGTTCACTTGTATCCAATGTTTTAAAAATTGGACCGGTGATTAAATCAGTGGCCTTACTGGTTATCGATTTGACCGATTCGATTGATTCAACTACTGGCCGAATCGGTGTGACGTAATAATTATGCAATAATTATATTTAATTATATATAATATTAAAAAAGTTTAAAAAAATAAAAAATAATAATCATTGAACCGGTCGAACCTGACCGGTCAATTGACCGGTTTTGACCGGTTCATACCGTTCTGATTTAATACTGATTTTTAGGCCTAAATTGGACCGGACCATCGATCGGTCACTAGTCAGACCGATCAGACCTGCCGGTCCGGTCCGATTTTTAAAACGATGCTTGTATCATATTGTGTCTCCAGACTCACAATGCCAATAGTTAGAGTTTACACAGCCCCCTCTTTCCTCTTACCATAATTAATAAATTATCGGGCACATGTAATCATTTGTAAATTATCTGATAAGGATGAATTTGGTTATTAGCAATGTTTTAAAACTCGAACGGTTTCGATCGCTTTAACAGTGTTAAGATATCTAACTATGAGTAGGAATCTTATATTACAAAAAAAAGTAGAATTAATGAAAGATATATAAGTAAAAATGACTCATAAATTTAATGTCTTAAAGTTTTAAGTTTAAATGTGGTGTCAAAGAGAACATATATGCTTTATCACTAAATCCATGATGTAGATCTTCCATATAAATGGGCTCTCCAGTTTCAACAAATATTAAAAATTTTGAACTAATCAATTTTTTATTTAGTTTTTAATTTTTTGACTTGATTTAGTTTAACAAAATTAGTTAGTTTATTAATTAATCAGTCAGCTTTTATACACTAATAAGTTTTTATAAATTAAAATAATCTGATTAAGATTTATTTAACATTTTTTTAACCCATATCTTTGTATGTTAAAGTTTTTTTTTATTGAAAGTCTAATTCTAACTATATTATTCTTAATTACCTTCTTTAAGTTCTTCTCAATCCTCTTTCTTCTTCTTCTTTTTTTTTTTTTTTTTTTTTGTCCTTCTTACTTCTTAGACCTAGTTAAAATACGCTTCATCTTATAAAGACAAAGTTCACCGTCTGAATCACCACTTAAGGGATTGAAATTCTGCTTCTTGAGGAGACCCGTTGCTTTATGTACTCGTCGACAAAGGGACCACGCGGTTTGACGTAGAATGTTATGAGAAATGTGGTTACAGTGAGAGGGCGGCTGGGTGAGTTTGGTGACAAGTGTTTATCAACTTGATCTTTAAGATTGGAAGTATGCGAAACTTAGTATTGCCAGATAAATGGGAACTTTCTTAAGATTGGTTTGATTCCTTGTGGAAAAAAAAAAAAGGCAAATAGTAAAAAAAACTCAATTTTATAATATTAACCAAACTAAATTATAAAAAGTAACACTAAAATAATCTAACCTTTAATTTTTGACAAAAATAGCACAACATTAAAAAAAAATTAAATATGAATGACATGATAAGCCATATCATATTTGTACTTTTATCACGTAATGGCCACATATTATCTTTGTGTTATATACAAAATTTATTATTTAATAAATTTAAATTTTTAAAAATTTTAAAATAGTTATACACTCTCAATAATTTTTATTTTTTAATTAGTTTAGGTTTTTGATATTTTTAATTTATTTGATAATATAATTTATACGTGACATAAATACAATAAGTGACACACATGACAAGAATATTTATTTGATGTAGCTCATCACGTCATCCATATTAAAGTTGGATTATTTTTGTTAAAAATTGAAAATTTGAACATTTTAATGTAACTTTAATATTATAAAATTAATCGCTTCTTTAATAATTCACAAAAAAAAACAACTAAGTGTACTAAGAATAATTGAACTTGGACAAGTAGGTAGAATTTGGATGACTTTCACGAATTCTCTAAGGCAGACTATGTAATAGCTCGTTTTCTATACTACAGGTTAGAGTCTTAGATTATTACATATGAGTCATATCATTTTAGCATTTATGAAATACATTTCATTCACATGCATATCATCACTATATGCATAAGAATTATGATTTCGTACACTTTGCAAAGATAGTATATGCATTCAATTGACATATTCCAGGATATGAAAGGTTTAAATGATCATGATGCAAATTGTATATTGTTTATGTCTTGAATTTTTGTTTGATTGGTTAAAAGTAGTAAATTTGGAATTAATTGTTACAATTGAAAAAATGATGCATGAACTAGATACTTTTATGCTTTGTTTTTGATGTATAAAAAATGTAGGTTATAGGTTGTTTTGTAGATGAATTAGATTGAATTTTGAAGTACAATGAAGGTGAATTAATGCTAAAGAAAGGTACTAGTGTAGTGTCCTTAAAGTGGGAAAGAGCTAGGATTACATGAATGATAGTGAAGGACAATCTCTGTTTTGGTTTTGATACATGAAAATTTAAGATGATTATGCCTATAAATTGAGTAACATTTGACACAGGTAATTAATTGACAAATGACATTGATCATTGAGTAAGAAATGGCCTAGTATTATTGTGACATTTCGCAGCCTATGGAGTGGACAAATGGGATGCGTGCTTAAGGGCAAATGTTAATCTAAGATAATGACACGTTGTACATATTTGAGTTAAGCAAATACTAGAAAAGTTTCTACCGAGTTCATTTCTCTTCTTTCATTCACTCTTTCCATCGAAACTTGCTTCCATCTTACATCTCTTAATTTTGGTTTAAGTCTTACAAAATTTCTATACCGAATCCATGCTTTCATCCTTCACAAGATAGTTATAGAATTAGAATATTGTAGTTCTTGTTGTGGTCTTTTATCTTAGCCAAAAACCAACTACCTTGAATTGGTGATGATTTTGCATACATGGAGAGCCAAACTAGTATGATCATTGAGGTGGAAATGTGAGTTAGACAAGTAAACAATTATTCTTTATGGCATGTTATAATAGAAAGTTATGATGATTAAACTGGGATAGATTGTATATGATGTTTATGTTGAAAATGTGCTAAAAAATGAAGAATGAATGGGTGTTTTTCTGTTTTGTTTTTGCATATGCGAAACAATAGTTTATAGGTTGTTGTATGGATGATTTAAATTGGAATTTGAAGTATAATTGATGAGGAATTCATGCTGAAGATGAGTGTTATTAAGGTGTTCTCAAATATGAAAAATTAGAGTTGTAGGTGTGTTTGTAAAAAAAATGACTATTAATGACATAAGTGAGTAGAATTTTGTAAGCCTTTATGTAACCAATATGGAAGTAAAATTAACTTAAAATGAAGTAACCTTAAAGGACATGAAATCTGGAAAATTTAAGGTGTTAATGATGTCTTTAAGCTTGTAAAATTTGTGAAGTATTGAAGGTAGTAAAGTTAAACACATTAGTGATGATGATGACAAATTCTAGAATTTTAATTTTAACCTTGTGTACATGTTGAACCAGCTGAGAAATTTCACTCTAAATTGGCATATTTGGACTTGATTAAGGTTAGGAATGAGCCTAGATTATTGCTTAATTAATTAGTTAAGAGCTTGATAAGTTTATGTAGTTAATTGATGTCATAATCTAAATAATGAACTGTTTTGATATAGTTGAGTTCAAATATATAATTTCATAAAGTGAATTTTCCATTTTTCTATATTTATTACATTAGTAATACATTAAAGTTTAATTCTATAAAAGGAATTAAGAGGTTCTGAATCTGATTTCAAATAAATTTTCATGCTTTGAACATCATATGAGGGAGATACTTCAAGTTTTTGTGTCTTAGGTCTCATGTTTAGTGTTCAGGATTGCATGATGATTACTCCAAAAAGGAATTAAGACATTATAAAGCCATTTTTAGTGAATTTTCGTGCAACGAACTTGCTATAAGGGAGATACATGAGGTTCTTATGTTTTGGGTGGTCAATTCAATGTTCGGTGATGATGCACGATAGTCACTCTAATGAGATATTTCCTTTATAAAAGTTTCAAATAAAGTTTTCAGATAATATCTTCAACACAAGTGTATGAAAATGAGATTGTGGATTTGGGTTTTTGCATTTATTGATGTTACATTGTCACATATCATATGGCCACAAAGTATGTGAAGATGACATAAAAACGTATACCTTATGTTTGTGGACTTTTTTAGTGTTGATGAGGATGTAATCACTATAGTGGCCTTTCGAGTCAGTATTTTGAATTGTTTTGCTCACACGTTGGGGGATGTCTCTAGTCTCATGTTTGGTTATTCTGCCCTCAAGTGTTGGCCTCATATGAGATTTTGCAATTTGTATAAAGGCATTGAATAGAGGAGAGTCGTTGTTTAAATGATCTATTCACCCACACGTGGTAGTATCATCAGAGTTGATGGTTTGTACTCTAATTGCTTTTATGTGGAGATCTTGTTGCACATATTATATATTTAGGCCACTGGTGTTTCATAACATGTGTGAACGGATTCTAAAAAAAGATAATGTTTAATGGCTTTAAGTATCATTGTTATCCTACATTCGTGATGATTTAAACATTATCATTTTGCAGTGACCTTTTCGGTCAACAATATCAGTGTCACCATTGAAACTCTGACCGGTTTCAATATAAAAAAGTGGACAGATGATGTATTGAATGCTATGGAGAAAGTTGAGGTTGATATGATCATACGGACGAATAGGCCACCTCTACCTACATCGATGAGCTAGAGAGCTCACAAAGTAGCTTATGAAGCCTGGGATCGGTCTAATTAATTAAGTCTTATGACCTTTAAAAGATCCATTCCTAACCATCTACTTAGTGGACTTCTGAACACAGACATAGTGAAATAATTTCTTAGTAATGTCTTCCAGAGGTACACTGTCTCACCTAATGTGGAGAAAAATTCCCTGATGAAAGAATTATTCTCCATTAGGTATATAGAAGAAGGAGGAGTAATGGAGTACATATTAAGAATGATCCATCTTCACAGTAGACTGAAGATGTTAAACATTTATCTTCCTGATGTCTTAATAGTTCACCAAAATCCAAATACACTCCGTCCAAAGTTTAGTAATCTAGTGATGACATATTATTTGCAGGATGAGGAATGACACTTCAATGCTTTGATTGCCTATTGTGTTGCCGAGGAGGAGAAACTCAAGTTTACTACTCCTACAGCCCTCGAAGCAATTAAAAGGAAGCCAAAGATGAAGCCTGCTATAATCAAATGTAGAAAAACTAAATCTCCTCCACGTACTAATGCTAGTCAATCCAGTGCTAGTAAAGGTCCGCATAACATAAAGAAGCCGACAGCATGAGGCCTAAAAGAAAAGACTGACCATCAGATAACTCCTTAGCTTATCAATTTATGAATATGATTTGTGATAGTCGCATTAAATAGTTGGTGGCTATATAGTGGTGTATCTAATCAAGTTGTTTCCACAATGCAAGGATTCATTTCTAAGATAAAGCCAAATAAAGGAAGGAGTAACTGATAGTCGATGGCAATGAAGAGGCATAAGTAATTTCTATAGGGAATGTATGTACTGAGCCTTGCCGCAAGGTTCATTTTAGTTTTTACATGACACATTTTATATATGATCTTTATACCAATTTTAGACAAAGAAGGTTGAAGCTTTTTATTTAATGCTTTTGTTGTACAGTTGTGTTTAATGCAAAACATAATGATACAACTTTCTTGTCATATGGTTTATATAGAATATGTCTTACCCTAAATTAGATACATGCTTCTTCATATCTTGCAAAACAAGTCATGAAAAGAAGAACCTTAATGAATGAAAAGTCATACATGGTATCACATAAAAGTGTAAACCACATTTCCAGAGTTAGGGTTGAGAAATTGATTTAAGGAAAGCATTCTCTCAAATTTAGATTATCATAATCTGGGAACATGTGTTAACTATTGCAGGGGTAAGATGACTAATAAGGAAGAAGGGTCAACTCATGTTTCTGACTTGTTGAGTCTGATACATACGAATATCAGAAGACCTTATACAATTGAATTATGCAATTCCAAATATATTCTGACATTTGTTGATGATTATTCTTATTACAGTTAAATGTTATTGCTTAAAGACAGAAGGTTGAGAACTAATTGGAAAAATTCATCAAGATAATCATATTTGATCGTGGAGGAGAATATCATACAAAATATGGTATTTTAGGACATGAAAAGGCCAGTTTGTTAGAAATACGGAATCAATTGGAAGAGTGACTTAGTTCACTATGTCGGATAGTCTTGAGCAAAATGGTGTGTTGCTAAAATGCGTAATTGCACCCTAAAAGACTTGAAGAAGTCAATGCAGAATAGGACTAATCTACTTGATTATTTAGAAGTTTGGAAACCCAGCTTTATGCACATTCGTGTATAAGGCTTCCCTACTGAGATAATATAATCTTTATAAAGAAAAATTGCATGTTCGTTATGTTCATTACTAGTTGGTAAGATATCCCGATCATTTTAAAGCTACATATTTTACTGTAGAAAATGTGGGACCAAAATAGTACAGTCATCAACAGCTAAGTTTTTGAGATATGATGTCTATGATGATAGTGAGCCTTTTGATCCTTCGAATGATAGTAGGGTGGATACTATAGTTATTATGTACATGCCACTCATATAGTTAGATCTAAGGGATTTAGATCTTTGTATTGTACCTGTACCGGAATAGGAACCTATACATGTACACACAGAGATTCCGGGGGTACAAAATTTAATTTAGTTATGAAGATCTGCTAAAGTGAAATGACCTGCTATCCCATCTGATAACATAGTCTATTAGGTGAACAGGACTATGTTATTAGACATGTTACGAATCCAATTATTTTTACAGAAACTATTTTTGAACCCAATGTAGATTTGTGGTGGGATGCCATGATTGATGAGATACAAGCATGAAACATAATAAGGTCTAGGAGTTAGTTAATTTGTAACGAAATTGTAAGCTTATGAGTTGTAAATGAAGTTTAAAGACCTAAAGGATTTCGGGATAAAGTTTAGCGTTATAAGCTCGCTCAATTGCCTGATGATTCACCCAGAAAAAAAGGTTGACTTTAATGTTACCATTTCTCTTGTATCCTTGTAGGATGTATTTTGAGTGATTGTGATAATTGTAGCTCCTGATGACATAGAGTTACATTAAATGTTTGTCAAAACTACTTTCCTGAATAAAGACCTTTATGAAGAGTTCTATAGATAGAACTGACATAGTTTCCACATTAAGCAGATCAATATATGGTTTTACATCAAACCTCTCGAAAGTGATACCTTACATTTGATAAGGTTTGACCTCTTTTGGCGTCATAGAAAATAAAGTTAAAAAGATGTTCATACTATGAGGCCAGGAAGAGTAAAATTATCTTCCTATTATTGCATATGGATGATATATTGCTCATATCAAATTACTTGACCATGTTGTACAACGATAAGCAACTTTTAATTAAGAACTTTGACATAAAGGACCTTGGCATAACATCTTTTGTCCTAGGTATTTAGATTCACCTAGACAGATATGAACACTCGTCAGACCTCTCACATAATGCATACATTGAGTTTATGTTACAAAGGTTTAATACAATTAACTTTTAACGTGTTGTAGCACATATCTTTCATAGTCAGAGACAATATTTGGCACCATATTCAAATAATAAAGTAACGAGAGACGTTATGAGGAATGTTCCATATTCTAATACGGTTGATAGCCTAATGTATGCTCGGGTAAGTACCAGGCGGGACATTGCATGTACTATTAGACTGTTTGGTCAATATCTGGTTATCCCAGGTGTAGATTATTGAAATGCAGCCAAGCGAGTGTTGAGATAATTAAAGAGAATCAATGATTATATGTTGACGTATACAAAAGTTAACAGACTAAACCTCGTAGAGAATTCAAATTCAAATTTAGCTATATGCTTGGATGATCGAAAGTCCACTTAAGGTTACAGTTTTTTTTTTAAGTTTACAAATGGTACAATGTCGTGGAAGAGTGTCGAGTAGACATTGGTGATTTCCTCAACCATGCTTACAGAGTGCATGTTATGAGGCTGCTTTATATATGGTTTGACTTAGAAACTTAATTTCCTAGTTGTCCGTGGTTGATTTAATGGCTAAACTCATTCGGTTGTACTGTGATAATCTTGTTACTATATTGATTAGCAAAAATAAGAAAATCACAGGGTCTATGCATTTAAAGGTCAAATTCTTGACCATAAAGTAGTTGATACGAAAATGTGACATTAAGGTTTGGAGCATTTAAGGACTGAGGACCTGTTAGTTGATCCTTTAACTAAAGGACTTTACCCACTTGTATTTGAAATACAAGTATACAGTATGGGTGTTTTGAAGTCCATAAACACTGCTAGTTAGAGGATCGTTATGTTTGTTCCATGTGCAATTGTAAATTTATACATCTAATGTTTTATGACGGTGGTTCATCGATAAAGATGATTATCGTTTATCCCTAGTAATACATGTTATCATACATTGTCATAATATGTATGAAAGTCTTAAGAGTTGTGTTAATCTTAAGCGTTCAAAGGTCATTGGGCATATATACAGATAGACTTTGACCCTATGTCCTTTAGATGTATACATTTTTATACGAATATCCTTAAAGTTTCATATGACATAGGGGCGTATAAGTTTTAATCTCATAAAGATTCTCTAATGCAATTTAATATTTTGTTGGAGAACATAAAGGTTTCCTTTTATGTAGTTTAACATTTTATTGGAGAACATAAAAATTTCCTCTGATGCAATTTAGCATTTGGTGAGAGGAAACAAGTTTTATCTAATGTTATATAACATTCGATGATAGAAAACAATATTTCTCTAATGCAGTTTAGTATAAAGTTAGAGAAATCGAGACCTACAAATGAAGATGATATAATTTAGATCATAAAGGTATCATCCTAATTCACCACACTCTATTTTCCTATTCATGTTAGTAAGGTATTAGGTATATGTGATTGTTTTGGACTGTATCGCACATAACATATGCATTTGATAATTTTCCAGTATCGAAAGCCTTTCAAGATAAAAAGATGGACTTTTGTTATCTTAGGATCAAATGATTTGTTTTTAAACTTAGTCGACTAATATAGTAACGTAGTTTAATCGAGTTTTTAAACTGTTTTCAACTTGAGTTAATATAGCAATTAACTATTGTCCGAGTGAGAGAATGTTGGATATTTTTTACTTTTCCCATAAAATTGGACAACATTTAATTGCATTTTTTGGTTTTTTAAATAACATATCAGTTAGGTTACGTAATTTGATCCAAATAAATATAATAAAGTAGCCCAATAAATGATATAAATCAATGTGTCGAAGTTCGGGTGAAAAATAAATCCCGATCAGTATGACCAGCTTATATCGAGCCTGTGATAGGGAAGCTAGATATGGAAGTTATATATAAAGGTTAAGGTCTCTTGCAGTTACTTATGTTTTTCATAAGCATAAGGATTCTCTGACTCGTTAAGAGAGCTTACGCTTTAAGAAAACTGTAGAAAGATGTTGACCACGTCCCAGTGATCAATTCCCGTGAAGACGGTGGAGGATTTGCGCTTGTTTGAAGTTATGGAATCAAAATCAAGTATTTTTCATATTTTTTCATTTATTACCCTTTTACATTCAATCTGGGATACGTAACTAAGGTACCGTTACGTGTAACATGAGATGATATAAAACAGAGTAAGAACAGATTAACCAAAATAGAATATTTGTTTTTTAATCGTACAAGTTACGAACCTATTCAAGCATAATTACAATAACGATACGAATAATTGCAAACACATTCTTTAATTAAAACATGGTTGAAAATAATGTAAATAATAAATTAGTACTATTGGATCTGGAGAGCCCATTTACTTGGGAGATCTATATTATGGACCTAGTAAGGGAACATGCTTATAGGCTTTGATACCACACTTCAACCCCAAACTTTAAGGCATTAGGTTTATGGGTCATTTTCACTTGTATATCCTTCGCTAGTTCCGTCTTTTTCAAATGTAGGATTCCTATTCACACTTGACATCCCAACAATCTCCCTCTCAAGTGTGAACTTCGTCATTGGGCTTAGACTTCCCCTTGAGTGAAAGTCTTTTTGTTAGCAGCTCAAGTATATGACGTCACCAAGAGCCCTTTTACACCACTGGTTTGGGCCCACTAGGAGTTTCTTTGCTTTTCTTTGTGGGACGGCAATTACGAGATCTGACTACCATCTCCATACCCGTCCCTTGTCGAACCATCGACTCTGATACCACTTGTTGGATCTGAAGAGCCCACTTATTTAGGAGATTTACATTTTGGACGTAGTGAGGAAATATATTTATGGACTTTGACACCACACTTCAACCTAAAACCTTAAGACATGAGATTTATGGGTTCTTTCCACTTATATGTCCTTCATTAGTTTCATCTCTTTCTAACGTGAGTTCTTACTCATACTTGACATCCCAATAATTACTTGGTCGTTTTAGCTTTTAACTACCATAATATTGTCTTTTCATATTTACTTTAAGAGATAATTTAAACCATGAACAATTGAACATGAATTTTTTGTTTCTTGAAGATAAAAAAACTCAAAGTCTAACATACCTAGTGTATAAGGCTCCCTATTTGTAGGAGTTTGAGGAAGGTTTCCATGAGTCGAACCTATAATCTTATAGGATAACTTTACCTGTTACTTAAAGGCTCACTTGTGATCTTATGGTCCCTTTAAGGTAAAAGATATGCATTTTTCTTGAATATTTTATAAAAATTCATGTTATTTGTAATGTCATGTTGCATATTAAAAATTTTAAAATAGTATTGATATGATCTTATATCGTTAAAAAAGGAAGTTTTTAGGAATTTATATCGTTAAAAGAAGCTGGGCTAATGAAATAAAAGTTCTCACTATATATATATACACACAAACAAGAACTTTTAGTGAGACTCATGCAAAAATGATAGATGTAGTATTTATGCAAGGATGACAATGGGCTCGTCAAAATTTTGATTTTTTCAAATTAAAAATATAAAATAACAGTTTTTAAAATTAGATTCATGATTTAGCTACTCAGATTCATACTTATTCAAGGCCTAACTTTTTTTAAGTATAATGGTGTTATTTTGTCTATAATAATTAAGTCTCGAGTTAATATAAGCCTAGGTCTGACCCATGAGCTGACTCATTGAAAAGAATTAAATTTGAAACCATGAGTTAAAAATTGTCATCTCTAAATAGTGCGGAGTCTTACTCCAACTTAATTAAGAGGAGTAAGACTTCGTTATAGTTTGTTATAGCATGAGTTCAAGTTTGAAACAAAATTTATCAAAATTGAGCATAATAGGATATGAATATTCAAGCTCAAGTTCAATCAAGTTTGACTTGACACATTAAATTCAAATTGTGCCAATTCGGGTTGCATTAATTTGTTATAATTAATCAACCTTTAAATTAACTTATCTAAATTGAACTCAATCAAATTTAAATACATAATTCTAAATTCTCTTTGATCTTTACTCATGAATTTAAGTGCACAATAACTCACATCTTTATACAAATAAATAAAAAGTCCTTTTAGTTTATATGTGATAAATAGTTAAATACGCTTCTGATTATTAATTAAAATATTATTGAGTCAAATTATTCTTAATTGTTCTTACTTAAATGGCCTAGTAACGTTTCTCCTTCATGCTAGCTAAGGTTCTTACCCGAATTAAGGAGGTTTAAGTAAACTTTTATGGAAAATATATAGATGTGCATGTCATTCTATACCATATTAAGGTTAAACCGTTTCTTCTAGACATTTTAATGATTAATGATTTTTACTATAATAACTTTTAACATCATGTATTCATTAAACGGCAAAGGTTAGCTTGACAAAGGACCGGGTCAAGTTTATCTAGTTCAAGCTCAACTAAACCCCCTAAGAGATAATTTGAGTTTAACCTTAAGCTTCTATTTAGTTATCAGTAGAGTTTATTTTTCTGTAAATATTTTTTAAGAAGAGTTTTTTTAAAAAATCAATTAAATGTTTGATTGTTATTTAAAAAGATTTTTTTTGAAAGAGCTTCGTACAGTAAATTTTTTTGACAATATAAAAATAAAACGCATTTTTAATTTTAACTATATTTTATTTTGTAATAAATATTATTTAAAATATATTAAACAATATACAAAGTACAATATATTAATTATTATATAATTTTAAACCATATGAGCTTCTTAAAAAGTTTATTTTGGCTATAAAAAAAGTCATATCTATTAAAGAACTATTTTTTATTTTATAACTAAACGCTCATTTTTCTTAAAAATAACTTTTGTAATGAAACGAAGTATTTATTGGCCTTTCAAAATACCAATTTTGCATATATTATAAAAATAGCGATAACAAATTTTATTTGTAAGAAAAAAACGTAATTTATTCAGTGTGCAGTTGTGCACCTTAACAATATCGTAAATATAATTTATCCACAAGCAATAGTAATTTGGGTTACACTTACACATATGAAAAAAATCAAACCTATAATTGTAAAATGGCAGATCACTTAATTTGGACCCATGTACCTTGGCTTGGAACACCTTGATGAACCACAAACAACAGATAAAATCCCGACGGTGCAAGATTACCCGACCCGGGACTTGTGACCAGGATGTCGTACGTAGATGTCCCCACTTCTGTCACTTTGTCGTTTCCAAGTACCAACAACCTCTGGTTCATAGAAAACGAATGCGTGGTGAATGACGGCGCCACCATCGTCACAGTCACCGTGTCTGGAGCTAACTTCCCTGTGACCCTGAATCTCACGACCAACCTTTGACCGTAATCGACACTTCGGTTCGGGACAATGATCCTGGGTCGCAGGTTGTCGAGTTTTGCGTCCAAATATGGCGGACTGAAAGCTTCCAAGCTTAGTTCTGTGGGGTAAAGGACTCCAGTGAAATTGTAGTATATATGTGGATTGCTACCACCAACCAATACCCTACCATCTCGGAGCAAGATCGCTGTTGAATGGTACATTCTTGGGATTGTTGATGGAGTCTGTGACTCGAACCGTGATGGTGAAGGGTTGTTGGGTCGGTACAGGACAGGGTTCAGAACCGGATTCCGGCCATATTCCCAACCAGCGGTACCAGCTCCGGCACCGTTGATTATAAGAACATTCCCATCTGGAAGCAATGTCATGTCACTCATGACACGAGGTTGAGGCATGGTCTCCATGACCCACTGTGGATTCGGATCCGTTATTTTGATCCGACCACAAGTGTCTAATGCTCGAACAAAAGTGCCTCTCCTCGCTTGAAAATAGGACCCTTTTGGCGCACCACCACACACCAGGACTTCAGCTTCGATATCGGCAGCTTTCAGGTTCTTTAATGGAAGCAAAACAGCAGATCCTGTACTAGGATAGTTTCTTGGATCACCACCTGGAATCATAGGATATGTCTTGACAACCTTTGCCGTCTTGTAATCGAACAAAATCGCTCGATTGTTGGAGAAAATGAATAGATTTCCATCAACATTAAGGAACACAAATGGGTATAAGTTGTTCTCGACATTTGGGTCATTGGTCTGCACCAAAAATGGCAAACTATAAGCATCTGGAGCACCATGTTTAGGGTAAAATTCGTAGTTAAATTGCTTCCTACCACCGATAATGATTTGTCGGCCATCTGGCAGTATGTGATTCGTCGCATACCACCTCCTAGCTCTGAGACCATTATCTATCTCTATCCAATCACACCCAACGTTGCATGGAGTGAAAGTCCTGACCCTTAGCTCTCCGTCGCTAAACCCACCAGTTTGGACCAGTGAGCCGTCGGGAGCTACAGCTCCGGAGGAGCACCAAACGTCGGTTTGGACATTAAGAGGCCTGAAAGTGTTGGCTAAAACATCGTACTCCGCAGAGTGTGCAGTACAGTCCACTCTGAGAACTAGTTCAGTGGGATCCTTCCGACAAATCCCATTTGGGAGTGACAGGTTGGAGATTCCAAAGTCGGTTCGATCGAAGATTACCACACGGTCATTATTCAAGAGTTGCATGTGCATAGCTGTTATGCCAATGCTTTTCTGAAGAAGCTGCCACTGTCCCTGGGCGGCGGCGACAGTTAGAATCCGGTGACATGGTTGGGTGGCGAAGAATAACAGAAGAGAGGAAAGAAACAAAGAGTGATACATCAGAGATGAAGGTCTTGTTTTGCTTTTCAGCTATGTGTTTAGGTGGTTAAGGTTGTCTTGTCCGTTATTTATCTACGTAAGACTCCATCTCCACACGCTTCTAAGAAACGCGTGAGATAAATCTTTTCCATGGGAACTTATTGCATAGACTATAGTGTACAGATTGATCCCAGTCGGAAATAAGGACCATAGCCATGCTCGAGGGCACGACAAGCCTTAGGTTTCTGTGTGTTTTCAACTGGCTCTGGAAGGCACATGCTTGCAATTGACTCGTAAGTACAATGCCTACTTGCACAGAGATTTGTCAGAGATGGCTACAAGAGAAGAGAAGTGCTGAAACTACAGGATATAACTCAAACTGGAATTTTAATTATTTTTACGTAGTTTAATGGTAAAAGTCGTGCGTCTCAACGCAATAAAACTGTGAGGTCAGGGGATCAAAACTCGACTTAAACGGACAATTCTAATTTGCGTGGTTGCAGTTGAGCGTACAAAATCCCGTAGCCAACCACACCATAATGGTTTTTTACTGATATTTAAAAAACTAAATCGAAAATTCATGATTAAAATAATAAGTTTAAAAAATTTAACAAGTAAAAATTAGATAAAATTTAAAAAATTAAAATATAATTAAAGGAAACTGTAATCATTTATTAAAAATTATATATTTAACTAAAAAAGAGTATGTTAATAAAAATTGTTTGTTTTTTTAGTTTATAAACTAATTAATTTATAAAACTTGACTAATTAATTAAAAAAATTACTTGAATAAAATTAAATAATTTAAAACTATATTTACATATAAAAATTTGAATTTTAATTAAAAAGGAGACTAGTAAATGAAAATAAAATTTATTTTCTTTGGTTTATAAAACCGGTTAATTTATAAAAACCAACCAATTAATTATTAACAACAAGGGTAAGTAAAGACAGTTGAATGTATTTAAATTTCTTTAATCATTGGTTTTTAGACATTGAAGAGATTAATTTCCAAATTTTAAGGCTTGAAATTAAGGTCATGCATTAAAGTTAAAGCTCAAAATTCCAATTGCAATAATGGAAATCGATACATTTTGTAGTCATTGTTTGACGTTAAAAAAAGTATAACGTTTGGAACAAAATTAAAACTAGGGATTTGACCTATCTTTCATTTCAGCAGAGGGAATGTTACTAAACAAGCATTCTATTAAACTAAAATACAAAGGAAGTGAAGCTGGAAGGCGTATGTCATATAACGGGTCCACACGGTTAGAAGTAGGGCCGGGTTGCAATATTTACCCGATTGGATTCGAAATCAAGGGACTAAATTTAGATTAATCAAATGTTAGGTCGAATTGCAAAATTAGAAATTGACTTCTGTCTGAAAATTGAACCTTGGCTCTTCCAATTTCGGTGATACGTGCAAGAAAAGTGGCTTGGTTTAAATGTCTAATGACGACTGACGCTGTCGTTTATCGGTGTCTCTGGACAACACATGTTTAGTTTTAAGTGGCAATTAGCTGATCGTTTTGTTTCAAAAACTGTATTATGTTTGACTCTAACTAAATTCAGGGAGTGTTTGGTTGATAAGTACAATAACGAGTTAAAATATAAGGAATGAAAAGTAAGTGATTGATTATTGATTATTATTATAGAGGTAATAGTTTGATATCTCACTTTTAAAGAATCTTCCGTACGTCCTATTTAGTAGAGGAATGAAACATGTTCCTTAATAATGATTCTTTTTTACTTAACTAGAATAGTGAATGATATACGAATTAAACTAAATTATTAAAATTTTGATAATTATAAGTTGATTATTAACATTAATAAGTGTTTATGGAATAATTTTTATAAATAACATTTATTAATAATGTAAGAGTTAAAAGTTAACTTACAAAAATTGAAAAATATTATGTATTTATTTCGATTTACGTAAAATATTTAAAGATTAATTTAGATTTATCCAAAGACAATATATTTAGAAGCATTTAATTTTTGAGTTTTTTTTTAATTTATTGTTAAAATTTTAAAATTTATGACTTAGTAACTAACTTTTTTAAATTTGTACAAATTATATGAAAACTTTGTTTTTACGAATATAATTATTAAACATTCATGTGATATTTGGTGCATACGCTATATCATAAAAAATAATCATTTTACGTAATTTATAAAAAAGTTTAAAATAATTATTAAATTAATTTTTGTAAAAATTTGGTATTAAATTAACATTTTTAAAATTTAGATGTCTAATTAATTTGTTATTACTTCTATATATAATTAGTAATTTAGTCATTTGATAACTCTCTTTCGCTTATGAAAATAATTAAATTTGTGGGATATCTAATAAAGTAAATATTTTCAAAAATATAAGATTTTAGTCACTCGTATTTTCAATTTTTAATCCAAAATTTAAAATAGAAGTGATTTAAAATTTGATTAATTGATTAATTCGTAAATTAATAAGATCTTATAAATTAAGATAAATTAGTTCATTTTTATTTAATAATATTTTTTTAATTAAACTCAAAATTTTAAATAAATAATGACAATTTTAATAATATTTTAAATTTCTTAATTTTATTAAATTATTAGCCAATTTTATGTCTGTCTAACAATGGATGAGTTTTTTAAACTTTATATCTCTTATTTTATCAATTTAACTTTTATGTAATTTGGTAATCAATCACGTAATTACACAAATGATATTTCTTTGCCCATTAAATTTGAGGTGGACAATTTGTACTTCCCTGTACGTGATCAATTTGCTCACCGTTTTGCCTGATTCCTTTGACGTTTGAGTTTCAATGCATAAATTGGTCGTTTTCGCTTGAAAATCAATTAGTATTCAGCATAATGATCCTGTTTTTCTTCAACTTATATAAAGTCAATACATAAATAGAAAAAAGAATATGATAAAATGGACCTTTTTAGTTATTATAGTCAATTAATTTTTTTGTATATTTCTTTTGGTATCAAAAATATTAAAAGTCACTTAAAGTATTTTATTATAAATTAATATACAACTAGTTATTATGTGTAAATGATTTTTTTTATTTAATTTTGACATATCATAAGGATAATTAAAGAAACCAATTGTTTATTTTAAAAAATTGATCATTCGATGAAGATATAAAAAAGAGCTTGATTTATTCATTATAATTTAATTTTAGCTCGAATTGATCAAATCATGGGAGAATTATAGGCCATGGTCGAGGTTAAGTTGACCATGATCGACCCGATTGAGTCATAGGATAAAGTCGGTTGGGTTACAGGTCAATCGAATTTAGCTCGTAACTCAATCATTACTTCAAAAATAACATCATTTTTTAAACATATTTCCTACAATATATATATATAACATACCAAGTCATAAGTTGATCTACCCCAACCTCAGGTCCCATGGGGCACCCACATATGTATTCTTCCGTTATAAATTGACAGTTGAATACATCATGTCTATTAAACAACGAAGAGGCGCTACACTTGAAAACTATCTTGCGACTTTATGAGAATGCGTCGGGGCAACAAATCAATCTTCTTAAATCAGGTATATCCTTTACTCCTAATACTACACCTCCAATGAAGGATTTGATCTGCCAAGCATTGGGGGTTGTGGAGACTGCCAGGCTTACTACCTATTTGGGTATGCCATCTATCATTGGAAGGGGCAAACGACATGTTTTTCATTATGTGGTAGAAAAGCTTACAAAGAGGCTGCAAGGATGGAAAGCAAAGGTGTTATCCAAAGCCGGGAAAGACATCTTGTTGAGGACGGTTGCCCAGGCTATGCCCAATTATCTCATGTCTCTTTTTTTACTCCCTCTAGATACCTGTAAAGAGTTGGAAACCTTGATGAACGGATTTTTCTGGCATAATGGAGGCAGCGACAGCAAAGGTATACGTTGGTTACAGTGGAAGAAGCTTGCCTTACCAAAAATCTATGGGGGCTTGGGTTATCGAGCTTTGAGACAATTTAATCTTGCTCTTTTGGCAAAGCAAGGATGGAGGTTACTTAAATATCCAACCTCACCGGCAGCAACAATTCTCAAAGCCAGGTACTTCCCTAAGACAGATTTTTTTTCAGCCGAATTGGGTAATAACCCAAGTCAAATCTGGCGAAGTATCTATCAGGCCAAATCTTTACTGCTTCAGGGTTGTCGAAAACGGGTTGGTGATGGGCGTGATATTCATATTTGGAAAGACCCCTGGTTAATGGATGCTGGGGATCCATTTATACAGTCCGCTTATACGGACCAAGTTGAATATGTAGCTGACCTCATTCAGGATAATCGGTGGAATGAAGCACGCATCAAACAAGTATTTAATCACCGTGATGCTGAATTGATATTACAGATCCCACTGAGCTTCTCAAGGCCTAAGGATAATTGGATGTGGACTCTTAATAATCAAGGTGACTATAAAGTCAAAGAGGGCTATAGGCTAAGTATGGAGAATGTGAATGTTGATTTTCGGGTAACTGACTTTCCATGGGAGATGCTCTGGAAACTCCACATTCCAGGTAAGGTTAAATCGTTTATCTGGCGTCTCTTGAGACATGCACTTCCGTGTCGAGCCAATTTACAACGTCGACATATAGACATTGTTGACTCTTGCCCAATATGTGCTAGAGATACAGAGACTGAAAATCATTTATTTCTTAATTGTGATTTTGCTGTTGCTGTTTGGCGTCTGTTCAATGTGTCTTGGCCTTTGTCTCCTACCGGAACATTCACCCATTGGCTTGCCTCTATTATGGTTAGTAGTTCAACAGCACAACAGGAGCAGACTTGCATGATTTTATGGAGTTTATGGACCTATCGCAATGAAGTTCTATGGCAGCAGAAAATCCAAGCCCCCTCCTCCATTTTTCGTAGAGCCACCACAACATTGTTAGATTGGACGACTGCTCAACACCGGAAACTCAATCCATCCCCACCACTCCAACCCATACCTCTCTCCAAATGGCAAGTCCCACAACAGAATCAATTTAAATGTAATGTCGATGTGGCGCTTCTCCCTTCTGGTTTTTATGGATTAGGCATGGTGGTTCGGGATGGCAACGGGCTAAACTGTGCAGGAAAACTACTTACTTTACCGGGGTGGAAGGATCCTCAAATCGGTGAAGCATTATGTTTTAGGGAAGCTCTAAGCTGGATCAAAAGCCTCGATTTTGTTCCCATCTGTGTGGAAACGGATTGTCAAATAATTACCCTTTTCTTGACTTCCACACAAACCTTCCCTTCCTATTTTTCGATGATTATTGAGGATTGTAAAGCTCTTCTTAGAGAGCATCATTTTATTTCCACTGCTTTTGTTAAGAGATCAGCGAATCAGGTTGCTCATACTATCGCTAGGGCGGCTGCTTCTATGTCTGATCTCGAATGGGGGGTATGCCCTCCATTTTTTCTGTATGACGTTCTATCGTTGGATATGAATAATATGCGCTGAGCGCCTATGGTCACGTTTCAAAAAAAAAAAAAATAGTAGTTTGTCTTTCTCGCCTGTGTTAGGTGAACAGTTAGAAAATAACTGAGCTAACCTTCATGCACCCCTCTTACCGCACCACCAAGTTTGTTCTTGTATAACAAATTTAACTTTGGAGTTGGGGAGAAAGTTGCGCCTTAGCTGATTTAATTCCTCGCTCATATCAATTGAGCAACTATTGGTCCAATTATCATACCATAGAGTGCCCATTTTCTAGTTGTTTTTCAATAAAAGGATAAATAATTTCTCTTTACCTTAATATATCAAGCTCGAGGAATGTTCCATTCCTATCAGTAATTTCCAAAATAAGGTACACCTCAAATAATATTTATTTATCCATTTGGACCAAAAGGCTTCCTTATCATTTCAAATTCTCTAAATTCTTTTAACTGTCAAGACGATTTGAATCATCTGAATTAAGGCCAATCCTATCCCACCTTCCTCTTTAACGAGGCATAAAATTTTTTATCTTCTTTTAGCTCCCTTGTAGTTTTTTATTTTATTGGACCATAAAAAGTTTCTAATACATTTTCAATCTCCTTATTCAACATCATAGGTAAGAAAAGATGGGAACTCTAGTGATTGTGCAAATTCCTAAAAAATGAATAAATAAGTTATAACCTCCCACCATAAGACAGAAACCTATTTTGATAATTGTTAATTTTGTTTGTAAATATTTCCATAAGGGAAAGCATTTTTCGTATCAGGGTTCTTTGGAAGATACCGGGACTCCCAAATATTTAAAAGGCATGCTACTAGTCTCCAATCTTGATATTAAGCTCAATTTATTTTGATTCAGAACATCCCCTGATAGATATATTTTTCCTTTTTGATAGTTCATTTTCAGTCTTGACATATTTGAGAAGCCCTCTAAATTGATCAATGGAATCTTCAGTGAGTAGGGATCCACTCCACTAAGTAACATTAAATCATCTGCGAAAGCCAAATGAGTGCTTTTCATCTCCTTATATTTCTGGTGGTATATGAATCTTCTATCATTTTCTGTCTTCACTTGGATAATTCTAGATGGAACCTCAATACCTGAAGTGAATAGGTAGGGGAAAAAGGATCCCTCTGCTTAATTCCTTTAGTTGATTTGATTACCCTAGTGAGGCACCATTAATTAGAATACTAAAGGAAACAAAGTTATACAAGAATGTATCCATTATATGAACTTTAGGAGATGACCAAATGCTTGCAGACTCTAAATAGTGAAGGTATACTGAATAGTATCAAAGGCCTTATAAAGATTAACCTTCAGCGCATAACTCTTAATGGGTCTTTTGGTTTCATAATCCTTCAATAACTCTAGAATCATTTGTATGTTATCACTAATATTTTTGTTTGGAACAAAGGCCCCTTGTGTTATGTTGATTTTTCCTATAAGGGACTTTTTGAGCCTTTGAGCTATTAGCTTTGAGATGACCTTGTATATTTTGTTCCAATAGGAAATCAGTAAGTAGTCATTCATAGGTCTCAAGTTTGACTTTCTAGGAATAGGCAAAATCTTTTTTTTTTCTCTTTCAGAATTTTAACCTTAGAAAAGAGTTCTTGTACAATTTCTATCACTAAATCACCAGTAATAGCCCAAGTACTATGAAAAAAAGTGAGTACTAAAACCATATGACCTAGGAAACTTGTTTGGGTTCAAGTTAAATAGAACCTCTTTAATTTGCTACCACACTATTAGCCTTAACAAGTTATACTTTGTTTGCTGGCTTAAACAGTTAGTTACATAAGGTTCAAGTTCATTCAATTTGCATTCTACTTCTTCACTCATATCCTAAAGTTTTTGGTAGTATCTGACTGTAGTTTCTTCAATTCCCACTTTCCTATGAGAGAGTCTTCCCTCTTGATGCAGTCCAAGAGATACCATGTGCATCTCTGGACAGTTTGATAAAATGCGATCATAATTATGTTGACTTCAAAAACAGCCAGATTTTCACATTTTTGGAGTTGATTTCTTGTTTTTGCTATTTTTGGAAACTTTTTGATTTGTCATAACTTTTAGTAGGAATGTCCATTTTCAGCGCTACTCATTGCATTTTTCATATTTTCTGTCTATTTTCAAAATAGGGATATTTGTAGTATTTTTCCATTTTTGGTAATTTTTAGGGTTTGACTATTTAAGTCACCCAAACTATGTATTTCGGGGTCATTTTGATCAATAATAGATCCTGATGGTTGTGTGCCTTTCTTTTCCCTATTTCCTGGCATTCATGTTGAATCAATAGGTAAATAGTGTTATTATCTGTATTCGTGATTTGAATTAACTGTATCAATTTATACCATTGTTTCGCATTGTTTTTGTTACGTTAGTTGGTATCAAAGTTAAGTTTGATCTCTGTGATTATGCCCCCACGAAAGACTCACCAGATGGGAGAGGTGTATGATTGTGATGAGATTGAACAGTTGGTTGCCTAGATCGTAGATCGCCGCATGGAGATTACAATAGAACGTATGATGACGAGATTCAACGAGGTATTGGAAAATTTGAATATTCCTAGACATCGTAGGAATCCAGTAGTTGGAGGGGTTGATGATGATTTTAACGACAAAGAGGATGATGAGTATTTCAATGAGCCTGTGCGCAAGCATCCTAAAGCATGTGTTGAGAGAGATAAGAAGAGATGGGAGACTAGAATGAGGATATAAATTCTTGAGTTACATAGCTGTCTATATCTTGAAAAGTTCCTAGATTGGCTAGATATTATAGATGAAATTCTATATTTCAAAGATGTATCTGAAAATAAACGGGTGCAATTGGTGGCTAGTAGATTTTAAAATCGGGCCACAAGTTGGTGACAGCAATTAAAATTAACCCGACAAAGATTGGGTAAGTCTAAACTTGTCATGTAGGAAAAGTTGAAGAATAATATGTGTGCCAATTTTCTGCCTTACAATTTCCAACGATTGATGTACCAAAGGTTGTAGAATTTGAAGCAGAACACGAGATCAGCAGATGAATATACTACTGAGTTCTATCAACTCCTAGTGAAAAAAAATTCAGGAGAATAAGGAGTAGTTGGTGGCGAGATACATTGGTGGGTTGAGTTTGTAGATCCAAGATACCGTCAACATGTTAAATCCTGTTTCTGTTATGGCAGTGCATTAAAAAGCACTGGTGGTGAAGAAATAGTAGCGATGTGTAAATTCTGGTACTGCAGGAGCTGCTAGCGATGGTGGCGACAGTAACTGTTGGACCCCGAACCTTGAAGCGAAATTTAGAAATAATAAATGAACTTAAATGGGTGTTTTGTATGTGATTTGTGT
>JANJEY010000006.1:1876537-1895137 GCA_024703695.1 Erythroxylum cataractarum
TTATATAATAATAGACATTGATGTATTTTTGTTTCAATAATATATTTTATTTTTACTTATTCTTATAAGTTTTACTTTTTATTTATTATATACCGGTTTTATAGCGATTTACTATCGATTGAATCTCTAAATTTTAAACCTTTTCTTCGATCGATTTAATGTCCGATCTAATTTTTAAAACATTGATTGAAATAGAGAATCTGATTCTTACCAGAGCCCCTCTTATCTTTGCGATTGATGAATCATAATTCCCAAGAGCGCCGACACCTCAATATTGCCAAGTCAAGAATTACGCACGTGCTCCGTTTCAATGTCGTGTTGTGATTAGTTTCAACGTTGATGTGGTCCTAGTCCTAGAGCTACTATTACATCACATAATATTAAATTTGGGCGGGACCGTTTCCATTTTCCTATCGTAATCCAATTTGATCACCGTTTTGCTTGATTGCTTTGACGTCTCAAACTCTCATTGCATAAAGTTGTCCTTTGTACTACAAAAACAACTAACATGCAATGATGAATTAAATTGTCCTTCAACTTTGAGATGAGGGCCACGAGGATAATAATTATATTTTCAACTTTTTATTTCGAATAAAAAAGTTAAAGTGTAAATAAAAGTTAAAGTGGATCGAAATTTGAGGAGGATTATAATATACGTAACATTTTTTTACATTTTTACAAAGAGTTTATTTTTATGACTTGAACATGTGATCTTATAATCACTAGCAGTAATTTTACTAATTGTTGACTCACTTTATTCTAGACTATGAGCAAAAGCAGACAGGGCACCTGTTTAGAGCCCAACTTCATGAAGAATAAAATAGACAACTAAAAAGATCCTATTTTATTTTTATTCTTTATGAAAATCTTGATCTTCATAAATAACAACAAAAAGGTCACTATTTTATCTTTTTTGTTCTTTATAAGAGTCTACTCTTAATTATCATAAATAAAGAAAAAGATAAAATAGGAATTTTTTTTATTTACCCAGAGCCTATAAAACGTCAGGACCGACCTTGACTCACCCTCAATACACAAATATTGAAAATAATAGTGTAAGTGAATTTTTTCATAATTAAACTCATTTTAAACATTATTTATAATTATGTTTAATAAAAAAATATGTTAAGAGTATTAACATTTTAAGAAATAACGTTTTATTAGAAATCTCTCAAATTATTTTATTATAAATTATCACATATATGACTGTTGTAATTTGATCTTAATAATTATTTTTAATATTTAATATTACAAATATAAAAATATTTTTAAAAATGTCTATAGTTAAAAAAAATTAAAATTTTTAAAGATTAGAAATTATAGTATATATGTTTATTTTTAGTAATAATAATCAAATAAAAGAAGAGGAGAAAAAAAGGCCAAGTGTTTGCTTGTTTTTGGCAGAAAGTTGACAATAGAAGTTGCCCTTATTTTCCAAGTTGGAATATTGAAAAATGTTGCAAGAAATAATACCTAATATTGAATAAAGAGCTTAATGTCACTGAATAAGACTGAAAACAAATCTAACCAAGGAAAAAAAATCCAACCGTAAGTATAATTAAAGTAGCCACCCAAATACAAAAATCATAAACATGCAAACAGGGACGGAGCCAGACTCAACTCTAAGCGGGGGCCGAGAAAATTTTAAGTGAGTGAGACTCAACTCTAAGGAGGGGCCACTTATTTGAAAAAAAATATTTGAAAAAAAAAATTAAGTAATTTTTTAAAAAAAAATTTTTGAGAGGGGGGCCATGGCCCCCCTCTCCAAAGGCATGGCTCCGTCCCTGCATGCAAACATATCAAATTTAATTAAGTTTAACTAAATTACGCCGTTTTGAAATTAAATTTCCTAAATCAAACTCAATCATGCTGATGCAAGATGATAACGATATAGTTTCTAACAATCTGAATGAAATATCAATTTGTCACCCTAAACTCTTTTTATTTATGTGAAAAAATGAAATACTTCAAGATTTTCAATTTCAATTACAAGGATTTTAGGTTGCAAGCTTTATTTAGAGGTTTCAATATCAAAATAACGAAGTTTAGTTAAATTTAACCAAGTATGATGTATATAAATGTTTAAAATTTGTATCTTATGTGGTAAGTCACATTAGAATGTTAACTGGAAATACTAACGTTAGTTTAGAATTGAAAATTTTTGAAAGTTTAAACACATAATTATTATTTTTTAAGTTCGAATTATAATTATAAAATTGAATAAACTTTGAGATATATTTGTAATTAACCTTTATTTTAAATATGGAATATTATTTAATTTTATAATAACAATAAAAATATAAAAATATTCAATTTATTACAAGATAACGTAATAATTAATTTTGTTAATCATTATTTTAAATGACGTGACATTATTTAACAAAATATGAAGATTATATCATCTTCATCTTGTTTTCGTACAATTATTAGGTAAGAGGCTCTATCTTTAATAAATTAAGTACTTCGTTGTTTCAATGTCGTGTCGTGATGAGTTTCTTTCTTAAGCAACTCTTGACCAAGCTCATTAAATATCCATAGTTCATTAAAAAAGTAATGCAGAATGTTGAATGAATTTATAGTTAATTAATTAATTATATAAAATAATTAATTTTTATTATAATTTAATTGAAAAATTCCCTTTCAATCTTATTTTAAATTCTTTAATTTTATTTAATATTTAAACAATTTTATAACAATATAATATTAGTTAAATATTATTTATTTAATTTTTGGTCCGACTTTTAAATCATATTCACAAGTTACTTTCCCAAGTTTTCTTAAGGCTGTCTATTAAACGACCAAGTCATATGAAAATGTCGGAAGTGTCTCTCTACAGCTGGACCAAGATGTGGTGCATTTTGTGTCTCTGTCCGACCCTAGCGTGCATGCAAAAACTTTCCAGTCAATAATGAGTACAATGAACTAATCAAATCGGTTTACGTTTTGTTATTCTTCTTTGAAGTTCGGTTCAAGAATTTAATTTGGACACATCTTTGAAAACCATTGACGTGCAAAAGAAAACTTAGGTCTATATGATGATGGCTAACCGATGAATTGATGAGTTGAGTTCAATGTTTTAAAAATCGGACCGGTCATCGAACCGGTGGCTTTACTGGTTACCGGTTTGACCGGTTTGACCGGTTTAACCGGTGTGATGCAATAATTATGCAATAATTATATTTAATTATATATAATATTAAAAATATTTAAAAAAATAAAAAATTAAAAAAAATAAAAAAAATAAAAAAAAAATAAAAAATTATTGAAACCGGTCCAACCGGATCAGTCCTACCGGTCAAAACCGGTCAATTGATCGGTTTTGACCGGTTCACACCGGTCTAATTGAAGGCCGGTTTTAGGTCATAAATCGGACTGAACTACCGACTGGTCACTGATCGGATCGGTCGAACCGACCGGTCCGATCCGGGTTTCAAAACCCTATCACCACCCAAAATCATGGATCATATAACAAAAACAATAATAATAGAGGTTGGAGAAAACAAAAACGTGTGAGGACAAAAAGTAATGAAAGAACTCCAGCTGACATGGACAGGTGTGGTTGCCACGTAGGAAAGGAAGAAGGGTGATGTGGCTAGAGGGGTTTCGGGAGTCCACGCGATTTTAGGAAGGAAATAGGATTGTCCTTAAGGGTCAGGCAGGTAGGGTTTGGTGGGCCAAGAAAGAAAAAGTTTAGATAATTTATTTAATATTACGATATTTTATTATATTCAATAAATTTTAGTTATTTATTTATATGAATCCTATATGAATTTTATGTAAGTCCTACAAAATAGATGACTAAAATTTTATAAAACAGAATAAGAAAGGGCAGTATTAGAAAAAGAGAGTGAGAGGAGGGAAGCTTTAACTAAGGCCACCCGTCTGACTTGCTATCCATTGTCGTGTGCATTCATTAATCAAAACAATAGAGTGAAATAAAAGGAAAAGGCATGATTCCTGTGCCTTGTGTGAGAAGAAGGGTCACTTTCTCACTCTCCCAATGCAAATTTCCCAATTCATCCTCCTTGTTTGTCTTCAAACGACATGATCCACTTTCACAATCATATCTCTGTTTAGATTATGGCTTGAATTAAGTAACCCTCGCTTCCTAAATTACTATCCTGCTACTAAGTTATAATTCAACAGATATTTAAATTGACTTTCCCAAAGTACAACGGAAGATTAAAAACGTAGTAGTACTTTCATTTGGTGGCCAACTTCGTTACTTAGGTGTTAGAAGCTAAATAAACATCGATGAACGTGAGGAAGAGCTTAGAAAAAGAGCAGGGACAAAAGAGTAAAATCGTACATGATCGGAAATAAATAATTGGAAGAGAAAAGCCATCTTTACTTACCTTTTGGGGCAATTCGCTGCTGGCGTCCTATCTTTTTTTGCCCGAGTAGTTGAGATGTTAAACCCGAGGACCCGTGACTCGTCACCGCCTATTTCCGGTAATAGCCATGGGCTCTACTGGTTGTACCCGGTCAACACTAATTAACTTCTGCACAATTAGTTGGAGGTTTTAGGGTCAATAAATATCGTATGATGTTGTTTTGTTGGCCACATATTGCGGGGAGAGAGAGAGAGAGGGGCTGAGGTGTGGAAATTGAAGGATCAAATTCAAAGCTTTGTCTGAGTCTGAGGTCAAAGTTGGCATCCATTTTCATCTCCTGAATCAGATTTTTTGTTTTTCTTTTATTACCTACGAAGTGTATCAAGAAAGTCTCAATTATAAAAGACACCCTTAAGTCAATTATGTGTTATTTAATTAATATGTAAATTACATAAAATTTAATTAAAGAAAGTAAGAATTAAGGATCTATTACGTCATCTTCCTCTCTCCCCCCCACTCTGTTATCATTTTCGATTTCCCTCTCTATGTATGTATGTGTGTGTATATATATATATATGTCTGATTCTTAGCACCCAAAAAAAAATGTATTATCTTTAGAGAGAAGGAGGGGGGGAGGGAGAGAAAGGGACTCTCTGTTAGTGGTTGGTTCTTACACGACAAAGAAACACTAAACCAACGACGAATAGAATCATGGCTTCTTCTCTATGTCTGAACAACGGGGCCGAGAGAAAACACTGGTGGCTTAGTAATCGAAAGGTAATGGTTTTCTGGATTCTTTTTAAGTACAATGCTTGATCTTTTTATCAGGAATGTTTCGTGGGTTTTAACAGTCGACCTCGTCCTCTACTGGGTATTGGGTGTTTTTAGAGTTGATGAAGAATAACCCGTTTTACAATGACATGTATGTACACAGGTTGTAGATAAGTACGTGAGAGATGCGAGAAACCTTATTGCGACGCAGGAACAGAGCGAGATTGCCTCTGGTTTGAATCTTCTCGACGCGGCATTGGCGCTCTCTCCACGCTTTGAAGTAGCTCTTGAGCTGAAAGCGAGATCGCTGCTATATCTCAGGCGATTCAGGGACGTAGCTGATATGCTTCAAGACTATATTCCTAGTCTCAAAATGGCGGGTGACGAGTCGGGTTCGGTTTCTTCTGATAACTCGTCTCAACAGCTTTCTAGAGAGCGTGTGAAGCTCTTGCCTTCCGACGACTCGTCGTCTGATTCGGCGAGGCCTGATCTGAGTTTCAAGTGTTTCTCTGTTTCGGATTTGAAGAAGAAAGTCATGTCAGGCCTCTGTAAAGATTGCGAGAAAGAAGGGCAGTGGAGGTAATAATGGTTTACATGGTTATAGTTTGGTGCAACATTTGGAAATGTTCCATCTTTTGGAACAACTTTTGATGGGTTTTAATTTATTGCCTGGATAGATCAGTAGTTATGTTTCTAATGGTTTGAGTAAATGTCAATTCAGTATGGTTCTTTTACTTTGCTTTTCTTCATTTCTGTACTAAATCATCAAGGTAATCCGCTGATGAACTAATAGGAAACTGTAGTAGCTTTAGAACTTGAAAATTGAAAATTTTTTAACACGAGTTAGTATTGTTCTTACGTTGAAAGTGGTGAATTCCACAGGAGGTTGGTGTGTGACTTTTCCGCAGTAATGCCAAATCAATGGATAGTCAATTCTGGGCAGCAACAGTTTTGTAGATGAATTATGTGAAGTCAGTGGTTTTTGGTAGGTGTAGAAGTATAATCTTTACGAAACCATATTCTAATTAACTATCAGATACTGATTATTCAAGTCAACACGCATTATCGCTTATTCTGAGAAGTGAAAAATCAAATCTTGTCTTGTTTTTCTATATTCCTGTATACAAGGTGGTATGAACTCAGTTGTCGTGTAATTGCCGCAGGTACTTGGTTTTAGGTCAGGCTTGTTGTCATCTAGGTCTAATGGAGGATGCTATGGTCCTTCTCCAAACTGGTAAACGACTTTCCACTGCTGCGTTTCGCCGTGAAAGCATTTCCTGGTCGGAAGATAACTTCTCTGACTTCCCAATCCCCGGTGACATATCTACCTCCACGGCTCCACCAACCCCACCTCGAGCACTGACCGAATCTGAAAACATTACGCATCTCCTATCACATATTAAGCTCCTACTTCGCAGGCGCGCAGCTGCAATTGCTGCCCTTGATGCAGGTTTATATTCTGAAGCCATCCGCCATTTCAGCAAGATTGTTGAAGGTCGCAGAGGAGCTCCTCAAGGATTCCTTGCAGAATGCTATATGCACCGAGCATTTGCGTATAAATCCTCTGGTAGAATTGCAGAGTCCATTGGTGATTGCAACAAGACTTTAGCTCTAAATCCCGCGTGCATTCAGGCTCTTCAAACAAGAGCCTCGCTTTTGGAAGCCATCCGCTGCTTGCCTGATTGTCTTCATGATTTGGAACACCTGAAGCTATTGTACAATTCGATCTTGCGAGACAGGAAGCTTCCAGGTCCTGCCTGGAAGAAGCATTATGTGAGGTACAGAGAAATTCCTGGAAAACTCTGTTCACTGACTACCAAGATTCAAGAATTGAAGCAGAGGGTTGCTTCTGGTGAAACTGGAAATGTTGATTACTACGCCTTGATTGGGCTGAGACGTGGATGTTCAAGGTCTGAACTGGAAAGAGCTCACTTGTTGCTATCTTTGAGGCACAAGCCTGATAAGGCTACGAATTTTATTGAGAGGTGTGAATTTGCAGATGATAGGGATCTTGATTCAGTTAAAGACCGTGCAAAAATGTCGGCTTTGTTGCTGTATAGACTGCTTCAGAAGGGTTATTCAAGTGTAATGTCCACCATTATGGAAGAAGAATCCGCAGGGAAACAGAGAAGAAAAGCTGCAGCTGCTTTACAGGCAGCACAAGCAGCGATTCAAGTGCAGCAATCAACCCAGAATTCAAAACCCGAACCAACACCATCTGCGTTGGAGATTTCAGATTCTAATAAGGTCAGTTCGAATGCACATAAATTGGCAACATCTTCAGGCAGTACCAGCCCCTCTGTTTTCCAGGGGGTGTTCTGCCGCGACCTTGCTGCAGTTGGAAGTCTACTGTCTCAAGCTGGGTTCAATCGATCACTTCCATTGAAATACGAGGCCTTGAGCTGCTAAGTGGAAACAAATTCACGAGATATTGCCGGCGATAGAATCACTGGTCCATTTTGTACAAAACATATAAAGACGTTTAGCCTGCCGGGAAATTTTGTCACCGTTTCTTTTTATCTCGTCCTCGACTCTACATGTACAGGATTTCGGCATTGAATTTGCTACTTTGTTATTTTTATCCCCTTCGGTCTAAATTTGGATTCTTATCCCCTCTGGTTTAGATCCTTGGATGCTGATTCTGATCTCATTAATAATTATTGGATAAGTTGGTTGTCACTGTTAGTACGGATGTTCAGGACTTGAGGGTAGGGAAACTGATAGCTCGGCTCTGGTTACTGTCCCATCTGCCACATTTAATTTGTTTGATCTGGTTAACTTTATCCATGAACTAATTGCCCCACATGATATTTTCTGCCATTACGGTGTTTTAATTTTTGCATTTAATGTTATTTACGTGAATTCGATTATGCGAACAGATGACCTGCTTCTCAACTGCCCATATTAAAAAAAAAAAAAGAAGAAGAAGAAGAAGAAGAGAACTTCATCCACGGACTGCCATTTTTGACATTCCACTAGATTTCATGTTTCATGTCTTCGTTTCCTTCTTGGAAAAGCCTGGTTGTAGAGCAAAGTCTCTGGTGTCGTGGCTTTAAGTGCCGTTGTCTGCATAACAATGGTGGAAACTGCACAACGGCCATGTCAAGTCAAGACAGTTGTCAGACTTGTACCCTCAGGTCTGGCCTAAAAAAACAAAAGGAAGAGTCCAATCAAACACTCAAAACAAGAAAACAAACAGATTTTAGAAAGGAAGAGTCAATTCGAGGAGTGCAGCTTGCCATCATTGGTTCTTTGTGAATCACTGTTCTATTCTTTGTAACAGAGCCTTAATAAAAGGCTGGTTGAGAGAAAGTAGAGCTTGTGGGTTGCAATTATGGCTTGACTTCATTTCCATTACCTTCAAGTAGTTTAGACTTTTAAGGAGGTTGTTGGGTTATCAATCAAAAGGGCCTCCTCTCCCTTCTCCAACCTCTCAAAAACTTGTCAAGTTCATTGTTCATGGCAATGCCTACAATCCAATGCAAAAAGCCTGCAGGGCATAATTATTTATAAAAGCATCTCCTTTATTCTTTTTCCTTCACTTTTTCAAACTTTACAAGGAAAAAGCATAAAATGGAGCGACTTTAATGCTCTCTTTCTTAGCATCTCTTACATAATTCCTACTTGGTTGATTAAGAAAAAGGTCAATCATATAAATATTTGTCCAAACTTACTAGCATCTTTATTATTTTAAATAATCAAAAAATTATGTTATTAAAAATTCTAAAATATGATATTATTCTTTAATTTCTTGAAATTGTTTTAACAAATTTCGATAATATCGAATCGGATTATTCAAAAGTTTGTTATTTATGTGAAAAATTAATCATATAATAATTTTAAGAAAAATTATTTGACAAACACTTAACATATGGGCGTTTATCTCAGTGTGTCTATGCTTGCTAACTTAGGGTTAGAGTGTCTCAGTTAGGCTTTCTATTTGACGTTGTCTGCTTGAATTTCTGTTTTATTTCTTGATGATATTGATGTAATTATTGATTGAGTTTCGGGCTGCATCTTCCCCAGTTGCTGTATTTCCTAGTGTCTTATTGGTTGCCTTGAGGCTTGATTGGCGGAATATTTAGCAGCAGTGTCTGTGAACTTTTTTGTATATATTTTGTTCATTTATTTAATTTTTCTCTGATTTACCAAAAAAAAAACATATGGGCGCTTCCTCTTCACTCAACTCACTCCATAGCTTTCCTTGCTAAATTGATCTATTTTTCCTTTGCTTGCAAGTAATTTGAGGTCTTTTCATCCTTCTTCAATTCCACTCTACTCAACAACTATCTTTTGCTTTCTCCCTTTAGAAAATATATGGATTCCTGAGACTTTTTCCCATGTTCTTATTCAAACATTCAGATTTTTGACAAGCATGACACATGCTTGGCCACTTAAGAATCAGATATGGGTATGTCATTAAAGCTGGGATAGGCCATTGGAAAAATGCATGCATTTCTCATTTCGAAAGAATAATGTAAGATTACTGCAATGTATCTCTTTGTACACAAGTGGAGTCGCAGTAATTAGTTCTCTGACAACGTACACAAAACTTGTCATCTGCAGGCTATGTTAACATTTGTTTATAGATAGTTCCTGACTTGAAGCACAATTTTTATTATCTTGTGGCGGAAGCAAGGGGCAGAGCAGAGAGCTTCGCACGAATTCTCAGGAGAAGTGACAAGTTTGGTATTTTAATCTGTTTTTGTTGGAGGAATTAAATTATTATTATATAAAGTGGAGAATTGAGGATTGCAAGTTGCAAGTTGCAACGTGGTGCTTGAATGTTGGAAACATTGGAAAGAGGGGTAGGTCGTGGCCAGATGTGATATGATATGATGATGTCAGTGACAGGCATGTGATGGTATAATGTGCTTTTCTTTCTCAGTTCTCACCAATGGCAATGGACATTATGAGATTAGAACTGGATGGCTTAATGATAATTAATGATCTCTGACAGCTCTTTATCAAATCAAACCCCATTTCCATTTGTCTTAATCCATTATTTCATCATGTAGGGGTTAATCAGCCATTAACTGGTGATTAAGCTCCAAGCTAGCCAGTTTGGAGTCAGCTTACGAACTTTTGAAATAATCAAATTTTGATTTTCTTTTCACTTTTTTAACTGATAAAATCCCGTATTTCTTATTAAAAAATTTCCTAATTATTATGATTGATTTATCAAAATTTCGTCGTTTTGAATTCTATCTGTAACTTTATACAAGCACGAGAGAGAGAGAGAGAAATAAAGAGAAGGTGTAACGAGAGACATCAACGACCCCTAAAAACGTAACTAGAGTTGAAATAACAAGTAAGAATTACCTAAATAATTTCAGCTCCTCAAATAAGACTTTTCCTTTCAGGAGGTTTTGAGTTCGAATCATGTCAAAGGAGGAGAAATAGGAAATATTCTTGTTGATGATCCTTTAACCTCCTGGATAAAGCTCCTTGATCGGATCAATTCTGGATACCTCACTTCTAGTAGCAGTGTAGGAGTTGGAGCCACTTGAAAATCTAGGGATTGATGGAAACATAATGTTGAATGTTAAGCAAGCCAGTAATCAATCATTAGCTGAACAATTGAACAGTTAAGTATGTGAAGATTCCTTATTTACAGAAGTGTACAAACTATGTAGAAATTTGAGAAATTTTGAGATTTCAGGTTTATATTCTCTAAGGCTCTTTTAGGTGAAATCTTATATGCTTAAAATTAGTCCGAACTGCCTAATGTAATAAATAAAATAAAGTTGACGTACTTTAAAACAGTGTAGAGATGGAGTGCGGCTGAAGTTAAGTTGAGATAGAGATACTATTCTTTCTTCTGCCTCTTCTCACATTTCTTCCTTCAATTCCGGTTACAAGCACAGTTCCCTATTCATACAAAACGTGGTGTTACTTGAGCTGTGCTTCTTGCTTCATGCTTCCGTCTTTCATGTCAATTTTGATTGAATTAAGAAGAGACCGCAATCAATGAACTATGGTCAAGGATAAGAAAGATTTGAGGTTCTTCATCTCAAAGTTCAACCAATGCCCCTGAAAACGACCCGGGCTTATTGAACTGATATACTAGTAACCAAGCACTTTGATGCTTCAAAAGCTCAGGCCCATAACCTCAAACTCAATACAGTATATCCCCATCTCCAAGCAGTGCTATTGATACGGGCCCAAATACCAGGAACTCTTTCATTTCCCCTCTTCAGGGAGAGAGAGGGGTATGATTTGTCCAAGCCCACCATGCAGTTTGCGATGAATGGCAAAGAGCATGGGCATCATCACAAATGCTTGTTTACTTGATTAAGGAAGAAAAGAATGGTTAAGGAATAAAAAAAGATGATTGGTAATATATTATAATTAAATAAAGATTTTTTTTTGTATTTTTTTAGAACAATATTCAATAATTCATTTTAGAATGAACCAAGCAAACCCTGATCTGACAGTTTGAAATGAAATTTTCAACACAATCGGGAAGATGAAGAGCCACATTTTAGTCTGCTTCAAGCTGAAGACTGGCTTTCACTTGGCATTAAAATAGAGTTTTATTAAACGGAAAAGAAGCCAAACAATACTCTTGAGATAAATTCTACGTTTTAGGTCACATTTACAAGACGATTTCATGAACAAAAACGTCAGCTGGTGCGCAAAGACCCCTTAACGCTTTTCTTTTTCTTAACCCTGTTAATCTGATTCTTGTTTACGCTAACGCTACACTTTGGACAGAACCAATCGTCCCCTGGAATGTCTTCAAGGGGAGGATCCAAACAATCTATATGCATACCAACCCCACAGCCAATCGAACCACTTTCATCACCGCAAATCAGCATAATCTCCCCTCTATCACGACAACCACAAACTTCACACGCTACATCACTGGTCGAGCAATCATCTGAAGGTGTAGAGACGTCAACAATCTCTTCTCCCCTTTTTAACAGGTTAGCATATGCCTTTTCTGCCCAAGCATGCGTGTTATAAAGTACGTGTCGCTCAAGAGAAAATCCAGGTTTGCAGACGTACTCTACCAAGTAATCAGCCACAACGCACGGGATCTCATGTTTTAAGAACTCTTGGACCCACAAATCAACACGCGGCATGCCAGGACTTATGACGGCATAATCAACCCCAGATGCTAGAAAGCGAGTGTAAGGAGGAGAAGTTGCGAGTATTGTCCCATCTCCAGCCTTCACAGCGCGTTTTAGCGTATCCTGTTTGTTGATTGTATGCCATGTAAGCAGAAGTGCAAAGCAACACAAATTATATAGAAAAAATTGATCCAACCAATCCTTTCCAGGATTACAAGGTCTACTGAGTATTCATGTAAACAATACGTACCAGAGGTGGTGCAATGCACTCTCCATAAACGATTATGCGCATTCCGTAGAAAGCACCGTGACCTGTTCTATTCCTTGAAAGACGCCACTTTCTTGGAGCCTCTAAATTAATTGCACCATCTTCACTAAGCCCACTCCTATGCCATTCGAAAGGCTCCTCTGGCAAAAATCTTCCGGCTTGATTACATGAAGTTAAATAGTCCGTCCTAAGTATCCACCTGCGTTCAAGATTGAATTAATCTTTTTCCTGAACGAAGACTAAGGACTACCAAAATTACTAGAACGGATAGAAAACTTTGTGATAATTTAGATGCTTGAATTTTGTTAGATCACTAATAAATTTACACCCCACTTCTAGAAGTATGCACCAGGTACCTTCCAGAGGCAGCAGCGGCAAAGAACTTCTCTGTTCTTCTAACTGGATCTGGAGCTATAAAGTGTGTCGCCTGATAGGACCATTGATGAGAATCTCTGCAGAACTTTCCTTTCAAACGTCTAATAATTTGCTGGAATTCCTTTCTCTGTAGCCTATGCCCACTTAATATAAACAATTTATGTTCACCATTCACTTGGCATAAAATTCTTCTCGCTGGAGATGAATCAGAACTATTCTTTGCATCTTTTTTACTAAGCTCTAATGACATCTCATCAAGTCCAACAGCTGTTTTCTCAGTATGCTCTTTCACTTGATCCGTAGCCATATCTCTCCCAGTAACTGGTTTGTTCTCCTTCTCCACTCCCATGGAGCTCCCCAAGTTCCTCTCCCGTGCATTTTTGCGCTTCGTTTGGCCCATGATATGTAGCTCGCCTTCCTTCCTTTCTAGATCTTTCTCCTTAACACTTCGAGGCTGTATGTTTCCCTTCTCAGGGATATTTGACTCTTCACTTTTAACAGAGCAGATGGCGCCAGCCTTGGTCCTACCTGGAATCTTCTTTCTGCCTTTAATGACTTTCTGATTCTCGTCTTCTTTCGAGGTTGATTTATCTCCCTTATGTACTTCAGCTGCATTCTTGCCTCTTATAGAACTATCTGCGACGAACGCTTGAGGACAATTTGTTCCAAGCTGAAACTCTTCTGCTTGCATGGGCACGGCATTACCTGCTTTATTTATGCAATCAACCACCTCTGCTTTCTCCTGGTTGCTCACCATATCAGGATCCTGCTCCTCTGGGGCCTCAGTTTCATCGAAGACATCAGCCATCCCATTCTCAGCATTATCTATTGTTTTAGCAACTGTGTTTTTTTCCACATCCACCGCTGAAGGACTAACGGCTGCTGGGCACGCTTCAAGCTCAGTGATATTGCAGGCCTCCACATGTTCTACTCTGCTTTCTTTTCCAGTTATACTTTTTTCTGAATAGTTCTGAGCAGAATTATTATTCGAGTAAATTGGACATTTTAGGTTAGCACTGGCTCTAAGTTTCATCCTAGAACCCAAATTCCTTTTGCACACAACCTTCTTCCTAAGGGTCTTGGCACCTAACTTCTTATCTTCTTCCTGATGTGCATCAAGGTTACCCAGATAATGGCACTTCTGAATCTCTGTACTTTTGGTAGGGGAAGATAGACATCCATCAAATTGATGTTGATTCTGTGGCAATGCTACATCCACAATCTCTTTAAGCTTGCTAGGCAACTTTGATTCTTCTAATGCCTCATTGAGAGTTTGCATTGTCTCCTCACTTTGTACAGTCTCCGATGTCACGGGGTTATGAGCTGGCAGATCTTGTGCATGTGATTTCATTGTAGACCTTGATGACATGGGTGTTGAACCATTTGTACAGGATCCTCGTCGAGTCTTCAGACTGGCTATTTCCTTTGCAGACTGATCGGTATTGCCAAGTGGGAAACTCTCATTATTCTTTGGCAGACCTTCAACAGTAGACAATGATCCCACTTCAGGCACCCCATAAATAACCGATGAAGAACCCACCGCATATTCTTGCACATCATGACCCGTCTTCTGTGATTTAGAATTAGAGGATACAACATTTGTCCTTTGCCTTTTACCGCTTGATGCTTCTTTATAGAGTATCTCCCTATCCATTTGATGGGCTTCAGTCGAAACAGAGTTGACTGGATTCTTTTCACAATTATCTTTGGAAGGACAAATACTGAAGCCTTTACCCAGTGCTGGTTTGGGAGAACCTATAAAGTTGCCTGACTCTCTAGAGATAACTGAAGACGGAGATATCCGTGGTGCTTTTCTTGAGTAAATTACCGGACTCAACTTTGAAGCAGAATGTCGAGGCATTTTCACACTACTAGAATTTGAGCCCAATTCATTATGAACCTTTTGAGAATTTGGAGTCCTTTCTGTAGCAGCAGGTAGCAGAACAGGACCAGTATCCTTGCAAGTAGAAGGATCCTGACAACCAATCTTAGAACCAATAGTAGTTTCCAGGTCTGATGCATGATCAGTGTTCTTTCGGTCAGTCACCATCGCATGCTTAACATCAACAACTGTGGACGGGCCTTCAGACACACATTTATTCTGTGAAATATTTTCCAATCCAGTGGTTTCTGTGGGCATCTCACTAGCCTTACGAGCGAAAAATTTTACATCTACAGAACTTTTATTTGTGTCCCCTCTGCTTGATTGCATCCAGGTGGTTCCCCCATAATCCTCCTCAGAGTCTTTGGCTTCAGCTTGCATCATTTCCAACTCGTGGCCACTATAATAACTAACTCAATTAGTAACTTTCTTGCAGATTTGCAACCAAACTGAAAAGGAAAGGCATATGCATGCCATATTGTACATGCATATGATAATACCATTCCCAGCATGTTATCTCACAATACACAGTGCTAAATGTATCCATCATCCAATTTACCAATACATAAATTGATGGTAATAATTATTCAAGTTCAACGTCTCATGATAGTTGTTTGTAGACAAAAGACTAAGTAGCACATTTTTTAGTAGAAAATTAAGTGTATGCACATGCATAGAAATTAAACAAAACCTCCAAACCTTACCTCTTGCCATAATTATCTTCAGGAAGAAGGACCCATTCTCTTAAGCTACAAAAGGAGGCACTATTTCAGCATTTGAAGGCTCCCCAGCTTTAAGAAAAAGAGAGAGAGAGAGAGAGCACCAATTTACCAGTCCTCTAACCAGCGATGATTGACAAGTTTAATCTTCTTAATTTTCCTGGCAAGCTCATACTTCTCACCTACAAGTGAAAAGTGCCAATTAAATCTAGTGTAACTCCAGCATCCTTAATACTCGAATGTATCCAAGGATATCAGAAATAGAAATGGAAACAATGTCATTTGTATGTTACAACTTGGAAATCAGAATGAATTCAACAGGATAAGGTTTAGGCTTAAAATAGCCTATAAGAATAGACAATCAACAAATAAAAACTGCCCATAGAATGAACCAAAAGTAGATAATAAAATAGTTGAATTGAAAATTATGCAAATTTTGTTGATGAGAAAATCATTAAACGAAGTAACTGACAACAGTTCCAGAACCAATACTAAGTTTAGGTTTAGGCCAACAATCTAGTGTTTGTAGGGTCCAAGGTCGAGTCAAATTGATTTGATGTTTAAGTGACCTACATCTTCACTCCCATTCAGCTAAATGCGTCCTCTTGAAATAAATAATGTTTACAGAGCTAACGTATCCAACTAGTTATCCAACAATTCACAAGCATAAACGCATTCCTGTTTTTGTTCTGAGATTCTGTAAAAGAGAATCCAAACTCATACTGAATGACCACACTAACTTCAAATATCAAACGCACCTTCAAATTTATAACATATAAGATGAGTAACCTTGTTTGCTACCAAGGGTTTAGAAAATTGAGCACCCATCAAGCTAACCATGGTCTGTAAAAATAAAAAGAGAAGTCAACTTTTAAGATCACATAACATAATCAGACACGCAGTGGAAAAAAAGAGCCACCCCAAAGTGCATTTCTAGTTTTCATGAAATTGGCCAAGAAATACCATAATATCATCTCGGTCTTGCCTCTGGTATCCAGTCAAGCACACAATTAGACTTTTGGCACCAGAAATTCCATTCAAGTCTCCAAGAGGTCGATATATTATCTGAGTTCAAGCATTAATTTCCAGATAAATGAACAGTTGAAAGACATTTGGAAAAAAAGGAAAATGATTCAGAAAGAAACTTAAACTCACCGAAGCAGCATCAAGAGGCAACCCCACGTCAAAACTATGGTCAACCCATAAACCCGTGACAACTGTTTTACCATCATTTCTTGCAGTGACACATACAGGATCATCCTAACGAATAACGCATCGTAAATATGACCTCTTGTAATTGCATATAACACAAAGCTAAAAGGGTGAATAGAAGACTTACATAAACAATCTTATGAACAATAACATGAGTACAGTTTTGGCTGTATTGACCCGCGTCTACTCCTCCACCACTTATAAGCTTGGACCGAATCTAAAAGTAAAATAGAAACGAACACAATTAGCTAATAATAAGACCTAATTCAGTTTCTTTGTTCCAATAATATACTTCTAAAATGCAAGAACACACAACAATGGAAGAAAAATAATAATAAAAAAGGATAAACATTCTATAGGAAGAGAGAGAGAGAGATACTTCATGTGCTTCAGTGGGATCGAAACCAACAAGAACGAAGCGAACGTTAACAAAAGTTGTGGAAGGAGAATCTGTTTGCATCATCTTATGGAAGTTCTGGTTAGGTCAAATCGAGGCAAAGAAGAGCAGATTCGTAAGCCTGCATACAGTACTCACGAGAAGTGGAAACTATGTGAAATGAAGAAAATGATAAAAGAATGCTTGTGTACAGAAGCTTGTGGAGGAAGGAGAACAAAACGGAGCGCTGGGATGGAGGGAGGGAGGGAGGGAACGAGTTTAGATTTTGACTTAGGCGGGAGAGGGTAAATGGTCGCTCTAGATGGTTCCACGTGGCTGGGCTGGTTGCTCGCGAATCTGATAATGATAACATTTGAACCGGATGTCTTGTGATGTACGAATCACCAACATTTGTGACAATGCTAACTCCTGCATAACAAAATTAGATTGTTCTAGTGAAGATACATTAGAGGAACAAATGTCCTTAAATTAGCGATTGAATGTTTTTAATTCAAATTTTTTTGATATTTTAGAAATTAATAAAAGTTTTAAATTTAAATTTCCTAAAACTTTCAAAGTTTAGAAATCAAGTGTTCCCTTTATATGTATACATATGGTTAACTCACCAGATTTTTTAGATGAACTCAAATTTTTAATAACAACGGGATGGATCCCGGGAGTTAACAAGGGTTATAGTTTCTACAAAATTAAATTTTTTAAAAAATATGTGTGTATATATATAGTAAATTAAGTAGGATTATAGCCCTTATAAAATTAAATTTTTTGTCCCCCAAAACTAAAATTCTAGATTCGTTACTAACATATTTAAATTATTACTACGCTCATAATATTTCCCGCTGGTGCCTTATAGGACCCCAAGGGACAGTTTAACATTACCACCGAGTATTATTAAATACTACTGCATACATAAGTATTCCCCTTATATAAGTCAAGTAAGTGTCTAGATTATTCTTACAAAAATAGTTTAAATCATTTCTGTCACCGGTTGACAAAATAAAAGGCAACAAATTGTTACCGATAATGCAAACTTATAGAGAAAAGGGAAATTATAAAGTAAAAGATGAGGTATACTTTCAATTATTTTAAAATTACTACTGTAAGTTAAAAGTATAAAATCAATATTTAAACTTGCAAATTTTAGGCAAATTATTAAAATTAATTTGAACTTCAATTTTAATATTTTAAACTTGAAATCTCACTTTGTGTTAAATATGACTAGATGCTAATTTTAGTTAGTGACTATTATTATTTGAGTTTACGTTACTTGTCATATATACTTTTTTTTTTAGACACATGACTTAACACCTTTACATTTTCTAGGGTTAATTATCGAAATTTTTCAAAAATTTTACATTATTTTTCAATTATAGTGGTTCTGCCAGATTTTGGCTGAATTGTGCGTTACCGTTATGATCCATGAATCTGCTGCTTGCTGTGATGAATCCGACGTGAAGTCACCTGTAAAACAAAGAAGGCTGGTCGGGGGTTATGTCCCGATTAGCCCCTCCGACGCTCAAGTAAGTCTTTTGGTGAAGGTGAGGTTGATCAGATCAGAGAAAGCAACTA
>JANJEY010000006.1:1895237-1933050 GCA_024703695.1 Erythroxylum cataractarum
TGTTGTAGTTGTAGGTTTAATAACATTTATGGGTAATGGAACATCTACCCTTATTTCTTTAATATCCACAACTTGATTTTCAGTACTTTCACTAATTTCGCCATTCTCTAAAAATTTGGCATTGACTGTTTCAACAATTTTAAAACTATAGTTTGGATAGTAAAACCTGTACTTTTTGGATTTCTCTTAGTAACCAATAAAGTAACCACTATCTATTCGAAAATCCAATTTTATTCCATTTAGAATATAGATATCTGCTTATGCTGGACAACCTCAAACATGCAGGTGTCTTAAACTAGATTTCTTTTCAGTTCATAACTCGAAAGGAATTTTAGGAACTGCTTTACTAGAATCATGTTTAGCAGATACATAGCAGTTTTAAGTTTATGCATTCACAACCTATGGATAATGAGAAATTACTCATCATACTCTTAACCATATTCATTAATATTATATTTTGCCTCGCCACACCGTTTTATTGCCGTATGCCTGACATAGCAAACGGACCAAGATACTATCCAGATTCATCATACTTTCTATAATACTCATCACATCTCCCAAATCTTATATTTTTTTTACTAAAGTAATGATACATCAATCCCAAAATAACAAGACCAAGGAGGTAGAATTTAATTATGATTTAAATTTTAATTTTAAGTAGATTTGAAAACTTAAGTCTTTTTTAATAAAAAAGTAAGACATTAAAGGAGTTAGTATTACCTGTATTCCTCGTTAAAAGTTGCAGGGTTCTTATTAATTATCTGGTAAGGTAGGTAAGGTAAACGTATGTCTGGAAGGTGTAGATTGAAGTAATTTTTCAGTAGATGAGATTGCGGCAAGATCTGGAATTCGCTAGTTCAAAGACTGAAATTGCTGGTGGAGAAGTCACATATGTTGACAAAATGAAAGAAACAGAGCTTGCCTAGAATATATTTTGGCAAGATGTACCGATTTCGTGTTTTTAGAATGATTTTCCAAGCTGCATGATTACAACTTGGGAAAAGAATTGGACAGCAGCTTGGTACTCATTGTATGTCTCATTCCATTTCGTCAATGAGAAGATCAAACAGCCAAGGATGTTGATGTTTGGATCACCTAAGAAGCGGGTGTGCCAATCCTGTACAGCAGGAAAATCGTTGAGGCAATTCAAAACTGCCCACAAGTATTGACACGCAAAGGCCCATTAAGCTCCACGTAGAGAATCATGGGTCTTGCTTGCGTTGTGTCGAGCTTTCCCTGGAATAGTACGGGGGAACTGACCTGACTTCACACATGTCAAAGTCCCACTTCAGATGTGGTGGACCTGTCCTCATATCTCATCTTAATCAATGCATTAACAAAATTAGAGGTTTTGTTTTGTACCTTAACGACAAATGCCGACTATCCCTTTCAGCTTTCTGCTACTCTTGGGCCTACCCTGCCAAATTGATGCTCTTCACACTATTTGTACTACACATACATCTATTTACTATTTAGCCCGTTCCCTCGACCTCGTCCTTTTCTAATGATTTTACACTTACGGCCATTAGGATTTAGGCGTAAACCACAGTAACAGTTCAAGTAGTTCAAGTCAAATAACTTATTTTTATATTAACCAAATTTATAAATTGTATATTTTAAATAAAGTATTAATTTATTTAATTATTGCATTAATATGAAATTATAAAATATCTGAGCGAGCAGCTCATGTGTCTTTGTCATTGTTATGTTATTATATGGATTAGAGTATGGAAAAGTTACATGGGGATGCAGCGAATCAAAAGGTATCCTATGCTATTGTTATGTTCCTGTTAATACCGAGGACAAAAAATAAGAAAGATGAAAACCCCTTTTGAATATGTGTCTCTTACCTTTCTTATTATGTATTGGAAACTTCCATTAAAGTGGATACACATACGCCTCTCCAGTCTCCATATGAATTCAAAATAAACATGGAAATCAAAAGGACTGTGTTCAAGCTTTCTACTTCATGCCTGCCAACGGCGTCATCAGCCATTCATTGAATACCCTTAAAGTTCCAGGGCAGCGGCCAGAAATCATTCAGACTGCATTTGGTACTTGCCCGCACTTTCCTTTTTGTTATAAGATTCAAAGTTGCATGATGCTGAAGGGCCACGAGTGTATTTTATGCACTTGATGAGAATTTTTTTAAAATTGGTTTAAGAACATGAAGCAAAATTGGTATTGTTTCTTTCTTTAATGTACAGTTTAGACATGACAAATACGCTTAAGATGTTGGTATATTCTTGTGTAAGAGTTTGAATAAATTTGATGTGAAGGTTGTCACATGTGAAATGAAATCTCAAATATAATTGATAATTTCAAAGAATTGTTAATTCTGTTTCATTGAGAGATTTTCGTCGTAAAGTTTTTGGGTTAATTTTAAATTTTAAATTTGTATATAAGATAATAAATTTAAAACTACTAAAATTTTTAATATTTTTTAATTTAATTAGATCAGCGCGTAGAAAGAAGCCAAAACTGGTCAGATTTAGCAGAGATTTTTGCGGTCAAGACTTTGATGCAGCACGGCGCCTGGCCATGCCCAGTGCCTACCCTGACATTTCTTCCTATTTTTGCAATTATTGAACGGTAACTCACATACGTCCAGTAAAAAAGTTCAAATTCAAAGTCTCTAGGCATTCAAGTTCTGGTTCAATCCCGTTCACTGCAATAGCTATAAAGTCTGTTCAATCACATCACACGCTGCAGTGGTTTGTTGGGACAACGAGGAAAACTCTCTAGCTGTCGTTAGTTTGTGTATTTTTAGATCAGTTTTCCTTAATTATTTTAAAAAAAAGAAAAAAAGAAACAACCAAACGTTTAGAGTCAAATCCTACCTCTATCAATCATCTTCGTTTGCTTTCAGGAGCCGGATAGTCAATCTTGTTCTTTACTCTTTTATGCTTTCTTGGTTTAACAAATTATGCAAGAAGTTGATTAGGTGCACAAATGACTTTGTATCCTACCTATCAATCACCTCCCTTTGCTTTCAGGAGCGGGATAGTCAATCTTGTTCTTTACTCTTTTATACTTTCTTGGGTGATCAAATTATGTAAGAAGTTGATTAAGATGTCAAATTTGAATGCCTAGAGACTATAATGAACATCTAACCGATGCTTAAATTTTCATCTAGCATATGCTTGAAAAATAATAGCTTTAACATTTGTATTATAAAAAACATAACATACAATGTACACCAACACTTTGTGGGAGTCTCATTAAGATGTAAAATTTGACCAAATTATATAATATGCAGTCTTACTCTTATTTAATAAAGAGATTATTTTTGATAACTCATGTATGATATAACAAAAAAAAAACATGATATATAATATTTAAATAAATTTATTCCTTTAAGTATTGTTATTAATTTAACATAACTTAATTATATATTATTTCAGAGAAATTAAATATCTAAAAATTAAATGATAATTTTAAAATTTTAATAAATCTATGTAAAAGTGGAAAAATCATATCACCTTCGTTTATAATTTTTCCCTTTTAAGTTTTACCTGAACTCATTATGATTTTTTTTAAATTCTTTTTTGTTAAATAAGGAATTTCGTTAGCTTTATACTATAATAATTAAATATTTATTTATTATTTAATAATAATAAAAGATAATCAACTTATTAATAATTGATTGATTTTTATTACTAATTTGACAGCATTTGAATAATTGTTACTGTTGATATATTTTATATATATTTATTAACAATAAATATTAATAACTTAATTACTAATTACTTACAAGTTTAAAGTATAAATAAAATATGTAATTTTATTACAGAGCTTTTCTGTCCGTCTAAAATATCTGTTGTTGTTTTGTTTATTAATTATATCACATGTATTCATTACTTGTCTACACGTCTACGTCCAACAGTATCTGCTTAGCTTTTCTGTTACAAGAGACCCACAAACGCCTAGAGTGGGTCCCAACTCTTCTCTCCGCTCTCTCCACTTTTTCCCTAACTCTGTTCTTCTCTGTTCCGTTAGGGTTTTCATCACTCTATTTCATTCTCTCTCTCTATCCCCAACTTATTTTGTTACCCATTCCTTCTCAATGGGTTTGCTCTGCCTTGCTTCTTGTTTTAGGTAATGTTTGTATTTGCTTCTTCTTAGTGATACTTATTCTTGCATTTCTCGAAGTGAATAAATAGAACATGTTTGGATTTCGATCTTGAATGTTGGGTCTGTGTCACGTTTTCTTCTTGTTTCGAATGTCTTTGTGGGACTGGAGAGTGATTTATGGTTGTAATCTCGAGACAGAGTTTGGTTATTCTCCTCCCTTTGGCTGTGGTTTAAATTTTCTTTGAAGATGTTATTCAACGCATGGTAATGTGTTATAAGAGTAGATTTTGCTTTTTATGTTCTCTCTCAAGTTGCTTTCTATTTGTCTACTCTACTGAGCGTTTGTGTTTGATGCTCGTGTTTTCAGGGCGTACGTTGCTCGTATAATATGGTGAAATGCGTATGAACTTGAAAAAGTCGATACTTGAGAATTGTTTCTATTCATGCTAGCCCTACGTTGTTTAAACTTTAAAATCTTTCTTTGATGAATGTCAGGCTTCGGATGATGCATTTTGGAGTGACCCTATGACGGTCAAGGACCATTTCAAGTCTAAGATTTCTGCATCTGATTAAGTTCTACGATACGTGTTCCTCTTTGTCAGATCGTTCAAGTATTTGAAGAAGTTGGCACATGAATTGGTGTCTATTTTGAGAGGTTATACTAACATTGTGATTAGACATCTTCTCAACCGATTGGCTGTAAGGAAGTGACTGTAATAAATGGGGTCGTACTCTGATACTTGTGAAATAATTGAAGCGAGAGAAGAACTGAATCCAGTTGAACATTCTAGGGGTAATTCTAGATCTTATTCTGGATTGAGTACAGGGAGGCATGACAGGAAGCCTCCTGCGCTAAAACTGGGATTGAAGGATTTTCTTGAAGATGATATCAACCAGCTTTTTGAGGCTATTAGTCTCAAAAACTCACCCAAGGGTTTAAGCCACTCCAATCAAGCAAGTGCAAGCTCTAGTCCTATGAGAAGAAATACTATGAAAAGGCCGATAACAGTTGGTGTGCCTCATTCATCAGGAATCATTAATTCTGAACCGGTGTCTCTGAAGCAAGCATTAAGGGACCTTTGCATTTCAAAGGCATCAGAAATGGCAGCTATGAAAAGGTTATCGAAGCCTGGTGGCTCTCCTCGAGTGTCAGAAGCTGGAAGGATTAAAAGCTTATATGATTCTGTTGTAGTTGACACTGGTAGATCTGGTGTTCCTATGGATGAAAATAAAGGGAATATAGTTGAAATCTCTCTGATATCAGAAGAAAGCCATCCAACTTCTTCACAAAAGGTGCCCAATATAAGATTATCAAACCAAAGTGCTCTATCATCTCCTCGGTTCCAAGCATTTAAATCACCAAATCAAAGTGCTCATGCTTCTCCTCGTTTTGCTGTTCTAACAACAGAAAACAGTGTTGGCATGCCGAATGGGATTGTTCCTCCACCCAGAGAACTTGGAGCTCAAGCATTGAAGTTGCCCAGTCAAAGTGCTCTTTCTTCTCCTCGATTTGCTACTCCAACAATGCAGAGCAGTGTCAGGACCCCTAATGGAGTTGTATCTGTATCCAAAGAAGTTGGGACTCATGCATTGAAGTCATCAAAACAAAGTGCCATTTCTTCTCTTAGATTCAGAGTCCCGAAAACACAAAATGCTGTTGGTAAAAATCTGACGCATAATGACCTTGGTTCTATGTCTGGAAAACTTGAAAATACTCAATCTTCTCCTCATTTTGTTGTTCAAACAACACAAGATAGTGTTGGAATGCAAAATGAAATTGTCTCTGCATCATTGAAGTCACCGAACCAAACTGCCCTTTCTTCACCTAGATTTGGGGTTCCAAAAGGAAATAATACCGCTGGTACCATGCTGGTGCCAAATGAGATGTGCTCTGCATCAAAAAAATATGCAAGTCAGGTAGTGCAATCGCCAAAGAATGTTGCTGCTTCAATAACACAGAAGGGTACTATAACCTCGTCATTGCAAGATGATATCATTTCTGCACCTAGAAAGGTAGGAACTCAAGCATCTAAGACTCGGACAACAAAAACCGAGGAGCACACAACTGCAATATCTGTATCTTGTTCCGATTCAGTTGGCAGCGAATTGGATCCCAATATTGCTGTTTCTACCTTAGTGAAGGTGGCGACTAAGTCGTCAGCTCTCAGATCAGTTCGGAAAGGTGGGTCACATGCTTCATCTGCTTTGGTCAATAGAAATAGGGTAAGCAAGTTCACAAAGAACACTCCACGTTTAGCTAAACCAGTTGTACGGAGCAAATGTTCCGCGAAGAAGAAAGTTAAGCAAAATTTCACTGCTGCTTCTGGACCTAATGGAGATAACTATGATTCAATTCCTAATACAGGTCAGCTGGTATGCCAGAAATGCCAATGTGCTTTGAAGAATGCAACAGGCGATGTAGAAAAAGATTACCCAGTTTCATTTCCAGCTAGTTTAGGTGCCGAATATAGCCCAAATACTGAGCCAAGTATAGTAGAATTCAATTCAAGCACTTTTGTTGGAAGCCAAGCTGTTAGTGCAGTAAAGATGAATTCAAAATCAAGAGAAAGAGGGGAATTTTCCCAAAGTTCAAAGAGTAGCCAGGGTGACTACAGCAGTAGTACAACCAACAGTGAGGAGAGTAATGCAAGCAGGCCAAGTTGTGGCAACAGACCCCACATGTCGAAGGATATGAGGTGGGAAATGATTAGGCAGCTTAAGAAGCGGGATGGAGGCTTAAGTTTGACACACTTTAAGCTTTTAAAAAAGCTTGGTTGTGGTGATATAGGGACCGTGTATCTTGCTGAACTAATTGGTTCAAACTGCCAATTTGCCATAAAGGTCATGGACAATGAATTTTTGACAAGAAGGAAGAAGATGCCACGGGCTCAAACAGAAAGAGAGATACTGAGAATGCTAGATCATCCATTTCTTCCTACATTGTATACCCAATTCACATCAGATCATCTTTCATGCTTAGTCATGGAGTACTGTCCTGGGGGTGATCTACACGTCCTTAGGCAGAAGCAGCCTGACCGGAGTTTCCCTGAACCAGCAGCCAGGTAGGATAAAGAGCGCCCCCCATCTTCTGATACTTCATTCATAGTAGTCTTATGGACTATGCACCATGTCTGAATTGCATTTGATACTGCTTATGCTTCTGAATTGTCAACAACAGTTTCTTATTTCAATAGAGCTACTAAGCACTGTCTAATTTTATGCGCTCAAACGGCACCGGGCTTTCCTCTGCATGACTCTGCCATGGAGATCTGATATGACGTATTTGATAGAATGTTCATGATTGAAATTTTGGCTGTTGAATCTTGACATATTTCATGTTAAGTAGTGTAGCCATCCTTTGTTGATTTTCTTTTTGGGTAGAATCTTCTTACTTATTTGATGTTGTTATTACTTAGGTTTTATGTTGCTGAAGTCCTGCTTGCTTTGGAATATCTGCACATGCTTGGAGTCATTTATCGAGATCTGAAACCGGAGAACATTCTTGTACGGGAAGATGGCCACATTATGCTTACAGATTTTGACCTCTCATTGAGATGCAGTGTTAGTCCCACTCTCCTGAAATCATCATCGAGTGATGTTTACCCTTTGAAATTGTCTGGTCCACGCACACAATCTAGCTGCATTGAACCTTTCTGCATCGAGCCATCCTGTCAAATCCCGTGCTTCAGTCCTAGGTTTTTGCCTGCCTCTAAAGCGAGGAAGCTGAAAGCTGATCTTGCGTCACAGTTCAGTTCATTTCCACAGCTTGTGGCTGAACCTACTGATGCACGTTCAAATTCTTTTGTTGGAACCCATGAATACTTGGCCCCTGAGATAATCAAAGGGGAAGGTCATGGAGCAGCAGTAGATTGGTGGACATTTGGCATATTTCTTTACGAACTCCTATATGGTAGAACACCCTTTAAGGGTGCTGGGAACGAAGAAACATTAGCCAACGTGGTGTTGCAGAGTTTGAAGTTCCCAGACAGCCCACTTGTTAGTTTTCAAGCAAGGGACTTGATAAGTGGACTACTGGTGAAGGAACCTGAAAACCGGTTGGGATCAGAGAGAGGAGCTGCTGAGATCAAGCATCATCCGTTCTTTGAGGGCCTAAATTGGGCGCTGATACGATGTGCTGTTCCACCAGAATTGCCAGAGTTCTATGATATTGGAGTTCCAAAATCAGCCTCACATGAAATGAACAAGTATTTGGAGTTTAAGACTACAGGGGAGCACCTTGAGTTTGAGTTGTTCTAAAGGTAACCTGTTCTTGCCTCTTGTTAATAATCTAGGAACTTATTAATGTATATTTAATCGAAAAAATTGAGGCAAGGCTGATCGTTTGTGCCACTAAGGTTGGTAGCTGAGCTACGAGGGAGACGGAGTTGGTCGTCTCTCTGTATATATGTAACCCTTAAAACAAGATTTTGCAATCAAGTAATTCACTTTACTGCCACTTTTTGCGGCTTTCACCGCTGTGTGTATGTATCTTGGTTTGCTTTTATTCAGCTATTATGATTTCATATGCACTAAAACTTGCCCAGTTCCAACCTAGGAGCTCCCTTGAGTTAAAGGCATTGTAAACTTCTACAATTTGGATCTCACCCATTTAGCATTTGGAGTGAAATGAGAATCTAATGTTATTAAAATAAAGCGAAACTCATAGAATGCCTATATTCGGTTAGGAATTGTCAGAAAGGAAAGAACATCGGAGGGAGAGAGAAGACACAGACTTTACTGATAGAGGATCACAAATCATACACAATCATTTTCATACTTTTGATACAAATCATTCGGTTTAAATACGGCTCTAACACTACTCTATTGTCACGCTGGTCTCTTTTTTTTATTTAAATGCAATGCATTGCTTCTTCGTCACCATGTACGTCATTTTAATTATTTACGTATCATCTTCTTCGACTTTCTCGGCAACAATTCCCCCTCCCTTAATATTTTTGTCCACTAAGTTGATTTCCGGATATCGCTTCTGGAGATCAAAGAGGTATTCCCACGTTGCGTTCATGTTCCCTCCATCCGACCACTATATTAACAATTGAGTTACTGCTCTATTGTGTTTCTTCGCAATGCGGCAGTCTAAGACTGCGACTGGAATTCACTCCACTGGTTTGATTACTTCTGGTAACGCGGATGAAATTCTGAACCAATCTCCTTTTATCTCCTTTAGCTGTGATACACGAAATACATGATGTATTAAGGAGGTCGCGGAAGTTCAAGTTTATAAGCCTTCCTCCCCATTCTCTGCACCACCTTGTACGTTCCGTAATACAAAGGAGATAATTTTTGATTACTCCTCCTCTACAGGGTGTGCTGTCTGTAAGCCTGTAACTTAAGTAACACCATGTCTCCGATTTTAAATTCACGCTCCGAATGCCTGATATCCGCATACTGCTTCATCCTGTTCTGAGCCCTCTGTAGATGAAACTTCGTTACATTGATAACTACTTCTCTATTATTGAGCACTCTATCCTCCTCCGCCACTTTTGAGTCTCTGGCTATGTATGGTATATATACGGGTGGAAGATAACTGTGTAACACCTCAAAGGGTGTAGATTCGATGGATGGGCGATATGTGGTATTGTGCCACCACTCAGCCACTAACAACCATTCACTCCATCTTTGTGAGGTTTCACCAAAATAACATCGCAAGTGGGTTTCTAAAATTTTGTTAATAGCTTGAGTAAGATCGTCGGCCTGTGGGTGGTATGCGGTGGAGTATTTGAGCTGTACCCCCTGCAGCTTCAATATCTCCTACCAAAATTTGCTCATAAAGATCGGATCCCTGTTCCTAATAATCGACTTAGGTATTCCATGTAATTTAAAAACATTAGTAAGGAACAGCTCCGCAATTTCACTAGCCGTATAAGGATGTTTTACCGACATGAAGTGAGAATACTTCGTGACGCGACCAACCACAACAAAAATTACTGACTTCCCCTTTGATATTGGCAATCCTTCGATGAAATCAAGGCTGACCTCCCACCAGCTCCCTTCTGGAATGGTGATCGGTTGTAGAAGCCCCGGATATGCTGAATTGTCGTGCTTGTTCTACTGACAATTCATACAACTTTGGACGTATTTCCGAATGTCTCTCACCAACCCAAAAGAACATGTTTTGTATCTTCTTTGTCGTAGCCACCGCCCCTGCATGTCCTCCGACTGCCTCGTCATGACTAATGCCAATTATCTGCTGCCTTAATGCCTTATTGTTACTGACCACCAACCGCTGTTTCCATCTCAATAATTCGTTCTTCCACTTGTATGCACTAGACTTCAATGTGTTATTGCTTAATCCCTTAATTATCTCTTGTATCATCTGATACTCTTCCTAGCTTTTTCTTATTTCCCCCAATAATTCGCCATGCACTTGCGTTACTGACAACATCAGTTCTACACTTGTAATTCTGGAAAGAGTATCGACGTCGTTATTCCCCTTCCCACTACGGTACTGCACTTCAAAATCATATCCCAATAACTTTGGAAGCCACGACTGCTGGAAGGGGGTTGTCAACCTCTGCTCCAATAGGTATTTGAGGCTGTTATGATCGGTTTTAACCACGAAGGCTTGCAACTCAATTAATGGTGCCAGTGCTTGATCGCTTTGATGATTTCCAAAAATTCTTTCCCGTACATCAAAAACCCACAATGCCGTCTCGCTAGCGAGTTACTAAGAAACGCTACAAGGTGGCCATCTTGTTGCAACTGTTGGAACTGGGTCCCTCTCACATGGAGGGACTCAATTCCAACATTGCGGCAATCCAGCAGCAATTGTTTTTTGTTGAAGTTGCCTGTAGTAGTTGTAGAAATGTTGAAGCCTCCAACATTGACAGAAGAATGGTTGGCATGGTAGGCACCAACCATGCCTAATAAAACAAGAAGAATGGTTGGCCAACTTGGCCAACCATACTTCATTCTCTTGCCTATAAATAGGCAGGAGATGAACGAAGAGAATGCAGAAAACAAAACAGAAATACAGAGAGAAGAAAATCAGAGAGAGCCAGAGCTACGTTTTGTTCTGAAGTTAGGAAATTTATTCCTAAAGGTTGGTGAGTGACAAAATAGTGAGGTTAGTATATTTAGGTTGGGAAATACCTTGTGAGCCACTATTTTGATTTATCTCTGTATACCCATTATTTGTCATAGTGGAAGAATTATTCCGAGTTTTGTCCGTAGACGTAGCCCAAAGTTAAGGGTGAACCACGTTAAAAATCTTGTGTCCATTTTGCTCATTTTACTTTTTCCTTTTCACTAAATACACCCGCTGCGCCCAACACATAGACCAATTAAACCATCTGTAGGACGCTGCTAAGGTTGCTTGTTTAGGAATTCTGATGAAGGATGGAGTCTGGTTTATTCTAAAAGAGTCATACAAGAGGTATTGACATTAAGCAGAGTCCCTTAGTCCATCGTCATGGTGTACTTTGATTGAATTGCATTATTGGAGAGCAATAGTCTTACTCTACAAAAATAAGCTTGGTGATGGGTGGGTCGAGTCAAAGGTCAAGCCAAGAGTTTTAAGACATATTCAAAACTCAGTTGGAGCTTGTATCGTGTTCAAAACTCACTTAAACTATTCAAAACAATGTCGTTTTGATTTAATTTTATTAATTATTTTAATATTAAATTTAACAAATTTTAAAAACAAAATAGCTATGTTTCGGCAAATTAAAAAAGTTGACCCTTTTTTTAAGTAAAAATTTTTGCCCAATTCTAAATTCAATCAACTTAAATTTGACCCATTAAATTTGTCATTCCTATACATAAGTTCAAAACTCAAGGTACTCTAATGCACAAGACTTTTTTCTTTGCAAGGATTGATAAACAATTATTAATGTACGCAGTCTTTTCTTTATATTTTTTTTCAAAGAGACTATTTTTATAACTCAATCTTGTAATTTTCCGATCATGAAAGAGCGACATTGTCAATTTCTATACATAAACTAATGGCATAAATCGGAGACTATAATATTTATTTTTGTAAAAATAGGGTTGGCTAAAAGTTTTTGTTTTGCGATTAAAAATTGCAAATTATTAAGTAACTTGAAGGAATGATTCGTTGGTAATTATGACTTTTAACTTAATTTTAAATTATTTATTAAAAATGCATAAATTATGAATTATTATATTTAATTAAAAATTTATTAAGTCGTTATCATCATTATTATACCCAGTCTGAACTCTCGCGTTGAAGTGGAGTCTGGAAAGGTCTGATAGTATGCAACCTTACCCCTACATAATAGAGAGATTGTTTTCGGTAGACCTACATGCAGATGTGACAGTAAAATAGTGATGTAGGTTAATAGAATAACTAAGTAAAAACTGACAAGCAAAATATTTAAGTAAAAAAATTACAATAAAGTTCATAAGCACATATATGAAGGTTGCCCCTATTTGCTAGTACCTTACACCATGCTAAGAGTCTGCAGCATTGAGCGGTCCCGAGACTACGACAATCCTACGATTTTAGACGTCCATCACGAGAATCTTTCCCTACTACACATGACCTGAAAACAAACCTAATATATGTGCCGAAAGCCTTGACCAAAAACTTGTCACTTGTAAAAACATAAAGGACAAATAGGTTGGACTTTTTAAGTGATAAGTATAAAGTGTGAGGACTCGAAAGGGTATTGCTTACCGTTATCTTATTACATCAAATTTTCTTAATTCTAATAACTGTCTCAGTAAGGGCCAATTTTGACATATCTTTTTTTATCACTTATCTTCAGGTTTTGTTAGGGATTCTTTTCCTTCTCTTGTAGTCACTAAAGTTTATTATTCAAAAATAAATAATTTTAAAATTTATCATTATCAAAAGGGACTAAAGAAAGAGTACTTGACAAATTGGGCTTTGAATAATAGCTTGGCGTGTGAGGCAAATTCAATTAGTTAACCGTTACAATCACTTGTGTTTGCTCAATTTTGTAATTTAGCCAATGTGAACCGTTGGATCGAATCATTACCACATAAATAAGGAGACATCTGATTTAATGATAAGCGTGTGTCCTGTCATTCTCTTAATCAGATTATTGAGAAAGCTGGCATGTTCATGCATAAGCATTGATTTAATTGTACGGCACATTGCTTCACTTGCTTGGTCAAGTCTTCTTATAAAGCGTGCCACGCAAAGCCAATAATATATATAAAAATCAATTATTTAAATAAATTATTCGACAATTCCACAAGTTTAAATCTACTGATAAGCTTAATTAATTATATAAATTAGTCAACCGAATCAATAAAATAAAATATACTAACAAACTCACTGATTTAATTATTAAGACCCAAACTCAATTTTCAATTCAATATGTTTAATTCCTTAAGGTTCCAATTAGTCAAACTTGAGAGTTTTAATTCATTATATATAATCAATTAAATATTTTATTTTAAATAAAATATTTAGTATACATAATAATTCATAAATTATATATTTTAAATAAATTATTAAATAAATTAATAATCATATAAAATTGATTCAATAAATATTAAAATTTAATTTAAGTTGATCAGTTAATATTAAAAAGACAAATTTCATGTTCATGATTTTAGATTATGTTTAGTTGGAGGTAAAATTTATAATGAAATGAAAATAAATGGATGTAATATTAAAAAATTGTTTTCATCTTAAGCGTACCAAATTTGAGGTTTTTCATTTTTACAGTGTATGAAATAATGAGATATGATATGGAATTCTTCTTTTCCATCCAATTTCATTTCATTGTATTATAAACTCCCCTCTCAAACGATATAATAATATTATATTTTATTTCATTTTATTAATAAATTCCTGACCAAACATAGTATTAAAGAGATGATCTTATCACCTGCAAGTGCTAGAAAATAACAAATGTTTAATAATATACAGCCTTATCTTTTTTCAGTAGATAACTTGTTGAAAGTTAATTTATTTGTAGTTAAATATTAATGAAAATTTTACATGTTAATTATTATATTTAATGAAAAAGGAAAAATGACATCTATTTTTATAATATTTATAATATTTTAGATTCTTCTTATAATAATAAATTAATAATTATTATTTTTAATATATATTGAATACAAATTTTAAAATATGTATTAATTCACAAAACATGTGATAAGTCATTTGATAAATTCTTATTTTACTTTCTACAACACTATTATTCTCCTAAGAAAAATAAATAAATTAAAATTTTATATAATTAAATCTCGAACCTATTTGAATGAATAATGTTTCTTAAATCAAATTTTATTAATAAGTGTATAATTTTATATTGCATTATCTTCTAATGTGGATACTTAATCTTGGCAATTAAAACGAGAGCCTGATTTTGACTCGAAGAAAATGAATCGAATTTGGTTTGGTTGAGTTTTAAGTTGAAATAAAACTTTTTACAAAATTTATTGGATTTGGGATATTTTGAAGCTATTTTTTATATATTTCTTGGTCCGAGTTTGGTTGGACAACCCAACCCTAAGTCGACTCGAGTTTAAACTCAAAAGTTTTAAGAAAAACTCTCAATATTTAAGTTAAAAATAATTGGTCAAGCTTAAATTCGAACTATTTAAATCCAATCGAAATTGACCTCAAGCTTGACCATGTGTCTCGAACTTGATGGAGCTTTGAACCAAGCTTTGATTGAGCATTAGGTTTTTTTATTTTTTTTTGAAAGAGAAAAAGTACATCATACACTAATAAGACGGGGGAAACTACGTCCCGAGAAATCGTCTAATAGAAGGTGCTGATACTCTAAAGGAGGAGCAGCAAAATAAGTGATCCCGACATCGCTAGGATAGGCCTGAGTTAAGTTAGTTTTGATTGATTGGTCCTTTGAATCGAGCTGGATCAACTCCTTATATTTGAACCAAACTCAAAACCAAATTAATTTAGATATGAAACGTTGGATTGAGCTTTGAGCTAATTTGGGCTAATTTGAAATCCTAAATGTGATCTTTTAGGATCCTTTTGGGTTTATCACAAACAGAAAGGCCAACCTTTTGTTAACTCTGCAATAATCAAAGTTGGGCTTTTGAGCTTTAGTCATTCTTGCAAATTACCCAGTAGTACTAGAGTAAGGCCTTTTTGTGGCAGCAATATAGGAAAATTCAAGGCCTAAAAACAATACATGGGCTCTTTTTTATATAAAAATATTTAGCTAGAAATGTCAAAAAGGGTCCAACCCGATTTTACCCATGTTAATTGGGCCACAGGTTGGCCACGGGTCAGCGCAGCCGTTATTTGTAAAATAAAGTTGTTTTTGAAATTTTTATAAAAAAGATATGACTAGTCAACCCGTGATCAGTCGAGCCATTGGCCGACCTATCTTAGCTCGTCAGGCCATGAGCCATCATGAGTCAGCGTTGGGCCGGGCCGGGCCAAGAGGAATTAGTTCTAGCGATGCGAAGAAAAATTTAAATTCTTTTAAATGTTTTTAAATTTTAATTTCCTAAATTTCTCAAATTTCTTAAAATATCAAAATTTTGGTGTAAGGTGGACAATAAATTAGGCATGATCTTGGTTCAATTATGAAGTCCATTAAACTAAACTCAAGCATTAATTTTAGATTAGTCTAATCAAGTAATCACATCTAATTTAAAATTACAGCTTTGTAATTAAAACATTATTACAATTGTTTTTTAAATAACAAATCGAAAATTTGTACATTATAAAAATTTATCCATCTCACTTAAATTTTATACGTGAAATCTAATTGTTAATATAAAATTCTCAATCTTTTAATGAACTCAATCAAACTAAATTTGAATATTAATTTCAAATTATTAGTCCAACGAGATCTAATTTAAAACTATGAATTTTATAATTATAACAATATAATTAAGAAATTATTACACAAATTTATTTAATACCCTATTTAAAAATAACATTTGATGATCTGCACATTATACAAAAATTATAATTGTCTATATAAATGCAAATATAGAAATAAATAAATAAATAAATATACATATACACACATGTATATAATTAGTACACTGTTTGATTTATATTTCATCTTTTTTTCTCAAATTAAATAGCCCTTTATTTTAATTTTGTTTTCAACACAATATAGATTAAAACTATAAATAAAAATACAATTTTTTTTAAAAAGATAAGCACAGACGTCTATTTGCACTTATGGTATGCTTGGTTGAGGGTTTTATGATGGAATGAGATGGAATGCAACACAATTATGTTGTTTTGAATAATATTTTATAATGAAATAGAATTGAATGAAATAAAATAAAATGAAATAAAAGCAGGGAGTTTCATGTAATAGAACGTAAATTAATAAAAATATATTATATAATATATAATATATTTGTAATAATTTTTTATAATACTAATTATTTCTCACTGCATCCTAATAACAACTTATACAACTCAATAATATTTTTTATATAATTAACAATAAATTGTATATAATATATAATAAAATAATAAAAATTTTATTAATAAAAATTAAAAATTATATAAAAAATTATTTTTTAATTATTTATATAATATCGTGACATATTTTTGATAAGTCACAAATATATTTCTCTATACAAATATAAATAAATTATTTTTAAATATAAATAAAAGATAATAGAATAATATTTAATATAATAACTTTTATTAAATAATTAATAATAAATTATATATAATTAATAATAAAATAATAAAATTTTTATTAATGAAAAATATAAAAATTATTGTTCAATTCACAATCTTGACTTTAATTGTTTGTCACGGATGTGACCAAGTCACGGTCAAGTCACAACTATAACATGCTTTTCGTAATTCACAAGTTTATGTTGTTTTAAATTCATAATATTTGAGTGTTTTTGTTTTTATTTTTATTGCTCACGAGGTATCTCAGAAGGATTTCAATTATAAGAAGATACCTTTAAGTCATCTATATCTAGACTAATCTTCGCTCGAATTAGGTAGGTCCTTTTACTGGAGATAAAGATCTGACTCAAAGTTTTAAGCAGCTGCATACATGAGAACGATTTGAAATCACGACTTTACTTAAATAAAAAAAGCCCTTTATCAACTTAATTTTTTCTTGTAGATTGTATGAGACTAAGAATATTTTCCATTTTATTCCATTAATTAACGTTTTTTTTCGTTTCGTTACATTTCATTCCGTTATTAATATTCAACTACACGGGACTTATTTTAAATTCGGCCAATTTTCACAATTTTTTTTTTCCCCTTGCGACATTGTCTCGGGCATAGTATATAAACCGAGTTGCTTCGATTCCGTAAATCAAAAACTCCGTTAACGTGCGCCTCCTCATCCGCCACTCTTGGGTCGCACAAATCCGTTAAAACGCCACCGCATGCTCCGTCACTGTGTGATGTATGTCTGATTTCTGTCAACCGCCGTCCTAGGTTAAGCTCACTCATAACTACCTTTGACCTTTTTTTGTTCTTGTTTCACTATTTTCTTGTCTTAATTCGATTTCTTTTCCTATTCGTTCGTGGGTTGGCTTAGTGTGAAATTCCATGTCCGAGATAATAGGGGGAAGCCATTTTTGACGTTTTAAGGTTTGGAGCTAAGGGTGTTAGTGATTTTTGGGTTCCATGTGTTTATTTGTGAAGATTGGGGATTTTGTTTTTGAGCGGGAATAGTTGTTATTTTCTTGGGGGTGGGGAATTGTCATGGGTTCAGATTGATAGTTAAGGTGTGAAGATGGGGTTTAATTGCTTGATGATTGATAAATGGAAAGTGGCGATTTGTCTGGTTACAGGACTGTTCAATCTAAGTTAGGGTTTTGTTGGTTCAGAAGTTGTTGAGATCTAGGGTTAAGAGAATGGAGGGTGAAGAGAAGAAGTGTGGGGCTAAGAAAAGATCCAAGAAACCAATTGGGGTTGGTTTGGAAAGTGATGATAATGAGCCTATTGTGTCTTTGATCAAGTTGAAGAAGGCTGGGAACTCGAAGAAGGGGAAGAGAGTATTAGGCAGGGTTGATGCTAAGGAAGAGAAATTAGTTGTTAAGGATGCGAATTTTGGGGGTATGGATGATACCCTAGCAAGTTTTAGGAAGAAGTTGAGAGGTCCAAGGAAAGACATTGGACCTGCTAGTGCACAGCCCTTGGAGGGTTCAGTGGAGAAGGGGTGCAATGAAGGGAATGATGCATTGGATATGATTATGAATAAAGAGGTAGAAGATAAACATACAGGAGGGGTGAAGCAATTGATGATTGATGTCAAGAGAGAGGAAACGGGGAATAGTGCTGTGGTTGAGGATTGTTCAGGCAATTTGGGATCTCAGGATGCCACTTTTGAAGGTCAGAGGGATGATAATTTGTTGCATGAGCAGAGTAGTACAAGCAACTCTTGCGATGAGAAGTTGGAAGAGTCAATTTCTTCTTTATCCCAGAAGGCACAATTTGGTATGATGGGGAATTCTTGCACAAATCCGAGTTCAAAGGATGAGAAGAGGAGTCAGATATTTGACGACGGGTCAACTGTTGCTTCAGTAGGTGCAGGGGTTGTCAAGTCTTTGCCTAAAAGGAGTACAAGATTTGCTTGTGCCTTGGATGCTGCTTGTGAAGATCTGAGAATTAAAGATAGATCCCATAAAGTTTATGGGTTAAATCAATCAGATTCTGCATCTGAACAAAGGCAGACAGTTGTAGACGAAAAGTTTGATAACAACTTTTATCAAGCTGCTAACTGTGTGGAAGACAATAATGATGCAATTAAAGAACTGCAGTGCGTTCAAGAAATTAATGATGAAGACATGAGATTGGATAGAATTAGACATGATGATAGAACTTCTAAAGATTTTCCAGAGGGTCCAGCTTCTCCCTTACCTTTGGTTTCTCATTATGATGGAGTGGACGATGATCATAAATCAGACCTTAGTGATGAAATTTGTTCTCTTTCAGTCATAAGGGACTGCTTGCAGACTCCATCTTTGAAAAATGGGTTGAAGGGTGAGGCCAACTCTATGGTAAATGATATAGCGGGAATGCCTAGTGCCTCTTCTGCCTCCATGCAGAGTCAGGTCATCCATACGATTGGTGAAGGTAAATTGGACCGAGTTATGAAAGAAACATTGGATCACCAATCAAAGGATGCTTTTTCTTTACAAGTTTCAAATGCAGACCCTCAAATTTCATTTGTATCTAGCAAACAAGTACCAGTTCCAACTTTTAAGGATGAGTTATCGAACAAACTGCTTGAAAATGCATTAGAGGATATTCATAAACAAGCTTTTGGGAAGACCTTGGGTGATTCCTTTAAACATTTAACTTCTGAGTCTTCTCAATCATGTTTGAAGGAAAATGATAACGTTTCCAAAACTGAAAATGGGTTTGATCTGTGTCCAAAAGTTTGCCAGTATTCCGCCATGTTTACCTCTAGATTTGTTTCACAGAAGGAAACTCATATTGAGCAAGATGATCCATATGGTTGTAACCAGCCACACTATCTTACTCCCTTTTCTTCTCAAAAGCAAAATGCTGCCGTCTCTGAGGCAGAAACTGATTCTAACATGGTGCACTATGCCCCTCTTAAGAACTGTAGCTCAATTGTATATACAGATCAATTTACTGGAAATGCTCATACTGATACTTGTACTGCAAGTCGTGACTATTTTTCCACCGAAGCTCAAGGCAATGGAGCTTCTCCTTCTTCTGTATCTCCAGAAGAACATGAGAGTTCCCCAGAAGATGCAGTATCCCTTCCCGATTCTGAAGTTAAGGATGGTAGTCTGTCAAACACTCTACGTGCCTTGCGGAAGCACAAAAAGCGTAGATTTCGAGACATGGCTTATGAAGGGGATGCTGATTGGGAGATTTTGCTGAACGAGCAATGTTTTCTAGAGACTGATCAAGTCTTTGACAATGATAGGTCTTATAGAACAAGGGAGAAATCTGATTCATCTTCAATTAGCCCCACAGAGACTGAAACCGACGTGGGCGCAGCAGTTTTGGCAGGGTTGAAGGCTCGTGCAGCTGGTCCATTAGAAAAGATAAGATTTAAGGAGGTATTGAAGCGTAAGGGAGGCCTTCAAGAATATTTGGAATGCAGGTTAGTTACTATTGTATTTTTGCCAAGTGCATGCATCTGATCCATGTAAACTTTGTATTCTAGTATCTCGTGATGTATGATTTTCTTATTGTAGATTTCATACACGTAACTTCTCCCAAAATAATTCTATTTGTGTATTTGATTCTAAGCAGGAATTTTATCTTAGGCCTTTGGAGTAAAGATGTCAGCCGTGTATTACCTCTTGCTGAATGTGGTGTCCAGGATGTGCCTTCTGTTGATGAATCGCCACGTGCTTCTCTAATTAGGGAAATATATACATTTCTTGACAAGTGTGTAAGTGGTATCCAAAATTTGCTTTAGATCTCTTTCAGTTATAGTTTCAGGGTATTTCTTACAATTAATGCGCCTTCCTGCTTGTTCAGAATTTTGTACTTTAGATTGCTATTTTTCCACAAGCTATTTATGGTCTGGTGGAATTAAATTTTAGTTTTCGGTTTGTCGGGCATTAAATTATTAAACAAAAAATCATGACAGGGTTATATAAATGTTGGGATTGCTTCCGTGAAAGATAAAGCAAAATCTGGTGCTCAACATAATTATAAAGTCTCAGAAGACAAGAAATTTCAGGGAAGTCCTGGACCATCACAAGCTGATTTAGAGGATGGTGTCTCCTTTATCCTTGGTAGGGTTGACTCAGAGGCAAAGCATGGAGTAGCTACCGATGATGAGAACCTGGCATCAAATTCAGGCAGGGGTGTTATTATGCCAATGACACTGGAATTGCCCAATGTGATAGGACCTGATGAATGCCAAGCCGATGCTATCAGACAAAATGTTGTTACCAATCCAATATTATCTAAAAATCTGGCTGATTTTGATGTTTCAAGTTCCATAAAATGTTGCCAATCACTTGATAGCAGTGTAGATCCTGTCATAACTCCAGATACAAGGAGTGCATTGCAGAATGTTCAGCCTTCTTCCTGTGCAGATAGTGATGGAGGTTATACAATGTATTATACCTCTGAACAAAGAAAGAAAATCATTGTTGTAGGCGCTGGCCCTGCTGGCTTAACTGCTGCCCGGCACTTGCAACGTCAAGGTTTTTCCGTTGTTGTACTTGAGGCTAGGAACAGAATTGGCGGTCGTGTTTATACAGATCACTTGTCATTGTCAGTGCCTGTAGATCTTGGTGCCAGCATTATCACTGGTATTGAAGCTGATGTTACCTCTGAAAGAAGACCAGACCCTTCCTCACTGATCTGTTCTCAGTTGGGCCTTGATTTAACTGTATTGCATAGTGATTGTCCTCTTTATGATATTGTGACCGGAGAGAAAGTTCCTAGGGATCTGGATGAAGCATTGGAAGCAGAGTTCAACAGCCTTCTAGATGATATGCTATTACTTGTTGAGCAAAAGGGTGAACATGCTACTAAAATGTCTCTGGAGGATGGTCTTGAATTTGCCCTTAAGATGCGTCGTATGGCACAGCCACTTACCATGGACATTTCTTGTGATTTGAGAACTTGTGGTGGCGGTGGAGATCCTAATAAAAGTTATTTTGAAGAGGGGGTTTTGAGTCCTCTAGAAAGAAGGGTCATGGATTGGCATTTTGCCAATTTGGAATATGGTTGTGCTGCTTTATTGAAGGAAGTATCTCTTCCCCATTGGAATCAAGATGACATTTATGGAGGTTTTGGAGGAGCCCATTGTATGATCAAAGGGGGTTATAGTAATGTTCTAGAGTCTCTTGGGGAAGGAGTTCTTGTACACTTGAACCATGTAGTCACAGATATATCATATGGCGTCAAGGATGAAGGTGTGGATGAAGGTCAGACTAACAAAGTAAAAGTTTGCACATCAAATGGTAGTGAGTTTGTGGGAGACGCTGCTTTGATCACCGTGCCACTTGGGTGCTTGAAAGCAGGATCCATAAAGTTTTCCCCTCCATTACCCAGTTGGAAAATTTCTTCAATTCAGCGACTAGGCTTTGGTGTTCTCAATAAAGTGGTTTTGGAATTTCCTGAAGTTTTTTGGGATGATTCCGTAGACTACTTTGGAGCAACTGCTGAGGGTACTGATCATAGGGGCCAGTGTTTTATGTTCTGGAATGTTAGGAAAACTGTTGGGGCTCCTGTTCTTATAGCATTAGTTGTTGGTAGGGCAGCTTTAGATGGTGAAACTATGAGTTCGTGTGATCATGTAAACCATGCCTTAAAGGTTCTTCGTAAACTTTTTGGGGAGGCTGCTGTGCCTGATCCACTTGCATCTGTTGTGACTGATTGGGGTAGGGATCCTTTCAGCTATGGTGCATACTCCTATGTTGCCATTGGATCATCTGGAGAAGATTATGATATACTGGGCAGGCCTGTTGAGAACTGTTTATTTTTTGCTGGTGAAGCTACATGCAAGGAGCATCCTGACACTGTTGGTGGTGCTATGATGAGTGGCCTTCGGGAGGCAGTACGTATAATTGACATATTAACTAGTGGAATTGATTACACTGCAGAAGTGGAGGCAATGGAGGCTGCACAGAAACAATCAGAACATGAAAGAGATGAAGTTATGGACATAACGAGGAGGCTTGATGCAGTTGAGCTTTCCAGTGAATTGTACAAGAATTCTTTGGATCGTGCCCGCAATTTGACCAGGGAAGCTTTACTAAAGGACCTGTTCTTCAGTGTGAAAAGTATTGCTGGGCGATTGCATCTGGTTAAAGAGTTGTTGAATCTTCCTGTTCAAACCTTGAAGTCCTTTGCAGGGACCAGAAAAGGGTTATCGATGCTCAACTCATGGATTTTGGTATGTTATATTCAACTGCTTATGGTTTGTTTCTGAATTGAATGGAATACATTTTTGTAATGCTACGATCTCCAATTGCTAATTTGATGAGTTTATGTTGGTTGAAGTTCTTACCATTCAAATTACTTAAACAATGACAGGACTCAATGGGCAAGGATGGGACCCAACTATTGCGTCATTGTGTTCGCCTTCTTGTGCTTGTTTCAACTGATTTGCTTGCAGTGCGTTTGTCAGGTGTGTATCCTGATTTTTTGTTTCATTTCATATAATTGCAATTTCAAACACAGATTATCTATCTATCTATATGGTCATGATAGACGGGCATTGTCAAGAAATTACCTCAGGTAATAATGATTGATCAAACTGACCATAAAAGGAAATTAATATGTCCCATTCATCCGACTTTCTTTGTGCTGACTTGACCTGAATTACTGAAGCCATTGTGTTTTGATAATTGTTTTCATATTTATAATCAGCTTAATTTTGTAAATGAGTTTTTCATTAGTTATTTAATTTTGGTTTGCTTGATTTACCAAAATTTTCTTGGGAGTGTCGAAGATTATGGTTGCATGCCTAAGTTTGGTTTTGTGCTTCTTTTAGGTTTATGCACTTGCAGCCCCTTTTGATGTAATGATATTTAGACTAAGATAAATGAAATGGTCATATGATTGTCTACTTATAATTATTTAATATGACTGTATAGGCATAGGGAAAACTGTGAAAGAAAAAGTCTGTGTACATACGAGCCGTGACATACGTGCAATTGCAAGTCAACTTGTTAGTGTTTGGCTTGAAGTCTTCCGTAGGAAAAAGGCTTCAAATGGTGGATTAAAGTTGAAGAAAAAACTTACCAGCAATGCAGCCTCAGGGAGGCCCCCCCTGCACACTCACCATGGAGCCCTGGAGAATAAAGGGAGTATACAGGCTCCAGCTTCCAGTGGCAGCCCTTTGCCTTATGATGGATGTGTGAAAAAGGTGAGTGGCAGGGCTGTCAAGTTGGGATCTGGAGATCACTCAAAACTAGAATCCAGATCCCAAGCATCTCCACTCAGATTGGATGGTGAAGTGGAGGAGGAAAACACTCTTTTAATGTCTGAAGCGGAAAAGACAGCTTTAGCTGCAGCAGAGGCGGCTTCTGCTGCTGCACGTGCAGCTGCTGAGGTATGTTGTACTTACCATATTTCACCCCCCTGTTGCACTAATCTTTATAGGTGTTGGAATATAGTTTAAGCTATTTTCAATATTTAGCTTCTCTCATGACATTAAATGTTCCGTCTTTTATATTCTAGAATTTCCTATAAATTACGAGATTGACAGATATTGTCACCATGATACTGATAATTGTTTCTATAGGACAAAAAGAAAAAGTTGTCACTAGTTAGAATTCCATCCTTGTTCCTCCAACTATTCTGATATTCTTTTGTGTTGGTGGATTTCTCTCTCTCAAAATTTCTTTTTCTTGCTGTAACCTGACATTTTACATATTTACGGGACATTGTAGGCATATGCATCATCAGAAGCTAAGTGCAGTGCAATGCAACAACTGCCTAAGATACCCTCCTTTCACAAATTTGCTAGGCGAGAACATTATACTCAAATGGATGATCATGATCTTAGGAGAAAGTGGCCTGGCAGTATTCTGGGAAGACAAGATTGTATCTCAGAAATTGATTCAAGGAACTGCAGAGTAAGGGACTGGTCCGTTGATTTCTCTGCCGCTCGTGTTGATCTTGATAGTTCAAGAATATTAGCTGATAATCTCTCTCAACGAAGTCATTCAAATGAGATTGCATCACAAATAAATCTCAGAGAGCAGTCTGGAGATAGTGCAGCTGTTGACAGTAATCTTTTCACAAAAGCTTGGGTGGATACTGCTGGTAGTGCTGGGATAAAGGATTACCATGCCATAGAGAGATGGCAGTCTCAAGCAGCTGCGGCAGATTCAGAATTCTTTCATCCGGCTGTTGGGATAGTTGATGAAGAGCATTCAAACACTAGTTCAAGGCAACTATCCTGGAAGAATGATGGACGGGTTAATGAGAGTTCTGTTTCACAAGTTACATTAAGCAGGGAGAATCAAAGAAACCACTCCAGAGGTCCAGACAGGACCAAACAGGCTGTTGTTGATTTTGTTGCATCTTTACTCATGCCTCTCTATAAGGCAAGGAAAATTGACAAGGAGGGATACAAATCAATAATGAAGAAATGTGCTACCAAGGTCTGCGATTTTTGATTCCTTCGACTTCCTGTTCATCAAATCGTCTCATGATTTATGAACAGCTTATAAGTTCCTTAAAGCTTGATTATTTTGGATGATGAAGGAACTCTTCTTTCATAATTTTAGTCTAACATTTCCACTGATTGTCCTCAGGTGATGGAGCAGGCCACAGATGCTCAGAAAGCCATGACCGTTTCTGAGTTTCTTGATTCCAAACGGAAGTATAAGGTGCGTTACAAAGTTTGGTCTATCCCTGGCCCACACTTACCTGTTTGTCTATACTTGGATGGGATCTGTGTTCATGGTTATTGAGAAGTTAGTCTGCTCCTTTATTTCATCTTTACTTGGTTGAGTTTTCAGATCAAATTTCTTCCATTTATTTGTGAATGTGCAACAATGCCATTTGTGTAAAAGGGCCATCTTTCTCCAATCCTGTGTAATGCTAGTCTAGTTTTGTAAGGTATTGACATTTGTTTGTGTTTGCTTGTAATTTAATATGCAGATTCGTGCATTTGTTGACAAATTGATTGAGAAGCACTTGGCAACAAAGATATCAAGCAAGCTTTGATGGTCCCTCTGGTTGACTGATCTGTGGCTTTGCGTGCACCAATGCAACACATATTAAGTGTACTTTTTATTCCTCTATGATGTTTAACATAGAATGGTGGTGGAAGGATCGATGTCTCATGGTTAAATCATACATTTGAGCTGCTGAATGAGCTTTACAAATGTTACTCAATTTATGGCAATTTGAAGATGTTATCGGAGGCAGTGGAGAACCAATGTTATAACCTACTTGTGTGGAACATAGCATCTGCACCTTCCAGTTCCATTTTGTAGAGGAATGTGTTCATCCATCGACATTGTACTTCAAAGATTGGAGACTTCACCCGATTTTTCATTAAGGGATTCCCAAAGACAAGATACCACCTGTTCCTGTCTTCTTTTCATTTTTATTTGTACAGACTAGGATTATTATAGGATTGACAAGCATAGAGAACATTTTTCTTTCTCCCAAGAATATCTGGGATTACGTCCAAATTTTTATGTGAACATCAATTACTAACTACTCTTTCTACTCTCGGAAATCTAATTGAATTGTCCATCTTCTTCTATGTTCCTGTGATTTCCATATGCTTGTGCTTCTTATGCCTGCATCATTGAGGCATCAATCTGACATCAGCTCATCTTGTAATATGTCTGTCAGATTAGATTCATGGTGTTCAATCTCAATCAAATTTGGTCTAAATAATTTAACTTGTCACTCATGAGTTCAATGCATTCTAAGCAATACAAAGGCTGTGCCATTTTTGCGTTTCCATTAACCTTTGTGTAATTTCAAAACCAAAAGCAGAACTTTGCACTTACAGTGGGCCATTATCTCATCACTTTCTCCTCTTTATGGTTGTTGTCAGGTCTGAAAACTCAGGGTTATCTTGGCAGTCATAGGTATGAATCTATTGCCATTGCTGTTTCTTGTTCTGTAAAATTTTGTTGAAGATGCATAAAAGTCTGAGCTTACTGTTTTCTTGGTTTACAAAAATATTTGAATATGGTGTTCTGCAGATGATCTCAGTCTTAACGGATCAAACTTAGATTGCTTTATTGAAATTGCTTTAGCAGTTTGCAGGAAATCAATGTTTCTGGTTAGTGGAGGAAATGTAGACCTTTTGCTTTGATAGGAAATCAATGTTTTATGGTTAGTGGAGGGAATGTAGACCTTTTGCTTTAATAGTTCTATCACCTTTGATCTGTTCCTTATGGTATAACGATTTTTATCTCAACTTTTCAGATGCTGTTAACGTATAGTGAGGAGAGTTCAAAGGAGCTTCTTTCCTGTAATACAATACAGAAGTCTTTATATTAATAGGTTGAGAATGCAAATTTGAGATATGACTTTGCATGCAGAAATATGGCCTAGATGAATGGATGATTCTATCTTACGAAGTTCATACATCACCATTCCAAAATAGGGTTTTTCCTTTTCTTCTTAAACATGTAAAGGTAGATTCTACTCGAATGTCTTTCTGGTTGCACTATGTATTATTCATCTTCTCTTTTGTGCTCTTCTGTTTTATTTTTTATTTTCCAATCTTTCCTTTTACCTTCCTCGGAATAGATTTCTGAAAATGTTTAACAGGTGTATTGGTTTCTACTTGGAACCTGTGTAACTTGTCTGGCCGATTTCATGTTAATTGCTTCTTTAATCTTCATTACATTGACATGCTTGCAGGTTGCAATTGTAACACTTCTTTGATGGGGTCGCCAAGTCACTAGACAAATATAATCTGATCAAGGGGCTAACAAAAGTAGGAACTTTTGTGTCTATACGAATAAGACTTATTCCTTTTAAACAACGAATACTGCAATCACTATCCTTGGTAAAGTTTTGAGTGCATACTGGTAAATTGTTCATGCTTAGTTTTATCTGTGCTCTGATCTTTGTGTCTATAGAATCCCATAAAAGATCTGTAGTTATGTACGAGTTTGCTTTATTTGTTTATTTTTCTGAATTCTATTTCATGAGTTAAAAGCTTAAGAACTCTTTTGGTGGTCCTTCATAGTTATCCCAGAACAGTAAATTAACTAAGAACACCTAGGCACTGAAGCCCAGTCTTATGACTATGAAATGCTAGTTTAATTCTCACCAGATTGTCCGCTGAGTAAGCAAGTAATTTTGTTGTTATTATTATCCCGATTATAAAAATATAATTCCAATTTAAAGAGCTCAATTTTGTGGGTTTTTTTCAACTGTTCTTGAATTTCAGCTCTTGTGGTTGTTCCGATAGGAACATATGATGAATCCTCTGATTGCGTAGTTGTGATTGCATCAAAATTTCTCTAAATTACTGCAAATCTTTTGCACAATCCAAACTGCAGTAAGGGAAATGAAGGGAAGTTATGAAGTGGCAACCATATTTCTGCCTCCATTATTATACTCATTCTCATTTTTGTTAAAGCATTGGTTCTCTATCCCCTTATTGTTTGCATCGTCCTTTCTTCTCGAGCTGACCAGTCAAGAGCTGATTGAGAGTTTTCTTCATACTTGGTGGTTGGTCCATTGTGAATCTTTAAGAACTACTGTGTTGTAGAACTATCTTAAGACTAGGGCAAATCACTGACCAGATATCTTAGTAAAAATCCAGGCATCTTTTTAGCACGCCATGAGCACCTAGAAGTGGGAAATATGCATCTTAAGAGGATGTTGAAGAACTTAGTGCACATATAAGCCATTCAAGAAGTTGCTCTTGAAGGTGTTGCATAAAGTCCTCAATGATGTCCAAATTAGAAATTGTCGCAAGTTCTTCTTGCCTGACGACCATTCTAGTTAAGCCTTCCTCAAGTTTGAACATCTGTTTAAGTGTTTCTGTATATTTTTGGTTCAGTAGTGTATATGGTTGTGATGCATTCAGGATTTGAAGTTGAGACATTCTTTTGTAAAGTTTGCTTAGTAGTGTATATGGTTGTAATTCATTCAGCATTTGAAGTTAAGACATTCTTTTGGTCTACATTGTTAGTAAAGCGAATCCCATAAAATAAACAACACTGACAAAGGAAAGAAAAGAAGTGTTTAAAGGAGATTGTGAAGAGTTTTGAGTTGGAAGTTGGATATTTAGCAGAAAGTCAAGTCTATAAATGTTTCATTTTCTTCACGACATTGGTAATAACTATCTGGACTGGAGAATGCAATAAACTTTAAATATTTTAGTAATTAATATAATATTGTCAAAATAATTTATTTGGTGTGCATTTAAAAGATAACAGCTTATTAGCAGTAGCACAATCCTCATGTAGCAGATTTTCATCTTCTGCCCATTAGTGATGAATGCAGTGAACTTGAACAATGTTAATAACTAATGAAATATTGTTTTAAGAATTTCACTAACAAAAAATAATAATAGCTAAATATTCTTCCATGCTGATTTTGCTTGTTTTTCTGCATTGCTTTAAAATTATTTTCAGGAACTGACTATGTTTTACATAGAAATGGCACTAGCAGGCATAACGTTCCCAAGATACACTCACTTACTATGATCATTATCAACAACTCTATGGCAGGGTCAATCAAAATATCGGAAGAGTTGGTCCTGCTGCTATTTATTTATCGAACATGCTGGTACTAGTAGGCAAAAGCATTTAAGTTGGACAGCTTCTTTGCATGGTATATACACATGGAGCTTCTGTTTATGACTCTACTACTTTTATCAGGCTGCTACTTTTTTCAGGCAAACGTAGTTTCGTACAGTTTAAATAGTCGATTGGGTTGGATTGCATGATAGCTATTTAATTCAGTTTGAGGTAAGGTTCCTTTCAATGACAACAACGGCCTATGGGAGGGCTCCATTGTTAAGTCTGTAACCTTTTGTAACTCAACTGCACTCTGCACATGCCTTGAGAATATTGAGCAATAAAATATTACCTTCTGTTTCAGGAAAAAGGTGAAAAAGCTGCAGGTAAGGAGTAAAGGCAGAGGTAGTGACGACTCTGGCCAGGTGAGAAACAGTAATAATAAGCAAAAGATGCAGCTTTTTTTCTGCTTCATCATTCAAAGGTTATTTAAAAATAATATATAAAAGTCTAAAAAGAATATTTTGTTAAATGCCTATTTATTGTTTTAACAAAGTATATTATATGCTTTATTATTAAGCATTAAACGGATTGTTTTCCATATAAGATGGGAAGATTAAAATTAAATTTAATAATGACATGCAATGACATTTCAAATATTCTATGTTAATTTTATTTTTCTCCAAAATTACAATATATTGTCAGAATAATTATGTAATTGTATTTATTTCTCAAAATTTTTAATATTACGAGTCTTTTTGTCAGTAATTTCTAATGGTTTTATAAACCATCTTTCAGTGAAAACCCTGAAAATGACGGATGCTAAATATCAACTGTGGACTCTCCCCCGATTTTTCCCCGACGCCAATTGATTGAGGACAGGAGAGAAGCTGAAAGGTCTGAACTTTGGACAGTGAAAATAAGTCACGAGACAGAGACCGCATTAACAACACAACACAACACACACACCCTCTCATTTGTCACGTACAATGTCATTTATCCATCAAGAGTTTTTAATAGAATCATGTCATGTTGTTTGTCTCACACCTTCTTTTCCCTGCCACCTTATTTATGGATGGGTGGGGTTGATAGCCGGCCGGCCGGCCGGTCGCTTACAATTCGGCTTAAAGTTAAAGGGATTAGGTTTGTTTTAAGGAGAGGCAAGGTTGAACCTCGTCCTAATGGTCTATCTCTTCTGCTCTTCCCAATTGTAAGATAATGTCATTTTAACCTTAAATTTAAGAAATAAGTTGTTCAAATGAGGTCGTTTTAAAAGATTTAGTATTAAGTTTTAAACAACTGTATATACGAAGAATATTTGAATTTGTGATTTCATTTAAATAAGGAAAGCTTCTTACTAAACTTAATTTAACAAAACATATTATTAATGCACTGTGCCAGGTCAGGATCTGACAGGGACCATGTGCACTGTGCTGGTCAATATCCGACGTGGCAAACTCTTTTTTCAGGTAAAAACAAGTGTCTGAAATTCTGATTGGTTTTTAAAAATGAGCGCAAGCAGACATGTTCACGGATTCTGATGTATCAGAATCCAGTGCTTCCGACAAAGGACACACACGTTATCCAGTCACGTTAACGGCTACTTTCCCATCATCTTCAGATCGCGCCACGTGTCATCTGCGGATTACACGTTCCGGTTTTGGCGGGAAGTGGCCTGACGGTTACGGAGGGGTCCTCTTGGCTACGGAATCACGGGACGTTGACCATTAAATTGCGGAATGGGACAGGGTCAACGTAACTAGAAAACGGCGCCGTCTGGTCAAAGTTAAAGAACTAGGGAAAGGTCAGTATACTAATGAGTAATGAGGATAAAAAGACTGATAGCTTTCTCCTCTTGAGTGGTCCAACTAATTGACCATGACCTTGTTCACCTTATTGTCTTAGCAGGAACAATAGGACCTTGACTTGTAAATAGTAGTTCTATCAAGTCATCCTAATTAATCATTTGTAATATTAAATATTTGAAATACTTTAATCATTTTCAACATCTCGTAACAATTTTTGAAGTTTTTAAAATTTATGTATGATTTGACTAATTTCTCTTAAATTTGGAAAATAAAAATTTGTTATTAGACTATAATTTGACTTATTAATATAATATATTAAACCAGTTCACCAACTCAATTTATAAATTATGGTCTTGTTTGATAATCAGATGATTGCATTAGTTGTTAGCTGATTATATCAACTGATTTGATCAACGGATTGCATTAGCTGTTTGTTAGAAATGTTTGATAAAATTAGCTGTCTATGTATAAAATGATTTTTAAAAATGACTTTTAAAAAATTATAAGGGTATGACGTTGAATATTTTTATATGAATTTAGATTTTAGAGAAGTCATATTCACCTATATTATTTCATCATCTATGAAAAATTTATGCAACTATTTCTATTTTCATTTTCGATTAAGATCAAAATTTTATTTCTAGCCTATAACGGCATAAAACAATTATAAAAACAAACATTGTTCCTAAAATGTAGGTATCTAAAAACTTTAATTAAATGGTACAATTGACTTTTGATAGTTAAAATTTTGGTTTATTGATGTAGACTGTTTCATTTTTAGCTCTTTATCTTAAATTAGTCATTGAATTTGTTACTCTCCAAACAACTTTTATAACTATTTGAAGAGTCAAATAGTTGAAAACAACCAATCGACTGATTGGTTGTCTACCAATTGAGGCCCGTGATGCAAAAATTAAAAAACACTTTGATAAAGAACCCATTAATTGAATTGGGAATCATGAAAAATACAGAATTTGATTAAAAAATAATCAAGAATGGCCTCTTTTTTTGTTTTTTTAGGATATTAAATGGGGTTGAATACAACATGGCATGGAATAAAATTGTTTCAAATTGGAGAAGGAAGAGTGGTGGGATCAGCGGAGGAAGGAATCTCTGGACCAACCCTGCAACCTTCAAGCATGAAGACAACATCAGCCATTGATGGTCTATCAAGTGGATCAGGTGCTGTGCAAAGAAGACCAACTTTGACCCCCAACAAGAACTCTTCCCATTCTGATGATTCAGGGTCTAGCTCAAGCAGACCTCCTGGTTCCATTAGTTCTGATATTTGCCCACTCTGCAATTGCCTCTTCACCCACTTGACAATGTCTTCGTCTTGTGTGAACATCAATGGCTTCCTTCCTGTTAAAATCTCTAACAATACTATCCCAAAACTGTACACGTCCCCTTCTTTTGTTGCTTGACCTGTTAGTACTGTTTCTGGTGATACGTAGCCTAATGTACCAACCGGGATTGGGGTCGAAGACGACGAAGCTTCAGCAGGTGTTGGTAGAGTAAGCTTCTCTAGCCCAAATTCTGACAAATGTGCTTCAAAATCAGCATCAAAAAGAACATTCTGTGGCTTCACATCACCATGGACTATGGATATAGAATGCAGGAAAGCTAGTCCACGAGCAATGCCTAAAGCAATCAGGTGACGCATTGGCCAGTTTAGAACATGCCCATCTTGGTGTGATGCTTCTTGAAGTAGAGTGGCTAGATTTCCATTAGGCATGTAGTCATATACAAGTAACCTTATATCAGGAGGTCCAGCATAGTAGCCCCTCAGGACTGTAAGATTCTTGTGCTTAACCTTGCCTAACGATTCTGCTTCTTTCCGGAAATTGGACTCGTCAATCGATCCGTCGGGTAGTCGGAGAATGGAGAGAACCATTCCATCTTGATACGATGCCTTGAAAACCAATCCATATCTTCCCCTACTTAACACATTTTCCTCACTGAATTGCCTCGTTGCTTCTAAGGTTTCTGCATATGTTATCTTGTTATTGAACATCACAAGCTTTGGCCCTCCATTTTCTCCACTACTTCTGACTCTTTCTGTTCCTGAGCTTTTACGAGTTGGGCTCGGCTTCTTCTCACCACTGACCTTTTCTCTAAGCTTCCTGCGCCACCGCAAGAGACTGTAAATATAAGCACAACAGAACAACGTCAAAATCAATCCTCCCGCCACCGCCACACCAGTTAAAAGAAATAGCCTTTTCCTTCGTCTTATCTTTACATATCGACATTCTCTATCCAGTGGCTTCCCACATAACTTTTCATTCATTGCAAACACTGAAGGGTCATTGAATCTGTAAGCCAGAAGATGTGGAACCTCTCCTTCAAGATTGTTTCTTGATAAATTCAAGTACTTCAACCCAGAAATGTTTGAGAGATTTGCAGGAATTGGTCCACTCAAGCTATTAGAAGAAAGATTCAATACTGTTAGATTAGACAACCTTGACAATGAGACTGGTATGTGTCCTGAGAGATGATTACCATCCAGGAATAGAGCATTCATGGAGGAGCATTTGTAGATATCTTCCGGTATTGCATTTGTTAACTCATTCTGACCCAAATCAAGCTTCTTTAAGCGAGATAACTTGGAGATGTCACCTGGAATATTACCCTTCAAGCGATTGGAACGAAGTTCAAGAACTTCAAGACTAGAACAGTTACCAATTTCCGCTGGAATCTCACCGGAAACAGAACTATTCGATACTGACAGAACAACCAAGGACCTTAGAAACCCGTACGTTGCTGGAATCTCACCAGTGAATGAATTAGAACTGAGATTCAGATACTGTAAACTAACTAAACTACTAAAACCTTCGGGAACATCCCCACTGAGACTGTTCTCTTGCAGAGAAACAACTTGAAGACTTGGCAAACCAAAAACTTCAATTGGCAGCTCGCCTGACAAACTCTGTCTGCTCAAATCCAGAACGTTAAGTTTCAACAAACCCCCAATACTCGCCGGAACTCCCCCGGAAAACCCACATGCGCTCATATTTATGATTTGCAGGTTTGTCAAATCCCCTATGTTGCTAGGTATCTCCCCAAAGAAACCATTTTTACTAATGTCCAAAGTACTCAAATTGCCGAGCTTCATCAACTCAGCTGGTAAATTTCCTGTAAGCATATTGTTGCTCAAATGCAGAGTCTGAAGCTGATCAAGAACTCCAAGACTTGCTGGAACCGAACCAGAAAACATATTTCCTCCCAAAGATAACATTTTTAAACGTCGTAGTTCGCCCAAAAACCGGGGAATCTCACCGGAAAACCGGTTCTGTCCAAGATCAAGAACTTGTAAGTAACTACATTGTAGAATCTGAACTGGGACATCACCAACTAATGAATTGTCACCAATCCTCAACTCCTCTAGCCTGGAAAGGTTACCAATATTTGCCGGTAAAGCACCGGTAAAGAAGTTTTTGGAAAGATCAATCATTCTAAGTGTGGTGAAATTGGTCAACCAAGAAGGAAACAACCCACTTATGTGATTCTCGTGAACTTCCAAAACCTCCAAAACACTTGCACACTCTTCACTTGGCGGCTCAACAACACCCGTGAACTCATTAAGCCCCAGTTTGAGAATCCTCAACGACGAAAGATTCCCCGAGATTCTGCAAAATATACTCGCAGGAACCAAACCAGAGAGTTCATTTCTCGACAAAGAGAGCACTTCAAGTTTCGGAATTGAACCAACACTCCCTGGAACCAACCCCTTAAGAGCATTATCTTCAACGCTCAAGTGAACAAGCGAAGAACAGTTAACTATTGCCGACGGTAAAGTACCGTACAACATGTTGGAGTCGAACCACAGATACTCAAGATCTTTAAGTTGACCTACACTCGCGGGAATTTGGCCGGAAAAATCATTGTAAGATAAGTTGATGAGCTGGAGATGAGATTTGGACGAGAAGTTCGACGGAAGCTCGCCGGAGAACGCGTTCGATGACAAATCCAAGAACCGCAGGGAATGCGATATATCAGGGGAGACATTACCGGACAAGAAGTTGCCGGCGACGTTAAGTACTTGCAAGTTGGTGAGGTTAAGAACAGAGGGAGGGAGTTCGCCGGAGAGGGAGTTGTTCTGCAAGTAGAGAGCGCGCAGGAGGGAGCATTGAGAGAGCGAGTGAGGGACAGAACCGTTAAACTTATTGGAGTGGAGACTGAGTTTTCGGAGCTGCCGTAGGTTGCCGAGTTGGTGACTGAGTCCGCCGCCGAGTTGGAGCCGCGGAAGGCGAAGTTCGCGGACGTGGTTTTGGTAACAGAGAATGCCCGGCCAGTCACACGGAGCTGAAGGCGTTGACAGGTCCCAGCCGTCTAGTGCGTTAAGTGGGTCGTGGACGGCGAGTTTAAACGCCGCTAAAGCTTGGATCTCCGGGAGAGGAACGGTGTGGTTCTGGGCGTAGGTTAAAGCGACGAGAATGGAGAAGAGAAAAAGAGTCGTTGCCATTTGAGAGACAGAGAAGGGACATTACAGCACAGAATGGGAGCGGAAGAATATAGTTAGCAGGGAGGAGCGTGCTGCGATGTTGCGAAGCGGTGTCGTTTCTAACAGGATTTTGACTTAGAAACATATTTTATTTCCGGTTTTACTAGTTATTAATTATTCACGTAAAACCTTATTTTTAGTTTCATTTATTTTAATAATTTTTATTATTAAAAATTAATCAATTTATTAATTAATAATTTAATTTTGTAATTTAATTAATTTTTATAAATATTTAATTTTATTTAACAGTCTTCTTTCTTAATTAAATTTTTTCATCATCATCATCACACTCAGTTTAAAATTCTGCAATGAAGCGAAGTCTAAGAAAGTCTGATAGTACGCAAACTTATCCTTACATAATAAAGAGATTGTTTCCGACAAATCTATATTTTTTATAATTAAACTTCAATTTTTTATAATTTCTTTCTTTAATCCTATTGTAAGTTCTTTAGTTTGGTTCAATTTCTATTGTATATAGATAACAGTTTAATATCGATTAAATTTTTATAACTTTAACCATCTTATTTTATCGATTTAATTTTTTACCCAACTTTTAAAATATTGATAATAATAATAATAATAATAATAATAATAATAATAATAATAAATATTTTATTTAATAAATATAATTATTAGCTTTTGGTTTTCTCCTTTTCTCTCTTTCAAAAGGTGGAAATCCCTTTTTGAAGAATTAGTTTGGAGACTTTGATTGCAACTTTTTCTTTTCAGGTTCTAATGGGGTTGATCATTAGATTCTAATCATATGACACAAACACAAGGATTGGTGAGTACAGTCTTTGGACTTTTAGATCATAACTTTTGCTTGGGTAATAATAGTGGTAAGTTTGGCATCGTAGTTTATTGAATTAGCTTTTCACGTTAGTTTTGTTAATATAGTTTTTAATAATAACTAAAATATCTTAAATAAACTGTTAAATTACACTCCTTTTTTATTAAGAGAAATTAGCATTTGCTATTCTTTTGATACACATTTAATAAAATTTCATATTGATGTAATAGTTACAAATCACACTAATCGAGTACTCTGCATTAGACAAGTTATGTACGACAAGTTTGATCGAGAGAGCTTAAGTAGGATAATCAAATACATAATATTTTATCCTCGTGTCTCTCAATTTTGCTAAGTCAACCATCCCCCGAAGGGTTTGTTAAATTACACTTTCCAAATAAAGTCACTAGATTAGAGATAAGAAATCAATCCAGCGTATTTTGAATTGATTTAACGAAAATGTCAATATGATGTCCTTTTAACCGATGTGTTAAAAAACAAACCGGAAATTAAATTGATAAGACAAGAGTTTTAAGTTTTAAAAAAATCAATTGATATTAAATTATCATAAATATGATTAAAAGTTTAATAAAATTAAAAAAAATAAAATATGATTGAAAAATTTGTTTGAATAATTTAAAGTTTAATTAAAAAGATATTTTAATTGATTTATAAAAAATATTCGATTAATTAATAAACTGATCGGTTTTTAATAACAATAGTTATTAAAGTAAATCGAACCAAAAATTTGGATAATTCAAGACTTTTACAGTTGAATCAACTGAATCAATTAAATTTTTTAATCATTAGTTTTAACTTTGAGTCGGATTTATTAAGTTATAACTCAAAATTAAGTTATAGATTTTTTAATAATTATATTACCCTCAAAATTTAATAATATTTTGATTTTAAGAAATTAAAATTTTCAAACAAATTATTTGATTTTAAGAAAATAAAATCTCAAACTTTAAATTCCCTAATTAGGTTTTTATAATTTAAAATTTTTACTTAAAATATTATAATTATTTAGTATTTAAGAGCAGTGACTAAAAAATCGAAGTAACCTGAGCAATTTAACAATAAAAATTTTAAGTCGACGACCTTTTTTGTTTAGTTTTAATTTTTTTTGTTTGATTAAATTATTAATTAATTGTTTGTTTTTATAAACTGATCAAATTTTATATAAAATAATTTATTTTTATTTATTAATTTATTTTTAATTAAATTTTAAATTTTTTATAAGTGAGGAGAGTCGATCTCCTTCAATTATTTTTAATTTATTTTTATTTTTATTCATTCTTTAATTAATTTTATAACGCCGATTATTTAAATTTTAAATCTTTTGTGTTTTAATCTAAAATTTAAAGCATTGTTTAAGAGGAAAACAAATTTATTGTTCCTTAATTGTGCCCATTATACCTGAATAAATCTTACTCATTCATTACAATAAGTTGGATGATGGCGTTTGGTTTGTGCACGGGGTTGGGTATAGATATGGGTATAATAGTAGAAGGGAATGAGAATGTGTATGAAAAATAAAAAATGATGTTTGGTTTGTAACTTGGGTTT
>JANJEY010000006.1:1956917-1970818 GCA_024703695.1 Erythroxylum cataractarum
ATTTTAGTTAATTATATTTTAATTAATTAGATTTTAATTAATCATGTAATTAATTATATTTTAATTAACTAATTAGACTTTAATTAGTTAATTATATTTTAAATTAATTAATTATATTGTATGTTGATTAATTATTTTAATTAGTTAATTAATTATAATATCTTAATTAATTTAATTTATTGTAATTAACTAATTAATTACATTTTAATTAATTAATTAGATTTTAATTAATCATGTAATTAATTATATTTTAATTAACTAATTAGATTTTAATTATACTTTAATTAATTATATTATATTTTAATTAATTAATTAGATTTTATATTGATTAATTATTTAATTTAATTAATTATATTTTGTAATTATTTTAATTAATTAGCTTTTATCTTAATTAATTAATTAAGATGGGGTATGAATCCCATTCCTCCCAATTATGAGGGGAATGGAGTAATACCCCAAAGTGGGTAATCAAACTCATACCCCTCCAATCATACATCCCTACCAAGCATCCATTTTCATTCCATTCTCATTCCTTATTTCTCGTACCTATGAAACAAGCACCCCCTAAATAGCAGTGAGCCCTTCCACGAGGACAGGGTTTAAGCTAAGCAGCTTACTGTAATGGAGACTATAAGATACCTAGCGATCGGTATCTGTTCGCCGACACCATTTGCTCCGTCGCTACAACCACCGCGAAAACCCTCCAAACTCACCAAAACCGCCGCATTTCCCGCCAGCAGATGGGCTGAGCGCCTCATCAGCGACTTCCAATTCCTCACCACAACCTCCGATGTCTCCTCCGACCACCATAACTCTCTCTCCTCCTCCACCGCCACTCTCGCTCCTCCCCCGCCACCACCCCCTCTCGCTCCCCCTGAGCGCCATATATCCATTCCTCTCCACTTCTATAAGGTAAAAACCCATAATTATATCGCTCATTTCTTACAATCATTCAAATGTTTGGTCTCTTGTTTAAAATTGGTTTAAATATTTGATGGCTTTAAAGATGCTAGAAGCTGAAACCCATTTCCTTGGAGATGGTATCAAGCGAGCTTACGAAGCTAGGGTTTCTAAACCTCCTCAGTACGGCTTCAGTCAAGAGGCTTTAATTAGCAGAAGGCAAATTCTTCAAGCCGCATGTGAAACCCTGGCTGACCCTGAATGGAGAAGAGATTATAATCAAGGTCTTATAGAGGACGAGGAAGATACTATCATCACTCAAGTCCCTTGGGAGAAGGTAATTTGGCTTTGTTTTGTCAAGACCCTTTTGTTTGCTTACTGAGAAGAATGCAAATAAAGTGATAATGAATGGAAATGTATAGGTGCCTGGTGCATTGTGTGTGTTGCAAGAAGCAGGAGAGAGTGAAACTGTGCTCAAAATTGGGGCGGGTTTGCTTAGAGAGAGACTACCGAAGTCATTTAAGCAGGATGTCATATTGGCTATGGCTCTTGCTTATGTGGACATTTCGAGGGATGCTATGGTGTTGAGTCCCCCCGATTTTATTCGAGGTTGTGAGGCCCTTGGCAGAGCTTTGAAGCTGTTACAGGTATGCTATTTACTCGAACTTACAATGTCTTGATCATATCTTGCTGTTTTTGCTATGTTACTGGGTATTGATGTTCAAATATAAGCCAAAACACGAATTTTTGTACGATATTTTATGGAATTTCTGTACTTATAAGTTATTGGTTGACACATGTGAGCTATCTAGCAACATTGTATTGGCTCTAGAAAGGCATGGATGAAGTAGAGTATATTGGAAAGAGCAAATATGTGGATCTTCTAATGAATTGTTAAATAATTTTGAATTTTTTTAAAACTGTTCTGCTTAAGAATTCTCTCCAGAATATTGATGCAAGTTTCAAATATAAAGATACTTTCTTCTTGTGGACGTAGGAGGAAGGGGCCAGTAATCTTGCACCAGACTTGAAGGCACAGATTGACGAGACATTGGAGGAGATTAACCCTCGATGCTTCCTAGACCTTCTAGCCCTGCCACTTGATGATGAATTTAGGGTGAAAAGGGAAGAGGGTCTTCTGGGAATGAGGAACATATTGTGGGCTGTTGGAGGAGGAGGAGCAGCACCAGTTGCTGGAGGATTTACCCGTGAAGATTTCATGAATGAGGCATTCTTACGCATGACAGCTGCTGAGCAAGTAGCACATATAATTATGTTGAGAAACATGCCTTTTGCCTTATTATTCTTGCTTATCATTTCTGAAATTCCTTGCCTCTCATTGTAGGTTGATCTATTTGTAGCAACACCAAATAATATCCCTGCCGAAAGTTTTGAAGTATATGGAGTGGCGCTTGCCCTTGTTGCCCAAGCTTTTATTGGTAAAAAGCCTCATCTCATAACAGATGCTGATAACTTATTCCAACAGCTGCAACAGACTAAGGTTCCAGCTCAAGGGACTATAGCTTACATTCCCATAGAAAATCGTGAGATAGACTTTGCTTTGGAAAGAGGTCTTTGTTCATTGCTCCTTGGGGAGGTTGATGATTGTCGATCATGGTTGGGCTTAGATACCGATCACTCACCCTACAGGAACCCATCTATAATAGATTTCATTATGGAAAATTTGAGGGATGACTATGAAAATGACTTGCCTGGGCTTTGTAGACTCTTGGAGACCTGGTTGATGGAAGTAGTCTTTCTTAGATTTAGGGATACAAAAGATGTGCAGTTTAAGCTTGGAGATTATTATGATGATCCTACAGTCTTGAGACACTTGGAAAGGCGGGAGGGAGCTGGCCATTCACCCTTAGAAGCAGCAGCAGCCATAGTGAGAATTGGGTCTGATGCTGTTATTGATCGTGTAAAGACTAGTGCAATTCATGCATTGCAGAAGGTCTTTCCACCTGGTCAAAAGACTGAGGGTGTTGGAAGCAAGGAAGCAGGAGTGAATTATTCTCTTACTGTTACGGCTAGTGAACAGCCTGTTGAACAACTTGATCAAGAAAATATTGCCATAGCTCATGACGATTCTGGGAAAAATATGGAGGATGTACGCAAGGTAGAATTGATTACTGACAAAATAAAACAAGAGATTGTTATGATCATGTCTGCTGGTGTGGCCATTGGAGTGATTACATTGGTTGGCTTGAGGTTCTTACCTTCTACAAATGGCCTCTTCAACCGGAAAAAAGAAATTGATTCAGCAATGACATCTGACATTGTCCATGCAGGTACAGTTTTATTATATATTTTCAATTAAACTTGATATACCCAACGCTTGGCTGCAACTAATTAGCTATGCGATTCTACTTTCAGTCAAGGTGCTCTTGGCTGTTCACTTTTATGCTATGATAGTACGTAGCTTAAATTGTTTCTCTGAACAGCTCTTTGGGAGATAATTCCTTTTGATGCTATCTTTCTGGTTATCTTCAAATGTCTTATGGATCTCCTAAGCAGCCAAAGGATTGATATAGCATCAAACTTCATGCTGTCATATTTTACCAACTTCAACTGTGTTTCTTCTCTGTTTGTCTCGGTTTTATAGCTTGCTAATACATTTCTACAAGAATCTAATTCAATTGCTTCTAATGAAAAGAAAACTATGCCGGGGAATTTGTAGATCCAAAATCAACAGAGGAATTAACCAGAATGGATGCAAGACTTGCAGAGGATATAGTGCGAAAATGGCAGGATATTAAAGCTCAGGCTTTTGGACCTGGACATTGTACGGAGAAACTGCCAGAGGTAATCGCATGTTGTTTAAACTTCTTTTATAGTTCAAAATGTACAGAAAGCTGTTTTTGCACTTTTCTAACGTTAAGAGCAATTTCTAGGTTTTGGATGGTCAGATGCTGAAAATATGGACAGATCGAGCAGCTGAAATTACTCAACTTGGTTGGGTATATAACTATGATCTGTTAGAATTGACCATTGACAGTGTGACAGTCTCCTTAGATGGTCAACACGCTCATGTAGAAGCAACTCTGAAGGAGGCAGCCTACCTAACTGATGCAGTTAATCCAGAAAACAATGCCTCAAACATTACAACCTACACGATGAGATATGAGATTTCGTCTTCTAAAACAGGCTGGAAAATCACAGAAGGAGCAATCATTTTGTGATTATGGTGCGAGTCCTAGTGTAAAAACGATCTCCGTTTTGGTTTATACTTGTTAATAATTTCTTAGGGAGTACTTCCTTTATATATGTGGATATATGGTAGCCTCATCTTCATGTATATTCTCAAAGTAAATGTTTTCCATGTTGGGACGAGTACTCACCCTTTTCTTGGTGAGTTCTACGTTGATTGTTCTCTGGTTTATGAGGCTTTGTCCTCTTTTGGCCAACCTGTTGGAAAATTAGGAAGAATGAAGCTTAGTGAGTTTTCAGTTCTGGTAAATACCAAATTTACTACTTTCAAACTTACACGGTGACGAGAACTCCATGTTTCCGTTTACATGTTGAAGGTTTCTTACACCCTTCTAGCAGAAACAAGTTCCTGATAACAAACCTGACAATACTTAAGGGCACAAGCTTGTAATTATGGTATAGGGAAGAAGATTTGCATCTGGTGCCGCAAGCGGTAGATGATCAAAGAGTCAAAAAAAAGATTGCAGCTACAGTTCGCTTCTGAGAATTTACACTGAGCAGAAGCCAACCTTTCAACTAAGCAGGTTAACCTGAAGATTTAAGACTCTGACGTCCTTACATAGATAAGGTTATAACAGCGACGATACGTTGTCTCTCCAGCTGGAGGATTTTTGACTACCTGATGTGGTTAAATAGCTGAGACCGAAGAACTCCTTGGGACAATGGCGTGGCTCTACATATCCAACCAACTTTGCAACAAGTATAGCACTGTCCTTCATATGTTTCATGTCCTTTGTCTCAGTCCATAAACGGAATGCCAATTGTAGTCTCCTTTGTTTCGAGTCTAGTTTGATATTCCACTTCTGGTAAAGCTCCTCCCTCTCCTTTTCCCCATATTTCTTCTGTAATTGCTTGGCCAAAAATTGTCTCTCGCGATTGAGAGCCTTCATACTGTAAGCACCATGAGAAGAGCATCAGATTGCTTGTGGGCAATAAATAGTCGACTATGTTACTTTGCTGTTCTGGCAAAAAAGATAGGGAATACTATTAAGAGGAATTAAAGATACCTTGTTTCTGATGAGATTACATGACCATCTATCATTGCAGTAGTTCCTTTAGCAACCATGTCCTTCAGGAAGAATAATCTTCTGAGCTCTACCTCCATGTACACACTGTCTGATTCGTCACCTTTGAAGGTTAGGAAGAAATAGCTTCTATGTACCAATGGGACATTGCATCTGACCCAAAGTTCAATTATCTTTTTCCTGTACTTCTCAAATCTTTGGGGCCAATCACCATGGTGTTGTCTTGCACCTCGTTCTTGTGACAGTGCGCCTTTCCTTTCATCACTAGTTCCAGTTGATGCTATTGGAACCTGCAAGTCATTCTCTGATTAGTACAATTACCAGGAAATTAAGATGCCTAACAATAAAAGAGAGCAACATTCACATTGTAGGGGACATTTAATGGGCAGCAGCAAACTGAGGACCAGTTACAGTATACCAGAATCTAACAACGCACAAATTCTTTATCAAAAAGCTCAGCTAATGTAACTCTTGTCCAGCAGATTATGGAATAGTTGGTAGTAAAATGGTTAGAGAAACGTGTATGAGTAATTATCTCACGAGAATATCGCTGGCTGGAGTCTCTGACTGGAATTCAGGGGTTTTGGTCACTCCTGAAACAAAACTGGGGACACCTGTATCGTCTACACCTACATCTATTTCCTTGATAATTTCTTCTGAGAGACCACTGTTAAGAGGACTTTGTGAATCTTCGCTGCCTGTGTTTCTGATTGCAGCATCAGACTCACTTCCTGGAAGCTTTTCCTCCACGTCTTTTGATGTTTCAGGTAAGTCTACTTCAGTCACAGCAGGTAGTGCCTTCTCATTGCCCTCCTCATGACCAGGCCAAAGATCAGATGGAATAGTCATGTGAACTAATCTCCTGCTTTTGCTTCTAGTCCATGTTAACCCTTTAGAGCTTGACAAATCTTCTTCAGAGGAAGTAGATTGTCCCATTTGGTTTATCGTCCTTTGCAATTGCTGAATTTGTTGTTTTAGAGTTTGGTAACTGTTGTCCGTGTCCATTTTCTTCAGCTTCTCATCTTCCTCACTTGTGGTGCGCATCTGACTTTCTTTTGTGTCCCTCACTGCTTCTTTTTCTTTTTCTTCAGTAATAGGTAAGCCTGCCATGTCCTTTACGTTGGGTTCTTCCAATTCAGTACACTGAACTTGCTCGCAATTATATTGAGATTCTTCATTTTTCCTTTGGGCAATCTCCTCAAAACCATGACAAGGGTCGGGCCCCGAAAATTCAGGAGTGCTGTCATCCAGCAGAAAATTATCTTCAGCATCTTCTTCTGGAAGTTCGAGGATTGTATTAGAAAGATGCCCATCAAGATCCCCATAAGTGTTGCTTCTTGAGTGAACAGGAGTCGGCTTAAACACTTCAAAGGACCCTGATGCAGCATATTCATCTGGTCTTAAAACTCGTTCTTCTCCAATTGATTTTAGCAATTCCTCGAGTTGAACTTGAGCTGCATTAAGTTGCTCAGTCAACTCTTTTATCTCTTTATCCTTCTGCAGTTTTTCAACAAGTCTCAGTCAGGATTATTCCAAATGAAATGCTCGATGTATGATCAAATGGACATTGAATTATATGCCACAAGCATTCCTTAAACTATGTTTTTACTAGAAAACAATCGATATTTACTGACCTTTGCAATGACGTGGTCCTTCTCCCTCAGTAACACACAAGAATTACCGGCAGGAGTTGATACCAGGCTTGCCAATTGATTCTCCAGCCTGGCCAGTTCTTTCTGCAATTGCTTTACCAGCGCCTTATCAGACATCACCAAATTGACTTGTGCATTGGTGGCAACCTCTTTAGCACAACTTGCAAAAGAAAGGGAGTTCTTTGATTGCTCAACATGACTGCGCGCAGGGCTCATGGTGCAAATGATTGCTGTTCTGGCATTGCCTCCTAAAGAGTTCTGTAGTATGCGAGTTAGCTTAGAATCTCTATAAGGTACATGGCCATTCCTCCCTTTGCTGCAGCAAATCATTGAATTAATGTGTTTTCATTTAGCATAAAAAATTTATAGCTTATTATCCAGCATAAACTTGTTTGGACTTTTTAACATCTAACATGAAAAATTGGCCAACCTTAGCTTGCGAATAACAGTTCCTAGGGTCAGTAAACTTCGATTGATGTGGGAACCTTCTTTCAGTCTTGCACCAGCTGCTAATGTTTGAGAAGCACGCTCGCTGCCAGCAAGGTCAACGAAATTCTGCCCCAAAAATCACAATAAGGGCATTACAAGCTTTCATCAAAAGTAAAAAACAACTTTGTTGAAGAGATTTTCTCTTAAGAATTGTGAACAGCTATAACATAGCTATTATTTCCTTACCACAGAAGCTGTAAGAGTGCTGCACTTTCCATAGCTTAAATTTTCTCGAGAAGAACTCTCAACTGTCTGAAAAGGAAAAAAAAAAAAGGAACAAAATGGTGATAAGCCAGAGTAATTCATTGATCTGGGGTAGGGGAGACGGAAATACTTAAGCATAAGACAGGCGTACTAGTCGTAGAATTTGATGAGATCTGGAGCTAGTCTCGTTCAGGGATGTTTCTCCTATTTGCCTTTGAGCTGCAGAAATTGTGAAAACATCAAACTTAAGCTGTTGTAGTCTTTTTGAAGTTAAATTCAAAGAGAGTGAATTGGTGTAACCTTACCCTCGCATATTGAAAGAAGTTCCTGTAGGTGGCTACTGTCCATCAGAGTCTCCTCCGTAAGTTTCTCAACAACAGTCCCCCTCTGTAACCACAATATGCGTACATGTAAACTGCTTTTTTCTGATAATATTCTAATTATACTACGAAGAAATTCAAAACCTTGCAACAGGGATTAAAAAGTATTTACCTCAGGATCATCAAGGAGTCTAAGTGGGGTGCTGTCTGGGCTAAGAAGATCTCTGACAGCTTCATTATAAATCTCAATTGCAGAGAATTTCAACACAAATTCTCTTTCTTTGTGCTACGAATGTAAACACCAGAAATTAGAGGAAAAGAAAACACATTTGACCAAAAGGAACATGACCTGATTTCAACCAAAAATTTACCATTTCAACATAATCATATATATCTGATACAGCAAATTGGGTGATTCCACTCATTGTATATGTCTTCCCACTGCTTGTCTGCCCATATGCAAAAATGCTACCTGGCTCGTAACAAGAAAACTTTTACCCTTTAGTTCCAAATTTTCGGAAAGTTTAGGCTTCATGAATTTTGAAAAATTACTCACAATTCATGCCGCTAACTACGGAGAGAATGAGCTCTTTGGCTCCTTCTTCATACACCTGTCTTGTGGAGCATTCGCTGCCAAATACTCTGTCTGCGAATCATATATTCATATAATATATGTATGATCAATTTCTGAGAGTGCTCAACAACAATCAGGTCCAATGCTAAGAAGAAGATTGACAATCTTAACAATTACCAAATGTATATGCTGTAGGGAACAAGGAACGATCGGGCATGCTGGTCTTGAACACGATAGTGTTTTTGTTGATGCACTCCCAATCCGACACGTCGTTTCTGGAGATCTCTCTATCGCTCAAAGGCCTCAAACGAACGGAAACGAAGATCTTCTCCTCTGAAAATGAAGGTTCATGCACAACGGATTCTCCATCCAACGACAACGAAAGCACGCTCATCTTATCGTTTTCTTTCTCTCCTTTTCAGCGTTCACTCTATCTCTATATGTTTCTCATCACAGAAAGAAAAAGGCAAAAGGAAAAAGAAAGGAGAAAGAGGAGAGAAAGAGAGAAGAAAATGGCAGTCCCGTGTGGATTCTCTCTCTTCGCCTCCTCTTTTTCTCTAACTAACTTTCAATGCCTCTAGATGCAGGCAGTTAAGTTTATTGAGAAAGAGGAAGGGGTTGAGTTATGATTTTTAGCTTCAGCGGTTTTCCCGCGCTTTTCCGCCATTGATCCCCTCTTTGCATGGTCGTTAGGTCCCCTCACACGTGGCCGCCACGCGCTCCTTCTTCTTCTTCTGTTTTTGGTCATAATTCGGTTAATTTTGTGTATTTAATTTGCGTTTGTTACTAAAATAAAAATTCTGTCTCTCAAGTATTATCTTCAATGCCCTCTTCAGTACCCTCCACTCCTCCAGAGCACCTATTGATGAAGATGCCCCGGAACTTCTCTTATTCAACTGTCTTTAGCTTGCATGAACTAAAAAAACGCGCATTCATGCTAAGTGCGTTGGAGATCCGCATTCACGTTAATTCTTACAGAAAGGAATGAAGATTCTATTTGGAGGTCTGCAGGTTGCTTTAAGTGCGTTGTTCATTTCTGATCCAGAATCTTAGAGAAATAGGTACGAGTACGACATGGAGGTGATTAATTAAACGTCGAGTCTTCGGTGAATATACTCTTCTGTGTTTATGCACATTTTCTGGGAAACCAAAGCTAGCGGAGTATGTATTCAACTTGAAGCTAAAGAAAGGAGATCGTGAGCGGGAAATTTACCTGAGGAAGGATGCCTCCGACAGAGAGAAGCAGTGTTTTTGAGGCTAACTTCGCAAAAACTCCCTTGCCTTGAAGAGCTCAAAAACTCCATTTTGCGGAGGTTCTAGGTGTTCACCGGCATGACCCGACCCATTTTAGATGATTCGGACAGCTTCGGGTCAAGTTGGTTCAAGTTAGGTTGGGGGCAAATTATTTTTATATAGGTCGGGCCGAAACAAGTAGGGCTATTATGAATGAATTTGTAATTTGTTAGATGGAAGTAGGACATAGACGAACTGGATCGGGCCTTTTAAAGCAATGTTGTGAATCATTTTCGGACCTAGTCAAATTGGGCCTAAACAAGTCGGTTGGGTCTAATGATCTCGGGTTAAGTCGGTTCAAATCGGGTCAAGTTCAATCAAATGAATCCGGTTGGGGCAAATATTAATTCGGGTCAAATATGTCTCTCCCGGACGGAGCTGAAGAGAAGATGAAGGATCTGTTGCTGCTCTGTGCGCAGTTGTCTGAGAATATGATATTCATCGATGGTTCTTCCATTTTCGTCTCTTCATCGTTCCTCTCTCTCTGCCAACTCCTGGTATTCATCTTTCTATCTTTTCTTCTTATAGGAAACATCACAAATATTCAAATTTTACGTGGTAACTTTGGAAGAGAAGGAAAAGAATGGAGAAAAAGTGAGAGGTGAGCAGTTAGTAGGATTAGATATGGACTCCATTGTCCTTTTTCCGACTAATTTTCCAGGACAGGCTGCTTTGAGATTCAGTCTTCTCCAATTATCCGCCGACTAAGTACCCAACCAATATTTCACTTAAATCAATTGGGATAATCATTCAGATCCCCTTCTTCAGTATCACTTTAAGAAGGCAAAGGGCTCTTGGCTAAACAACAAATTGTTATTAGGAAATTGCAATGGATCGAATTGGATTGAGACAACAAATTTAGATAGAGCAAGCTCTCAACTCCCAGATTGCCACCGAAGAAGAATGTGCCTCTCTTCTCTTCCAATTTTCTAAGGTCACTTTCACTTTACTTTGCGACATGAATTTGAATCTCATATTGGTACATATCTGGTCATAGTGTGTCAGTTTGGTTCATTCCAGGATGCGCAAGAAAATGCAGATTTGATCACAGGCAATCACTTCAGATCAAATGGACCAGTAATTTTCATCATCTGAAGCCTTGGAGGCCGAGAGGGTTGAATTCGATATGGCATCTGATTTCATCAGTGATGCACTCCTTTTGGTTCATCAATCCATTCATCATTCGATCGAGGGTGATCAGAACGAGAAACAACTTCTTCTTAAAGAAAATGAATTACTTGCCAATCTTGCTTTAGTCAAATAGAAAGAGGAGATAGCAGTGCCTAATGCCAAACCCAAGCAGTTGATTAAAGGATTGCTCTTATTATCTCAGGTTTCCAAGAGACTCAGTCAAGCATCGATTCCAAGCACAATTACTTGCAATCTTACCTATCTCAGGTACATTCAGAGACTAAAGCTTTATTGATGAAAAGGAAGGAAATTGATAAATTCCTTGCTGAAGAAGAGGCATGTGGGGCAAAAATTAGGGAACTAGCTAGGGTTTTTGAAAGTGAAGCAAAAGAGTAGGAGGAAGAGGTTCAGCTGAAGCAAAACCTGATGCTGTCCATTTTAAAGTCTCAGGAGGACAAATTGAGGCTGGAAAAAACTGAAGAAGCTTATTGAGGATATGCAAATGCTCCAACAGCGAGTTTTTACTACAAGATCTTCCCTTCAGGTTGATTTTACCTCCCTATTGTTTCTTGTCCAATTTCAGCAAAGGACAAGTTTGGACTTAGATTAGTTTCTTTTTACAATGCTTAGATTTTCAGGTGTAAAATAAGCTGTCACCAAACTGTGAATCCCTGGTTCTTCTAAGTCCAGAGTTTGTCTTCCATCAATGAGAAACCAAGATCAATTAAGTTCTAACAAATCCATGCCTAGTACTATGCAAGTTGAATGCAGCTAAAATCTGAAATTTAAAACCCTCATGGAAACATGCTAATGGGTTGTACAGTACCATCTTTTCATTTTGCATTGTTATCCTTCATGGTTTGTACGTTGTTTTGTATGATTCGTTTTTTTGTTAGCACACCTCATGTCTAATAAGGCAATATTCTGTCCACTGTTATAACCGCCTTCGTCTCCTCATCTCTGTATTCTAACAATCTGTACTATTATATTCTTCTATTATAATTGTTTCTATTTTATGTTGTAATTCTTCTCACTCTTCTGTGCATATATGTACGTCGTACCTAAATAATAAAGTTGAGCTTTTCATCTTTATTCATTTCTCCTATATGGTATCAGAGCATTAAAGGCTCCAACGAGCACCTTTTCTCTTCGATCCTCATCCTCTGTCCAAACGGCTTCTTCAACCTCAAGCTCCACAGACACTGTTCCCACCCAAAATGTTCCTTCCACCACCACCTCTGGTGAACTGGTTGCCATCAATGTCGCCTCTTTCGTTTCCATTAAACTCAACCCCAACAACTACGTCGCCTGGGCCAAACAGATGGAATCTCTTCTCATTGGTTATGGCCTTCAAGGCTATATCACTGGCTCCCTTTCCCCACCATTTACCACTTGCGTTGTTGATGGTAAAGAAACTGAGAACCCCACTTACATTTATTGGTTCCGACAAGACCAACTCCTCTTGTTGGCCTTATTAGGCTTCTGAGACACTGATGTTCGATCCATCATCTCGCAAGTCACCTCCTCCTGTGAAGCTTGGACCCAGCTTCACACTGCTTTCGCCAACCGTTCTTGATCTCGTGTACTCCATATGAAGGAGAAACTCTCCTTTATGTCTAAAGGTACTGCCTCTGTTTCGAAGTACCTTCGATCGATTAAAGGTCTTACTGATGAACTCTCTCTCATTGGCTATCCTCTCGATGATGTCGATCTTGTCCTCTATTGTTTATCTGGCCTTGGATCAGCCTTTAAATATATTGCTACTGTTTTGCGTGCCCATCCCTCAGCCCTCACCTACGACCAAATCTATGGGCAACTCCTCAACCATGAACTTCAGTTGCAAAAAGAAGAAAACCTACAGATACTATCCTCTCTGCTCACTATGTTCACAAACGGTCCTCTCTTGGCAAAACCAAAATAAATGCCTCTGCTCATGAGACCCAGCCCAAATCAAATCACTTGCAACATCAATCCACTCATAGACGCCAAGATGTCTGTCAATGGTGTGGGAAACGTGGCCATATTGCTAAGTTTTGTTTTAAAATCGACAACAACCCCAATATCTCACACTGGTACTACTACTTTACATGCCCCTCACACCTCAATCACCTTGCCAAAGGTTCTTTATGTTCCACAAATTAATCACAATCTCCTTTCTATTTCTCAACTCTGTCACCAAAATAATGTCTCTATTGAATTCTTTGCCTCTTGTTTCAAGGTGAAAGCTCTGGGAACAGGGAAGACACTGCTTCAAAGACCCAATGACAACCATGTTTACAAGCTCCACTCAAGCCCACCGCATGCTCTTACTATCACCTCTCCACCCTCCCCTGCGTGCTGGCACCAACGTCTGGGGCATCCTGCCTCTCACACTCTTAATAAAGTTCTGTCTACTCATCGCCTGTCGCCTTCCACCTCCTCCTCCTCCTCCTCATGCACCACTTGTATTCAGAACAAAAGTCATAAGTTACCTTTTTACAAGTCTAGTCTTACTAGTAATCGTCCATTACAGCTTATATACGCTGATGTATGGGACCTTACACCCTTTTCATCTATTGATCATTTCCAATTTTATGTAATCTTTGTAGATCATTTTTCTCGTTATGTTTGGCTTTAACCCCTTAAACATAAATCTGACATTTCCACCATTTTTCCTAAGTTTAAGGCTTTAGTTGAAAAACAATTTAACTCCACTATCACGACTCTTTTTACTGATAACGGTGGCGAGTTCATTAAATTGCGTCCATTCTTATCTGCTCATGGCATTTCTCACCTCACTACGCCTCCCCACACCCCTAAACATAATGGCATTGCTGAACGAAAACACCGCCACCTTATTGAGACAGCCCGATGCCTTCTTCACCATGCCCAAGTTCCTTTACGTTTTTGGTCCTTTGCTCTTCAAACTGCTGCCTATTTGATTAATAGAATGCCCACTACCACCCTAAATCAATCTTCACCCTTCACTATTTTATTTAATCACTCTCCCAACTATCACAAACTCCGCACCTTTGGTTGTTTGTGTTTCCCATGGCTTAAACCTTATTCCCCACACAAACTTGCTTCTCGATCTTCACCTTGTTCCTTCTTGGGATACCCTCCC
>JANJEY010000006.1:1970918-1991933 GCA_024703695.1 Erythroxylum cataractarum
TACTGTCCTCTTTGGTCAAGGGTGAGCCACGGCTCGAACCCAAGACCTCAAGGTTTTGTTCCACTTTAAGTGGACGCATCTCACCATTGAGCTAGAGGACAATATTGATTAAGGTTGGATGTCGCGGTATAAACCGCAAACACCCGCCGTGGTATAACCCGCAAACACACGCTAGGTGGGAAATGCTAGCCCAGGTGTGGGGGGTGGGGTCCAACACAATCTATCGGAGCATGATTGGTAGTCTCCAATATCCTGCTCTCACACGATCGGACATCGCCTTCTCTGTCAATCGCCTAGCTCAACATATGCAGTCTCCCACACATGATCATCTTCAGGCTCTCAAACGCGTCCTACGTTACCTAAAGTCTACAATTCAACATGGCATTATGCTCCGACCGATTTCTTCTATCACCCTCACAACCTTTTGTGATGCGGACTAGGCGGGTGACTCTACTGATTGTCGGTCCACGAGTGCTTTTGTTGCTTACCTTGAGTCCAATCCAATCTTCTGGGCCTCCGGAAGCAACGTTCCGTAGCAAAGTCCTCAACCGAAGCTGAATATCGAACCATCGCCTCCACTGCTACTGAAATTTTATGGCTTCAGCAGATACTAAAGGAACTTGGGTTTACCACCTCATTTGCTCCTCGCATTCTTTCTGATAACATTAGTGCCACCTACCTGTGCTGCGACCTTGTCTTCCATTCGTGTATGAAACATCTTTCCATTGACTACCACTTTGTATGTGAACTTGTTACTTCTGGTACACTTCGTGTTTCTCATATCTCTTCTAGCATACACTCGCGGACCTACTCACTAAGCCACTTAGTGGACCTCGTCATCATTCCCTGTCCGACAAGATTGGAGTTGTTCCACCTCCATCTTGAGGGGGCATAATAAGGCAATATTATGTCCACTGTCATAACCGTTTTTGTCTCCTCATCTCTGTATTCTAACAATCTGTACTATTATATTCTTCTGTTATAACTGTTTCTATTTTATGTTGTAATTCTTCTCACTCTTCTGTGTATATATGTACGTCGTACCTAAATAATAAAGTTGAGCTTTTCATTTTTATTCATTTCTCCTATAATGTCCATGAAGTAAGATCTTATCGAGCTGTCTAATAATGTTCATCATTATTCTTTATCTACCATTCATTTCCAAGTACAAAAATTCTTTACCTGGTTCTTGCATTTAGTATGGGAGTGGATATGCCGGCAACTGCATTATTTCACTCTCTTATTCTTCTGACACCAGACTGTTATTGTCTTCTAGGAGTTATCTTCTACAAAGTCAATGATTGAGCACAATGTGTCATCTCGCAAACATAGGATTATTTTCATAAACAAAAGAGTCCCAGAACTGGAAGCTGAAAAGAAAGTTGCAGCTGCTGCAGGAAATTTCAATGAAGCTGCAACGATAGCTACTAAGGCAAAGTCATTGAATGTTGAAAAGGATAGTGCACGGTTAGATTTAGAAAAGGTCATTTTGGAGATGGAGAAGCTTGAAGTAAATATACGGAACACAGTTAACAATTTGCAGAACTGAGCAAGGAGGTTGCAAAGGTTAGATTCCGGAGGTTACAGTTAACTGTCGGTGCCACTTTAGCAGAAAGATTTACTGCTCTAGAGCTCGGAGACGATAAAGAATCTAACCTTTTACTTGCAGAGGTTGAAGCAGTAAGTGCTGAAGTTCAAAAACTTCAACCAACATACAATTTTAAGGAGGAAGAATTTGCATCCTTTCTGAAACACTTCATCTCCATGGAGCTTGTTTCAAATCTTGGCAAGAAGCAATTGGCTCAGTTGGCTGCATCTGTTGATTTATAAATCCTTCTTCCAAGCTTCAATGGTTTGAATAGTAATATCAGATGCATCAGCATGATTACACTGGTTGCAGGTTTGGCAATAGATCCCTCTAACTAATTCTATATAAAAAAAGATCCCTCTAACTACATTTTGGATTTCTTGTGACTTAAAGACTCTTGTGCACATGTAAAATTACATTGTTGCAATCTATTACTTATGAGTATTTGGGGAGGAGATATCCACACAACAACAAATAACAAATAAAATGTGAGTTACTTGAGTTTAAATTCGGTCTAAAGTACTTTAACATTTTAAAAACATGAAATTTTAATATATTCTAAAAATTTTGCATTAAATTAAAACTATTTTAAAAAATTCTAAAGTTAATTCTAGATTTTATAAGTTCAAACTCAAGTCGACCTTTTTATAAAAAGAAAAACAGAACCTGCAACTGCTATTCTTTGGATACGCATTGAGTAAACCTTCGGATTGACACAATAATATGCAAATTATACCAACAGAGTATTCCACACTAGATAAGCCCTTTACGATTGGCTCGATCAAAAAATTGTAAATAAGGAAAGTCGAATAGAAGATCTTTTAACCTCATGTTCTTTCATTCTATCAACTCGATCACTCCCTAAGGGCCCAACTTGACCTATGAAAAATACAGTAAGTAAGAACACTTTCTTGTATACTGATATAATTTCGAAGAAGCTATTTTTTATAAGAAGTGATTATCATAATTTTTAGGAGGACGAACCAACAAATGATTATTTTCAAATCATATATTATGAAAGATTATTAGGGATGGTAATAGGTTGACCTATACGTTAGTCTTGCTACTTTTTTAAATTAAAAGTATAATATATTTTTTTAATTAAGCTCCGGTTATCCGTTTACTTAACTCTTCTAAACAAAATGATGTCATTTTAGTTAAAAAAAAAATGGACCTTAAATTAGGTTGCACCTAATTTAACCCATGAGTTGACCTATTAAAAACATTTTAATTTAAGCTCATGAATCAGTATATTGTTATCTCTAAAAATTATGTTACAGTATTATTATATTTAAAAAAAATGATTTTTAAAAAATTATTTAATTGTTATATAGTTTTTTTGTCAAATTTCTTGAATTTTTATCTATTAATAACTCTATATTAAAATTTAAAAAATTACTTTAACTTATCTTTTAACTAATAAATAAATAAATAATAAAATATAAAATAATTATAACTAAAAAATATTGTAAATAGAGTGAGTAATAATTTTGAATGCATAAGAATTAAAATAATCAGACCTAATTGCCACCGCCACTTTTCTTGCTTTTACCAAATTTACGTAATCTTATCATCAACTTGACCTTTGGGTATCATGATCTTCTCATGAATGTGACAACTAGAAAATTGATAACTGCACCACAAAATCTCACCGGCAAGTGGCAGCATGGCAGTCCATAAATATCCCTTTTTTGTTTTTTTAAATTCTATAATTTACGTAACTTCTTATTAACTTAATTTGATTTAATTCAATAAAAGGCAACTCAAAATTTCAACCTTATTGGAATAGATTAAACTTCTATCGAAAAATAGGAATGTTAATGGACTGGATTGGGCCGAGTTGCTCCTAGCTTAACCGGTCTAACCACAGGTTAAGGTGTCCCAATAAGTCGAGATAGGTCACTGTAGCCTAAATTATGACCTGACAGGTCACAAGTGGGCCAGGCTAACTCCACCTATCTTATAATTTTAAAATAACGTCGCTTTTGAAATAACGGTCGAGTCATAAGCAGAATCAAGCAGACTTATGCTTAGTCCAACCTTGGCCTTGACTCGGTCAGGCCGACTACTTTTGACTCCTAATGTGGTCAACTTGAGCTAAAATCGGGTCAGACTAGACTAAAATTAACATCCCTATTAAAACATATCATTTTAATTTCATTTTACAAAATAATATCAATTTAATTCGTAATTTTGAGAAATTTAATATTAAATGTGACTTTAAGAAGTTAAATTAAAAGAATATTATTTTAAAATAATCGAATAATTTAAGATTTGTAACTCGAATCTGATCGAGTTTTGAGTCAAACTTGAAATGTGTTATTTGAGAAGTTAACCCTAACGAGAAATTAACATTTCTATTTGCTTCTAACTTCTCTTAAACTTCAAAAATTAGAGCAATACTTTTTATTATTTCTACATAAATCAAACATGTTAATGCTTTAATTCCTTTGTCTCTTTTTTAAAATAAACAATAAAATTATAAAAAAAGTCAACGTATTCATAATACAAAACTTCCCGTGTTGGGGTCTAGAAAGTGTCATTATATATGTAGCTTTTTTTTTGTATTTTCACGAATAAACTATTTGTATTATTTGAACTTATGATTTAATGGTTACAAAAAGTCAATATAAAATTGTATGAAATAAAATTTTTATATTAAAATATTTTTAAAAGGTTAATTTCCATTTTAATGCATTTTATGATTATTATGATTATTTTATTTAGCAGTCGATTAAAAAGAAAATAAATTTAAAGCATTCTAATATTTTTTAAAAATAATTTTATAAGAGAATTATTATTTTTAATCCAAAAATTAAATAGCGGAAGAGATATCGCTTTATTAATTGTCACGTACCCGCCGCCACCATGCAAGCCCACCGGAGCAAAGAAAAGGACGCCACATAACTGTGGCCGGTGGGTCATCACACGGGCACGTCAGAAAGTCACATCCCAAAAGGATATGTATTAGATTAATTAATTAATTAACATAAATGTAATTAAATAACATAACTAATAATTTAATTTTATTTCATACGTACGTATGTAAGTAATAATTACAATCATTATGTAAAAATTATTTATTTATCTATATTTTTTTCTTTATGCTTGTCTTTTATTATGTACTAGTCTTCGAGCGGTCGAGCCATAAGCTTAATTCGGAGCTTATCCAAAATGGCGACGAGAGGGACCAGATCAGAGAAGGTGAAGAGAATATTTCAGCAATTTGACGTTAATGGTGATGGAGGGCTTAACAGAGAGGAAATGGCGGCGCTTGTGGTCGCTGTTAACCCAAGGGTTAAATTCAGCGACGAGCAAATCAATGCGATTCTCGACGAAGTGTTCCGTACGTACGGCGAGTTTATCGACGGCGAGAAAGGTCTGACTTACGAGGGCTTGCTGCGTACCTACGACGACGGTGCTGGTGACGTGGACCGTGACTTCGACGCGCTCGATTTGGATCTCAATTTGGAGGAGAATAAAGGGGTTACTATGGCGTCTGAGGCTTCGTCGTCTTCAATAGTGGATGAGAGAGCTGTGGAGTCGCAGAAGAAGCAGAGAACAGCTGCGTGGGCTGTTTCGCCGAATCATGGGATTGTATTTGACGACACGTGGAAGATTGTGGACGATTTGGAGATTTTGGTGAAGAGATTGAAGGCAAAGCAAGGGAAAGATGGAAAGATGAAAGGTGACAACTTTGATGCGTATTCTGATGCTGGGTGGTCGAGAGAATTGGGACCTTCCACGGAGATCTCGGAGAAAAGGGTGTTCTGGGAGGAGTCGGGACATGATTATGCGATTTTCATCAAGGAATTGGGGGTTTTGAGGAGCAGAGCTGATGGGGCGAGATCGAGAGAGGAAGCTTTTGACGGGCACATGGCAATTGGGAGGGTGTTGTATGAGCACCAGTTGTTTAAGGAAGCGTTGGTGAGTTTTAAGAGAGCTTGTGAGTTGCAGCCTGTTGATGTGAGACCGCATTTTCGAGCTGGGAATTGCTTGTATGTTCTTGGGAGGTGCAAAGAAGCTAAAGAGGAGTTCTTGTTGGCTATGGAGGCAGCTGAGGCAGCAGGGAATCAATGGGCTTATTTGCTTCCTCAGATATATGTGAATCTTGGGATTGCATTGGAAGGGGAAGGTATGGTTTTAAGTGCTTGTGAGTACTATAGAGAAGCTGCTATTCTTTGTCCAACTCACTATAGAGCTTTGAAATTGCTTGGTAGTGCACTTTTCGGTGTTGGAGAGTGTAGGGCAGCTGTTAAGGCCTTAGAAGAGGCCATTTTCATGAAACCTGATTATGCCGACGCACACTGTGATTTGGCCTCTGCTTTGCATGCCATGGGTGAAGATGAGAAGGCGATAGAGGTTTTCCAAAAGGCTATTGATTTGAAACCCAGCCATGTTGATGCTTTGTATAATTTAGGTGGGCTGTATATGGATTTGGGCAGGTTCCAAAGGGCTTCTGAGATGTATATCAGGGTATTATCTGTGTGGCCGAACCATTGGCGGGCACAATTGAACAAAGCTGTCTCGTTATTGGGGGCTGGTGAGACGGAGGAGGCCAAAAAAGCTTTGAAGGAGGCATTGAAAATGACTAATAGGGTTGAACTTCATGATGCCCTATCACATTTGAAGCAGCTTCAGAAGAAGAAATTGAAGACTAACGGTGCTGCTAATGGGGAGAGTGCTTTTATATCTGTGGAACTTGCCAAATTTAAGACCGTGGGTGAGAGAACAACGGCGAGACAGGACTTGGCAGATGCTCTTAAGATCAGGGCTTTTCAGAGGATTACTAGGTTGAATCGGTGTGATGTTGAGCTTTTAAAGAAGGAAATGAGCGAACATGATGTACCAGTTTCGTATTCTGGTGGTGGTGTTCCAGAAAAATCCATACGCAAACCGAACTTAGAGGGAATCCTTAGGAGGTTACTTGATTTCTTAAAGCCTGAAACATTTCACGGGGCTGTCAAGGCAATAAATGAGAGGATCCTTTCTGTTTTAGATGACACTGGATCTGGCAGGGTAGATTTGGGAATGTTTTTTGCTTTTCTTGCCCCCATTTGTAGTGGTAATCCTGATAAAAGAAAACGGGTCGCCTTCGATGCACTTCTTTGGCGTCCTGTGAATGAAGACGGCGGTTCTCTTGTGAGAAAAGCTGATGCTGTTCGCTATATCAAGTTGCTCAGAACTATTTACATTCCAACTCATGGGCTTAGTGAATTGCTAGAAGTACATGGGGAAGCTGACTCTTCAATGTTAGCCTTTAATGAGTTTCTTGTGATGTTTAATGATCCTGATTGGGGTTTCGGTATCATGTCGACACTTATCAAGCTCGAATTGGGTGATAGGAATCGACATGAAAACCGGGTTTGCTCAGTTTGCCGCTACCCGATCATAGGATCCCGATTCAAGGAGGTTAAATCCAATTTTAGTCTATGTAATCAGTGCTACAGTGAGGGCAAGGTCCCCCCTGCTTTTAAACAGGAGGAGTACACGTTTAAAGAGTATGGAAATGAAGGAGAAGCAATGAAAGATAAGTGTTTATGTTTTACATTGCAATCTCACAAAGACTGACCTTTGCTTACACTCAAAATAAATCTATTTTTTCCCCCTGTATCATCCATCAAGCATAGTTTTACTAATGTGTGCAGTGTACGATGAATCTTGTAAGTTTGGATCTTTGATTCTCATTTCCAGGTAGGTCTTCTACAATTTTATAATCTTTATATGTTCTGGTTACTTAAGTCTATATTTGTGCGTGATGTTCTGGTCCCTCACATGCCTTTTTGCTTTTGGTTTCCTATGCTTGTGCTTGGTGTTTACCTTTCCTCGAATTAGACGATATATACTATATATGTACTTGATGACGATTACGACTTTAATGGTGAGTAGGGCATAAGATAATAGCCTTTCAGTTTTGGCAATGGAGGTTGATGAAGTCCTATTTTATAGCTTTCCTTAAGTAGTAGTAGTAGTCATTGTTTTGACAATGGAGATCGAACCCTCATCATATATGCAACCGTTTAAAATTTGGGGTTAGAACTTTGCCTTTCGCAAGGAATCTACCTAGTTCGAGCGGGGATTAGTCTAGATATGGAATGACTTAAAGGTGTCTTCTTATAGTTGAGATCCGCCTAGGACATCTGGTAGGCAACCAAAAAAAAAAAAAAAAGGTCTTCAGAAGCTTTAGGAACAAACTCAAGTTTTTTGTGTTTCAAGCAATGACTGAAAATTTCTAGTAAATTTTTAATTTTTTAATTTAATTTATTTAATAAATTTTATTGTTAGTCAATTTTTATAAATTAATTATTTTTTATTTAACAATCTCTTTTAATTATTTAACAAATAAAAATAATATTTTTAATTAAATTTTAAATTTTATGTAAATTTTATAATAATTTTAAATACAAATTTAAACTAAGTTCAAACCAATTAACTTAAATTCGAGGCATTGAATTCTAATTAAGCCGGTTGGATCTAAACCCGTTCGTCTATAATTTTGATTTATCATCATCCTGTATGGCCATGATAAGCATTGTCTTGTCTCGTGAATTGTCATAATGTGATAATGTTGTTATTTGACTAGTCATCATCGATACACGTTTTGTTATGATTGTTATCTCACATCTTTTCAAGCAATAGAAAGACAAACAAACAAAAAAAAAGTTTAATTTAAATATTAAAATAAAATATATGTTTAATTTTATCACTTGCTGGTACCTCTAGACCTGGAGAAACAAATTTATTTTTGAGCTTGATTTCATCCGACCGACTTCCCCACTCAGATTATCATGGCTTTTGGCCATCAACTCATCCAGGCTTCGACTTGGCATCACTGAGCTCATTTGGGGCCTCCACCCTGCAGCGTATGCCTCGTAGGATGGATCAAACCTCCTAACGACTGGATTAAACTGAATACGGACGAAGCTTGTTTCAGCCAGTCGTCCTCTGCTTCAGCAGGCGGCCTCCTGCATGACAGTTCTGGTGCCTGGGTCGGTGGTTTTGTTCAGAATATCAGTCGATATTCACCCTATACGGCAGAACTTTGGGGTATTTTCTTCGGGTTACAGCTTACTTGGGATCTGGGGTTTCGTAGGGTGGAGCTCGAGGTCGACTCCCTCACAGCGGCCACTACCATCTCCTCCCACACTGCTCGATCTCAGTCCCCTGACCCCCTCATCAAGCAGATTAATGCACTCCTAGCGCATAATTGGGTTGTACGACCTCGACACATCTACAGGGAGGGCAACTGTTGTGCGGACTGACTTGCCCATTCAGCAGATACCTATGGTCACGAATTATCCATTCTCCATACTTCACATATAGGGTGCCTCCCATTCTTCCTAGAGGATATGACCATGATTTGTTTCCTGAGATTTTGATATATCTGTTTTTACTTTCTTTGTAAACAAAAAAAAAAAAAAGAATAAGATAAGAATTGATTATTAGGAAAAGAAGATCTAATCTTTTGGAAGTCATATTAGCACATTGAAAATTACATCATCGCAGTTGTTAAATTTACAATAGACCTATGGGCTTACAAAAGAAGGAAAGTAACATTATACACAAGCTCAAGTGAGATTATATTCTAAAATCAATTGGGCAATAAGTGAAGTAATCAACTAGATTTATATTTTTTTTCTTCTCTTTTTTCAATATGAGATACTCATATGTGGGTATTATTAACGCTCCTCTTTAAGTATAACTGAAACTGAGCATTTAGTTGTTACTTGAAATAAACAAAATGGTAACCGGACTTGGCCGTTGGGACTGGATATCTAGATAGATAATTGAGAAATTAATAATCCGGACCAAAATTTGGTATGATACCATATGAAATTTGCAATAGATCTACGAGCTCACATGAGAAGGAAAGTTAGATCACACACAAGTTCAAGTGAGGTTCCATTTTAAAACTAATTGACAATAAGTGGAGTAGCCTACTAAGCTTATATAATAATCTTCTTTCCTCTCTCTTTTTAATACGAGACATTCGCACGTGGATATTATCAACAAAAACTACGTAACATATAACTATATAATCGATAAAAATATAATTCTATTTAAATATCATTATTTTAAACATTTTTTAATTATATAATTTAATGAAATTACTCCAAAATATTAGAATATTAGGAGTGTCCGGCAAAGGATAATGGACATAATGTATAATGTAGTTGAAGAGAATTTTGAAAACCAAATACTCAAAAAAAATAGTTTGTCAGTTATTTACTACAAAGGCCATTATTTATATAATAATTTAATCCATCTCTTAAGTTTGAACAAATTTGGTTAAATATATTTAAACTACTAATTTGTTATATTATCTTAAATTATTAATTTAAGTCTAGTTTAATTTATTTGAATTGGGTTTAAACACTTGATATCTTGTTTATTTATATATGATGTTCATATATTGCATATTTCATCGTTATTTTTAATTAAAATCTTTAAAATATACTAATTTTTTTTTTTAAATTTTAAACTTAATTTAACATTTAATTAACTTAACTTTTATTTATTAATTTTGAATAAAGCTAATTCAAGTGAATCTATATACAATCATGATATCACGTCTCAAACAAAAATCTTAAAGTGATAGATTATAAATCTTATTTTTATATATGTCTATAATAGACTATCTTTTCTCAACTCATAGCTCATGCTTTGACCAAATTCACAAATCTCTATCTATTAGACTTTGTGGTATTTACTATTTAGTTAGAAATAACAAACTTGGTTTCAATTCAATCAATCAGGATATCACATCTCAAACAAAAATCTTAAAGTGATCCATTATGAATCTTATCTTTGCATATAAGTCTATATCAGACAATTTTTTCTCAACTCATAGCTCACGCTATGACCAAATTCACGAATCTCTATCCATTAGACTTTGCTGTATTTACTATTTAGTTAGAAATGACAAGCTTGGTTTCGATTCAATATGATCTCATATAAAGTCAATAAATCAAGTTGGAGTTCAAATTTGACAAGTCGATTTTCGAATACTCAAACATATTTCTACATTTACTTCATTGTAATTTAACCTTGCAAAATCAAGTTATTTTAGTTTTAAAACTTAAAACACTTAATAACACAGACACAATAAGTCTTGAGTCACATATCATCTAGATTAATTCATAATTTATAAAAAAATATTGATTCGAGTCTACTACGACAAGTTTTCAAACTAATTTTATTGTTTTTGTCATTGTTTAAGGTCTTGAAAGATTTTTGGTTCTGTTTATTGTTCTATTGGGACTTCAAATTATTACTTTTTATATTTTAAATGTTATCGATAAATGTAAGTAATTTTTTACGTAAATTTTAATAAGTAATTATTTATGCTACAATAAAATTAAAATAATATCATTTTAATTATTAAAGTTCAAATGCAAGACCAATTGGAGGACTATAATTATAACCACAACAATCTTTAATACAAATTTCTCTAAAATGCGAGATTTAAGAAGGTTTTACAGTACTCAATCTTACCGTTAACTATTAGAGAAATTATTTACAAAGAAAACTATAATTATAATGAATAATTAAAAATTAAACAGTAATATTTTAGATTGTAAAATTCCTTTTTATCGATTTTGTAATTTACGAAATATATTCTTAACTAATTTTGTTTAGTGGTAAGACTGAGAACGAATAATAAGGCTTTGATTGGCTCACGTGTCCCGCGTGTGGTGGAGGGAGAGGTAGCCGTTACTTTCCCGCGAATTGTGTGCAATAAAAAAAAAAAAAATCAGAAAACGGTTATACAATTGCATTTCACTCTCTCTCTCTCTCTCTTTCTGAAATCGTTACTCTGAATCATAACAATGGAGGGTTCGATACTGACGCCTACTCAGAAATATGCAGCAGCTTCGCTCTTCGCTCTTGCTCTTCACCAGTCTCAGATCCACCTCACTCAGCCTTCCAAGTCCCTCCCTTCTCTCGATAAGGAGCCCGTCGGTGATGGCGCCACCATCGGTAAAACCGCTTCGGTTTCCGATAACCCTAATCTTTGGATCCACGAAAGCTCTGGCTTGCTTTTGCCAGTTTTCAGGTAAGATTTTGATCTCGGAAGCTCTTGGGGCCACATTATAAGGATATGTATAGCGTCAAATGGCATTGAGCTAAAGTTATTGAAAGAGGCGAGGAAGTGGCTCAAATATTATTCTAAACATTAAATCGAAACCAATATCCTATGAAAATAATCAAATGGGAAAGACTATGAGGTAATACGTGATTAATTGGTTAATAACAGGTTGTTAGGAGTTGACGATAAAGCTTGGGATGGATTGAAAGAGACTGCTGGTTCTTCCACGCAAGTGAGGCATCATGCAGGAGCGGTATGGAATTTTGTTTTTTGATCTATGTTTCTTTACGTCATTGGAAAAGATAATGAAACTGTTTCTTTGCAATGTGGAAATATGATGGAATTTGTTATTTTGTTTTTGGGTGCTTCAGTTAATTTTCTTGTTTTGATGTTGAATTTCTGTGTGACAGCTCTTAACACTGCTCTCGGAGGCAGGGGAAAGTGAGAAAAGTTGTTCAGAGAGAAAGGACAAGGAGCGGGCTTTATCGAAAACTGTTGATGCTACAGCACTTAATATGGAGGGAGTCTCTGATTCTTCGGAGGGGATTGGTATGAGAGTAATTGATCTGACATTAATTGTAATCTGATATTGATCAGTATTGGGACACCATTGAATCTGTGATATGGTTGCAGAATCTCATGACGCAAAATCCCCCAACGGATCTGGACATAGGACTTCCATGAAATCGCTAGAAGAGGGAAATAGATTGAGTTACGAGAGGAAAGTGACTGTACTCTATGAGCTTCTTGCAGCTTGTGTTGCAGAAACTGATAAAGGTGGAAGTAAGTCTTCACAATCAGGAAAAGGTTATGATGCTCGCCACCGTGTGGCTCTGCGACTACTGGCTGCATGGCTGGACATCAATTGGACAGAACTGGTTTGTCCTAGCAACACTAGTCATTTTCCAATCTCGAATGAAGCAACAGTTTTATGATTTTCTCTTGTTACACTGTGTGATCTTCGGAAGAAGACCGTGAATCCAATTTTCTGTGCACTTCTATTTCTTTTTGTAGGAAGCCATGGAGATCCTGGTTGCTTGTTCTCTGATGGATTCAGAAAAAGAGAAAGACGGCATTGATGATAAAGATGTACCCTCGGAGAGCACTTGGGATAAAATGAAGCGTGGGGGTACTGTTGGCGTTGCTGCTTTAACCGGAGGAACCTTGATGGCAGTTTCCGGTGGTACGTATATTCGCCATCTACATCTGATAGAAGATTTCTTGGACTTTCTGGTTAGCTTTACGTCATGTTTTTGTTATATCTTGATAGGCCTTGCTGCCCCAGCAATTACTCAAGGATTGATGATAGTGGCTCCTGCACTGGCTACTATTACAACATCATTTTATGGTTCTGTTGCAGTTGCTGCTTCATTTGGAGGTATAGATTCATTCATTTTGAAGGTTTTCATGTGGTGGAACTAGTTTTAAGTGATTCTGCTCAAGTCCTTTCTAATTAATGGTTGTGTTCATGTCCATAACTTGTAAGTTTTCTGACTCTGAACTGACATTTGAATACAATTGCACCTTAGTTGATCAATTTCTTCAAAACAATACCGTATCCATTTAATGTCTCCTTTCATGCTTTTTGGCCACTCAGTTACTTTTATTTGGACTTTGCAAAGTTGATATGCAGGATGGATTAGCTTTTCAAAAAATCGATTGATGAGCTTATATGCTTGAAAATATGCATTTGCTTGTAAAATAACTCTCCGAACTTTCGGAAAGTTCCTGATCAGGATTGTGAAAATATTAGAAGTCTCTTAGAAACATCCAGTCTTGGAAAAGTTCTACATATAGAAGTTCTATAAGTTTTAAGGATCCGAAACCGGTGATGTGTAAATTACGTTGTTAAGCAAGCTGCACGCTTCTAGGTCAAATGGACAACTGTAAGCAGAGGAACAGTTTGCAAATAGAGTGAACAATGGAGCAGATACAGTTAGAGAAGCTGATTTATAGCTGGGATAGTTAACACTGACATACTACACGGATGGCAAATTAGCAAGCTAGTTTGTCATGCTTATTTGCAGGATAAATTAAGAGGCTAACAAAGATATTGTTTCTCATCTTCTGTTAACAGTTGCTGGGGCTGGCCTCGTGGGGACCAAAATGGCTAGAAGAATTGGTGGCATGGAAGAGTTTGAATTCATTGAAATTGGAGACAATCATAAGCAAGGCGTGAGTTCATCTCTCGTGCCTTTGCTTGCTTAAACTTTTAACACTTAATCAATGGAGTTCTATGTTTAGCATTTACCTTGTGGGCTTTATAGCTTCTTCTTTCATTGTTGGTGATTTACTATGATGATGATGATGACTTTTCTTGTCAGCGGCTAGCGGTTGGAATCATGGTCCCGGGACTTGTATTAGAAAATGAAGATCCCATTAAGCCCTGGGAAGGTCATATGAATAACTTGGAAAGGTAAGTAAGCTTTTTCGAGAGCTTTGGGATCTCATGGCATATCTTTTCATTTTTATGGGGACGCTGTCTTGTGTTTGGACTTACTTCCCAATTGGGCTTATTGAGCAACTCCAAGTGAAGTATTAGAGCATCTTTGTTTCAGAAATCTTCTCCTGCAGCTTATTACTCATGAACTCAAACTACCAGCGGTAGATAAACTTGGAGCTGAACCTTAAACTAATTTTTGAAATGGAATTGAAAGTTTTTCCTGTTGCTAAAATAATGATACCTTTGTCTGATTTGCTTCGCATTTTCCCCTTTAAATAACATTACTGATATAATTGTACGACTTCTAGGTATCTTCTGCAGTGGGAAACTAAGAATTTGATTGTACTTACCACTGCCATACAGGAATGGCTTACTTCAAGTACTAACAAACTCTGCAACTTCTACTGTTGTCATTCTGTGTAAGTTTATACACTTTTATTGATGACATTGTCTCTTTTACAGAATTTGCTTTGCAGTTGGTGAAAGAAGGCGCCATGGTAGCAGTGCTTAGCGCTCTTCTGTCAACACTGGCTCTACCAGCATCATTGGTGACAGCATCTGATCTTATAGACAGCAAATGGGCAATTGCAGTCGATAGGTTGGAATCAAATGTTGCTGAATAGTTTAGTTACTACACGCACGTAATTCATTTCATCCATGGGAATCTTCCTCTGGTTGAAAGAAACATGTGCTCTTTGTATTAAACTTCTCTGTTGTTAAATAAATATTCCCAGATCTGATAAAGCTGGAAAGATGCTCGCTGAGGTGTTGCTGAAAGGATACCAAGGAAACAGGTAAAATGATCCGCTGTTGTCATGAACATAATTTCAACTCATTCTTCACAATTGTTTTGAATCGGTTATTTTGTTTTGGTGTGCATGCTTCAGACCAGTTACACTCGTAGGTTTCTCACTGGGAGCCCGAGTTATATTCAGATGTCTTCAGTGTTTGGCTGAAACAAAAGGAGACAATGGTTGGTAGTAAACTATCCAGTTCCTCAAATATTAGGATAGGAGTAGTTTGGTAAAAGTAATCCGTCTTTATTTTCCTGTAGGTGGATTGGTGGAAAGGGTTGTTCTTCTTGGAGCACCGGTTCCAATAAAAGGTGAAAAATGGGAGGATGTTCGCCAGGTAGGACTTCTGTATGGCAATATGCAAGCGAGTTTATTCATGTCCCGTTCATCTCTTAATACATATCATTAATACCAGATATTTATGTGTAGTTGGTTCCTGGTAGATTTATCAATGCTTATTCAACAAGCGACTGGACACTTGGAATTACGTTCCGTGCCAGGTAGATAACTATTTGCAAATTTGCAGCATTTGCAAAAGATGAACTCTTAGGACATATTAAGTCAGAGACTACTGAACAAGAATTCTGTGCTTAGTACAGATGGTAAGGGTGATCCTACCTTGGCGTTACAAATTAGCCATGGTAGATTGACGTTGCACTCTGAAATTGTTTGAAAACCCCAACATTTTCTGAGAATAATGAACACCTCTTCCATATGGAATATTTTTGGTTGTTTAAGATCATATCCTTTTGATACATAATGTTTCACATCTTGACTCTGTAGAATTCCAAATTGAAGATCATGTTGCACAGGCTTCAAAATAGTACACATATATATAACCTTCTATTTTCATAAGCACTCTGGGTTGTTTCCTTTAGAGTTTCTGAATGCTTCGATATGCGCAGTTTATTTTCAGAAGGGTTAGCTGGGATTCAACCTGTTATCGTACCAGGAGTGGAGAATGTAAGAACTCAGATCTCTCATTTTGAGATTCAACTGTCTCTAATACTTCACATGGTTTTAAATTGTGGCTGCAATATTGCGGTTGCTGTCTGGATTATTACTATAATTTTTCGCAATTACAGTCGTATCTCTTGCAACTGTGCTCAAATCGTCTGCAATTGTCATTCCAATCTAACTGCATGGCCTTGATCATGGACACTAATAGTTCTCTATAAAACATTTTCATTGTCATAATCTCCCGCAACTGCCAGATAACTTGTAGTCTGCAATCTTGAGGTCAACTGAATCTCACTGGTTTTGCAGGTTGATATAACAGAGCATATTGATGGACATTCTTCGTATCTTTGGAAGACAAAGCACATACTCGAAAAACTTGAGATTGAAAACTTCTATCCAGTTCTTAGGATGCCAAATATAATAGTCCAAGAACAGAAGATCCCCACCTAACTCGGTAATGAACTCATTGCCAAGACCACCTGTCAAATCTTTATTTATGCGAGACGAGACCGAACAAGTGAGTTTCAGTCGGAAAAGTAGATTGCTAGTTCATTACAGCATTTGGAAATTTCAGTTCTGTCCAATGAAAATTTGCGCTGTTAGCCTTCATTGTAGCTAAACTATTCACAGATGTTTGACCGGAAAAAAAATATATGCAAAAGAAAGCTTTCTTCTAACCTTTGATGGCAACGGTGGACCGGCCGTCAGCAGACCCATAACCCGTGGTCTGAGTCCGACCTGAATCCCAATTGGATTCGTAAAATGTTGAATTCAGTTAAATTGTCTAAAACAATGTTATTCCGAACAGGTTTAGGCTGTTTAGTCTGATCGAGTTGAGTCTTGCATTGATACAAGAACCCAAGCCCGATCTAAAATCTTGCTCAAATCAAAACAAACTTATTAATTTTAGATTGATCCGGATCGAATTGAACTGGACTCATACCCAGTAGTCATCCCTGCCTTTATGCTCCAAATGTGATGACAAAGTAGCATCAGGGACAATACCTTTGCTTGTCTTAGCAAGGCAACATAAGCTTAACAAACAATGGAGATGTCAATTTTAACCTGTCTTGATTTTAGTTTGGCTAACCAATCTATAGGGAGGCCACAGGTCAAAATGATTTGAGTCTACCGGGTCACGGGCAGCAGAAACTTAATAAAGAATAAAGATGTCAATTTTGGCTCGTGTTGATCGGGCTACGGGCGGGTCACACTTCAAAATAGTTCGACTCTATCAAATCACGGGCTTGCCCGTGGCCCAACTAGGATAACAAAAACGATGTCGATTTGTCAAAAACTACTTCATTATGTAATTTTTATTAAAAAATAAGTATAGAGCAGGACGGGTCATGGGCTCGCCAGCTCTGGCTTATTGGGTCACAGACCGACCCGACCCATTGACATCCCTAGCAAAGAGTTGATGGCCTTCTGAATTATAGGATTGCTTAAGGATGATAATTCATGAAGTCGAATATAAAATTTGGTCCGAGTTTCGTAAGACTCCGTTAAGAACTTAAATTTAATTTAAATTTCAATTTGACACAAAATGGTATCAAGTCTCGAAAAAGTAGGTGATCAACTTAAAAGATTTAAAATTGATTGAGATTTAAGTGGAACGAAAAAAGTCTAAGTTTGTAAAACAATAAAAAAGATAAAAATTAAGGTTTGGATCAAGTTGAGTCAATACGTCCAAATTGGAAATTCAACCTATATCGAACTCAAACTCTATCAAATCGTAATGCAACTAACTATTTTGTCGCAGACACGCAAACGCCTACCTCTAATCTTTCTCTGAAGACATGAAAAGTGCTCCCAATCCAAATAGCCATGATGACCATGCTGCCAAGAAGGTTCGAGTAAGGGAAAGGGATGAGGAGCCCCTCCTTCAACACATCTGGGCCAAAACTTTAACCCAAGCTATAGTGCAGTTGTCTCTGGTCCGGCCGAAGTTGGGTCCGGTGTGAGGGACCTGGAATGGCTAGAAGAGGAAGTTATAAAAGTCGCAGAAAGAGACATTGCCATTACACAAGGGGAATTTGGTATGGGAATCGAGCTCGCAAACACTTTTAAAAGAAAATTAGATCAAGCTTGGGCTCACACAGTAATAATAAAATTACTTGGCCGCAGAATTGGTTTCCACTTACTCAAAACACGATTGACTTCCCTGTGGAGACCTAAAGGACCAATGAAACTGGTGGATTTAGAGAACGATTTTTACCTCATCAAATTCTTAGAGGAGGATGATTTCATTCGGATGTTAACCCACGGACTTTGGATCATTGCAGGGCATGCTCTGTCTGTCCAACCTTGGTAACCGGAGTTTCGTCCGACCACTGGAAAAATCTCCCATGTAGTCGCGTGGATCCACTTCCCCGAACTCTTTGTTGCCCGCTACCACCCGTCTATCCTCACAGCATTAGGCAATTTAGTGAGAAAAACCAATGTTTTAAAAACCGAACCGGTGATTGAACCGGAGAAGCAACTGATTTAAGGGTTAATAGTTCAACCAGAATTAAACCGTGGTCGAACCGGTGACTAATAAATATATAAATTTTTATTATATATATTATATATATAAGATAATTTTTAAACATACTATTTATTTATTTATTTATTTAATTGTGAACTTAACTTAAACCTTCAAACTTTAAAATATACTTTTTTTTAAGTTCGCCAAGTACAACACAAAATAAGATAACAAAGCTCACTAGTTATACTTCATTAAAAAGATTAAAAAAAAGATCACTAATCATAATATTCATTTAAGTTGAAATCATCAAAATTAAGGCATTTTAAATGGACCGGCCGGTTCTTTCTTTCACTGGTTCAATGGTTTTTACCGGTCCGGCCGCAAAATGAACGGGTCAATCACTCACAAAAAATACGGGCTAAATCGGATCGTTTCATGCTCCGATTCTCTGGTTCTCCGGTCCGACCGATCGGTTCGGTCCGATTTTTAAAACACTGAGAAAAATAGTGAAAATAGACAATAATACCCAGAACACATTTCGAGGCAAGTTTGCCTGTGTCCCGGTCGATATAGACCTAAACTTACCTCTGCGTTCTGTCGTTGAATTGGATGGAGAACCCATCAAGGTCGCCTATGAAGGCTTGCCCCCATATGTCTCTGCTGCGGATTGGTGGGTCATAGTGCTTCGACTTGCCCTTAACGGCTACAGACCCATCCGGATGCCGTGACCCCCTCCACCGATCTACAGCCAACGCCTCCACCTGAGAGTTGAGTCGTTCCAACCCCTGCAGACCCCAGCCCACCTACGTTCCGATCCTAGATGCAAGTGCAGCGACGCCCTCGATGCCAACCTGCTATCCCTCCCACTTGCCGGCCAGATCGCTCAATCGTTGCCCCTACCGCCTCTCTCCAAGGTTTACACTTCGCGGCTCTGAATGATTTGGAACCGTTGAACGTTACAATGGCTAATTCCCAAGCCTCGGAGACCATGCAACCACCTGACGCTCCGAACCAGCTAACCCATCGCAACCCAACTAAATCCCTAACCCCCACAGTTACTAAAGACTGGTGATTGGCTTCCCCTCTCCCAGACCCAGCACACCTGTAGTTCCTACCTGGTCCCAGTCTAAGCAACGCAGCCCACAGTTAGGCCCCTCCAGGTCCTAGCCCCTACGACCCAGCCCAACCTCCCACTACCCACCCAGCCCAATACCCAGCAGGCCCCCAGCCCAATCCCCTCCTATGTGGCCATCAATATTTCTTCCCATGTTGAGGTTATAACACCGAAACCTTTGCTTACGATGCCCAATCATAAGTCCTCGGAGTGTAAAGATATGGAGACTGAACCTTTTCAGGATAATAGCCTGGAAACCTCGTCCTCGACTGGGCACCATCAACTGATACCCTTACCCCCACCGCGGCCACCTGACCCGACTTTGGATTCCAATGCACTGCAGTCTATAAATGTCGAATCCGACGCGCAAATGGTGGAATCAACTCTGGACTGTTCGCCAAGCCACGTGGAGGAGGAGACTGGTCCTACAGTCAATCCTCATGCAGAGTAACTTCCTCTTCCTATCTCGTTTTTATGTCTATCTTTATTTGGAATTGTTAAGGGGCTGGGGGCCGAACTTTCAAGCCTATTATTAAGAATTATATTAGAATCCATAGGCCGGTGCTTGTTGTGTTAGTGGAACCTTGCATAAGTGGACAATGGCGCTTAAGGTTATCAGGAGTTTGGGCTTTAGTAACTCTTTCCAGGTAGAAGCTGAAGGTTACTCTGGGGGTATCTGGCTTCTTTGGAAGCAGGATATCACTGTTTGGATTCTTATGGCCCATCGACAATTTGTGCATACCGATATAGAATGGGACCACAAATCCTTTGCCTTCACCGCCATATATGCTAGCCCGACATACGCGTTACAGAAGTATTTATGGTACTACCTTCGACAAATTGCTAGCATTACTGTAAAACCTTGGGTCCTAGGTGGGGACTTCAATGCCAAATTGGAAAGCGTTGATAAATGTGGAGGTTCCCATTAGCAACCTACCATTAACTCTCAATTCTGAGACTGTTTACATAGTTGCCAGCTGCAAGATCTCGGGTTCTCTGAACCTCGATTTACATGGCAACGAGGCCAAATCCTAGCTAGATTAGACCGCGTTTTCTGTGGCCTCACTTGGCATGCCACCTTCCTGCATTCTTTCGTTACCCATCTTCCATTCCTGAAATCCGATCACTGCCCTTTCCTCCTTACTCTTAACCATAGCCCCCCCTCTACTCCGATGAGTAGGCCTTTTCGTTTCCAGGCTGCTTGGCTCACCCACAGCGCTTTTGGGAAGTTGGTTTCCTACAATTGGATCCCTCCTAGCCAGAATATTTGGAGTGTGCTCCAGAATTTCGCCAATAAATTACAAAAATGGAACCTCACCTCTTTTAGCAATATTTTCCACCGAAAGAAGCGACTCTTGGCTGGGCTCGAAGGCATCCAGTAGCTTCAAGAAGACTCAAACTCGCCCTCTATCCGGGATCTTGAGGAATATCTTTGAACAGAGTTAGAACAAGTGTTGTATCAAGAAGAACTATATTGGCAAATGTAGCGCCCCCTCACCGTAGGGTACACATCGGGAAACCCGAAGGTCGCTCCGATACGTATCCCACGATGAAGG
>JANJEY010000006.1:2004834-2015336 GCA_024703695.1 Erythroxylum cataractarum
GAAATTAAGGGTTTAACAGCTTAATCGAGTCCATAAACTAACACCAAGATGAGAGTACCTTTTAATTAGATTCAAGGGATATTACAAATGGGGATGTAATGGCAAGGGACAGAAGGGCGGTGGTGGCGGTGGAGGAGGACGAGGAAGAAGAGGGTTTAACAACCATCAAGTCCATAGGAATAGGAAGAGAGTTTTCAACACAGACGACTACAAGGTTGGAGAGTTTGCGCAATGCATGGTACGAGGAAGGTGTCAAGGCATGAGATTGGATTGCCCGTTACACTGTGGTGGACCTTGCTTCTATGACTGTCAATACATGTGCAAGGCCCATTGCAAACGGCCCTAAGTATTCCACAAATTAAGTATTCCAAATAAATTACTTAAGGAATCAATGATTGAATGTTCAAATTGGGCTTCTTGTTGAAATTTGGAGTGATTCTGATCTATATGATTTAGTAAATTCTAATGCTAAGCTTGGTAGTGACAAGTAGGTTTAATGTGTTATGGGGATTCTTTTCATTGGGAGATGTAAAATTGCATGTGTTTTGGGTTTTTTACTTTTTAATGTATGATTGTTTGTTGCTTATTAAATAATGGTATTATCAAGTTGTCAATTTTAATGTGAATTTAATCTTAAAATAGGCATAGGAAGTACAATTATTTAATAATGTCATCCACATGTAGGAATGTTAATGACTCGGGCTTGGCCTAGACCGACCACAGGCTAGGTGAGTCGGGCCAATCGAATTCATCTTCTTTTTTTTAATATCAAAAACCACATCATTGTTGAAGAAACGGTCGAGCGCCAGACCTTAGTTGGTGGCCTCGTCAGGTCGAACACTTTTGACCCATGACTCGCTCGTGACCCGGCTAACCCGAACTAAAATTAGGCTGGGTCGAGCTAAAATTGTCATCTCTATTCACACGAGACCTCCATACCAAATGACATTAAGGAAGCAATAAAGATTTAAAATGTTTAATTGGAATTAGATAATAATAAAATTGGTTAAAGATATAATAAAATTGAACAATTTAAAATAGACATAGGAGGTACAACTATCTAATAATGTCATCCACATGTAGGAATGTCAATGGGTAGGGCCTGGCCCGAGCCAACCACTAGTTAGGATGGGCCAGGCCAACCTAGCTCATCTTTTTTAAAAAATATAAAAAATGACGTTATTTTTAAAGTAACGATCGGGCGTCGGACCTTGGCTAAGGGTTTAGTCAGGTTGATCACTTTTAATCTATGACTCACCCATGATTTGGTCAACCTTGGTTAAAATCGGGCTAGCCGAGTCAAAATTTTCATCCCATACTAAATGACATTGAGTAAGCAATAATTCTAATGTTTTAGTTTGAAAGTTAAACAGGTAAAATAAAAAATTTAAGGTTTAAAATGTTTAATTGATATTAGATAATCATAGAATTAGTTAAATATGAAATAAAATTGAAGAATTTAAAAATTAATTGAAAATGATCATTTTTGCTTATTGAAAATTTAAAGTTTAATTGAAAAATGAAACTATTAAATAAAAATTAATTGATTTATTTGAGTATATACAAATTTATTAGTTTACAAAAACTGATAAATTAATTAATAAATTAGTCAAATTTTAGCATTAAACTAAATTAAACTTAAAAATTGAAAATCAAATAAAAATTAGTTAGCTATTAAACCAACCAAATCAATTTGATTTTTAAAATATGTCACTAATGGCACATATAATATATGTGATTAATTGCTTTGAAATTTACGTAATTTTTATATTTTATATTCTTCATTTTTTATTTTGATTTATGATTTTCATAATTTGTTAAGATTATATTTTTGTATTAGTAGCGATACACTACAGTATTGCTTGTATTATCTATCACAATCAAACTAGGTATTATATCAAATGCCACTTGTATAAGTAATGCAGCGTTGTTTGGACCTTCTCCGTTTCTTCAGTTTAGATTTATTAGACTTGCTATATTTGTAACGCACATTAGCATTAGTTACACATCAAGGATTAAATGTAAAAGGGAAGAAGAAACGAAAAAAATGTGAAAAATATATAATTTCGGTTTCATGACTTTAAATAAGTTTTCGAAACCAAAACGATCCCATTTCTACGATGACCTTTACGAAAATTGCTTACCGTCCCTCGGTTAACGCCTTTCTGTAACTTTCTCAATGCGTGAACCACATAATGAGTTAGAGTCAAAGTCAAGAGTACATTAATAATATGGTAAATTATATAGGGTCTAAGGAATTTTACCTATTTTTATAAGTATGGATAATATAAAAATATATTTTAAAAAATTAAAAAAATTATGGCCCATAATTGATAGCTGACCATATGTTCCATTATTGTTTCCCTCCTTGGATAGGAAAGCTTAGAAGATTATTATTATTAAAATTGAGGTAAGTCGGTCACTATTTTTTAAATTAAATAGATATTTAAAAATTAATTTAATAAGATTACATAGTGTTAATAAAAAATTTATAAGTTAATTTAATTATAATTTAAATATATATAATTTAATATTTCACTAATATTTCATTAAAACTATTTTTTTTTAATTTTTGATATCTTATATGTTAAATATCGTTAAAACTATTAAATAAGCTTTATAGTCATAATTCAAAGTGCAATTCCTTCTGAGGAGATTGAAGTTACTAAATATAAATAAGAAAATTGGATTCAACTCATCTCATACATGTGTTAGGATTATATCCAACTTTAAATTATGGACTTTGTTAGGATTATATCAAACTTTAAATTATGAATTTAGGTGAGACATTAACTTCAAATGGATTAATTGAATTGAAATTGTTGGTTTTTAAATTATTAATTTATTAAAATATATATTATATATTTTATAATATCAAGGGTTAGTTACAAAAAAACTCAAACTTTACTCAATTTTGTAATTATAGCATGAACTTAAAAAAGTAGTTATTAAATATTCAAATTTTTAATTTTTTTCAATTATAACCTAATGTTAGTATTTCCGTTAATATTGCTCAGGTGACTTGGAATGTAAGACAAAAACTCTAGACACTTATACACATCAAACGTAATTAAGTTTAACTAAACCGCATTGTTTTAGAATTGAAATCCCTAAATCATTGTAATTGAAAACCCTAAATTAGTTCATTCTCACATAGAAAAAAAGAGGGGTAGGTTGACAAATTGGGATTTCATTCAGATTATTAAAAATTGTGTCGTTATCATCTTACGCTAGTATGACAGAATGTCATTATTGTATTGCACAGGTATGACAAAGTTTGATTTAGAGATTTCAATATCAAAACAACTTAGTTTAGTTAAACTTAATTAAGTCTAACGTGTATAAGTGTTTATAATTTCTGTCTTATTTGACAAGTCACATCAACAACGTTAACGAAAATACTAATGTTGGGTTATAATTAAAAAAAATTGAAAGCTTGAATATTTAATTGCTACTTTTTAAAGTTTGGACTATAATTATAAAATTGAATAAAGTTTGAGATTTTTTTAATTACCCCTATATACAATTAACTATGTGTTCATTCAAACACAATATAACATACGTAACACAATTTAACTCTTAAACTCAACTAACCAATTAAATTTAATAATTTAAGATAATTATAATAAATTATTAATTTGAATATGATATAATTAATTTGACTCAAGTTTAATAATTAGGTTGAATGCAAACAATAATTTATTAGTCTATGTCTAATATTTATACTGCATACATTTGGTCATTATTTTTTAACCAAAATTTAAGAGAAGGAATTTTTCTAAAAAGATAAAAATTAAAATGATTTTCAGAAAATTTAAAAATTTATAAAATTTTGTAAACTACAGAAGAGGTTTATGTCATTTACTTTAATAAAAAATTAATTATTTTACACTCGACTGGATGTATTTGGGTTAAAAATACGTTAGTACAGTTTGTTCGAACTTAAAAAATATCTCCTAATCTAATTTTTTATTTTTTTTAAAAAAGATAAAAATAATAAGTCTCATTATAGTTACTTGGAGCCGCAACTCACATGATTTCTGATTGTTAGTGTGTGAGATTGTGCATTGAAGTTGGATGTATTAGGCTATGATTCTGACATGCAAATTGACTCATATTGTTGTCCATACTATACGCTGGCTTAGGTGTGGAACCAAAATGGTGTGTTTTTTCTCCAATATTCAATGGTTTACTTTCTGGATATGCATGCCCTCTACTATTCTGACAAGACAACTTGCTAAGGAAGAGAAGCCATGCTTTGCTGTTTTTCAAAATACCTGACCTTGTAGCTAAACTTAGGTATACATGTCAATGGAGCCCACTTCTAGCCACCTTTAGATATTTTCAACATCTTTAAATCTCAACTATAAGTTAAATTGATAAAACGAGAATTTTAAAGTTTAAAAATTTAATTAGTATTATATTATTATAAAACAGATTAAAATTTGAATAAAATTAATAAATTTTAAAAATATTTGAAGAATAATATCTCTACTCATAAAAATTTAAAGTTTAATTAAAAAAGAAGATTGTTAAGTGAAAATTAATTTATTTATTTTAGTTTTAAAAACTAATTAATTTATAAAAACTGACTGATTAATTAATAAACTGATCAATTTTTAACAATAAATATTATTAAACTAAATTTTAGAATCCCAATATATTTAATCATAAATTTTACTATTTATATTATAAGATCTATATGGATTCAAAATTGTAATTATACCTAGAGATAATCACATTATTAATGACAAAGCATAGTTCAATCCCATTAATAATTAAGTTATTATTCTTCACAATTTGGACTAAAAAAACCTAAATTACCAATATAATCTTTACTTTTATTCTAATTTGTAAAATATGGCTTTTAAAAATACCCTTAAATTTTTTTTAAAAAAAGTCAAAAGTCAAAACTCAACAACATTGAAAAAAGATTAAACCTTGTCAAGATTTCAACAAGTTTGCATTCATTTAGGTTGAAGTTTGACCAAGAAATTGAAAATCGATACTCAAACTATATCTTTTCTTTTTCTTTACTTCATAATAAGCAAGTCATGCCAACCAACTTGAAAAGCCTCATTACCTACAAGACGAGAAATGATGTTTATTTATCAACTACAAATATGATAGGACAATGGAGAGGTGCTGGTGATAAAGTTGAGAAAGAGGCAAAGAGGACCGTTTTTAATGGCAAGTCACAAACAATGACATCTCAATTTAGGAGGTTATGACATTGATGTGTTTGCTAATATCTATTTCACAAGTAAAGAAAAATAAATAGGACTGATTTTAGCCATATAAAAGAAACATATTTATTTTTTAAAAAATTATATTAAATAAAATTTCAATTAGATATACTCAAAAGAGATAACAAATTAATAGTGCATAATCTTTTCAATTTTTAATTTATTACTAAATTTCTATATTTTTTATTTTAATGACTAATTTTTTAAAAGTTTATATATATCAAATCAAATAATTATTTTTATGGATATGTCGTGCCAATCAAATGTTACGTAAGCAAAATTAATTTTTTGATCGAACTTATATTAATTTTAAAAGGTTAAATTAAATTTTTTAATATGTTATCCTATTTTAAAATATTATAGTAAAAATTTGTCAAGACTCTTCATTTTAGGATTGATTATTTTGACACCATATCACTATCATACTAATATTCTCTACGTTCACATAAATGCTTTTAATTTTATTTATTTGCTATTGATAGCAACCTCTCTTGAGCTAAGGATCGTTGGATCTTTGAAATTTCAACACCAAGAATACTTATATTTCTCTCTGTCTCCTTTTTCTCATGTTCATGAATGAATAAGAATCTAAGAGTTTGTACCTTGCCTCAGTACACGGCACTGACAGAACAAAAAGGGTTGTACCACTCTGACCATATTTTGTACCAGACATTCAAGATATAATTAGTACCTGGCAAGTGCATCAAAAGAGAGAAATGATGGACAAGAAAAAAAGAAAACTGAAACTAGTTGAATTGGACCACGTAGAGTGAAGTTGAAGTGTATGTACATGAAAAAACAGATCAACTGAAAGAAAATGCAAAGGAACTTGATTGAACGTTGTACCAAAACCACAAAGCTGGAGGCTTTGTTCTTGATATTACTTGGTTATGGAGATCTAGTCTTTCAGAAGAGCCTAGATCTCTTTAACCCAGTAGTTGAAAAGCTGATTTGTGGAACAGCGAAACCATCATCTGCCCAACTTCTGCTAGCTAATTTCCTGTTTGAAGTCTCCTTGAACACGACATCAGGACAAACCTCGGGTGGGTATAGAGTAAGTGATCCTCCCAAGTTTTCTGATGAGAAGCAGCTAATATTGCTCTCACGATTGGTGTCCACAGATGGCAGTGTATTACCATCAGGCTGAAATTCAGAGACTGACCCATCACAAAACTCCTCATATCGAAGCAAGTTAACACTAAAAACAACAGAACAAGAAAGAAAAGCAATGCAAACCTTACAGAAACCAAGGGGATTCAAAGAGGGATCAAGGAAGTCCTCGACATGCCACCCAGGAAGCATCTCTATCAAGTACTCTGATATATTACTACTTGGTAACGCGGCAATTTCTTGACCACCTGACACCAAGCTACATGACTCAACCTCATTCAATGATGTGCTTGAAGGTAAGCTTTTAGCTATTGGAACTGGGTTACAATTTGTTGAAACAACAGATACAGGCAATTCTTTTACTGATGCTTCTTCTGGTTGTTGCTTAGACTTAAAATCAGGAACAAGATCCGAACTTTCTGTTGTAGCCGTAGAAGACGCATAAAGAGCCGATGTAGTAGAGAGTTTAACTCCTGTAAGAAGAAACCTATCGTGCTTTCGAGTATGTTCATTAGCTGTATGTATTGGAACGTCACAGTCTCTGCACAGAATCGCACGGTCTTGTTGGCAGAACAAAAAAGCCCGTTTTTCCTACAAAAAATCAAAGACCCGCTTATTAATGTTCACTGTAAACCAACAACATAGAAGCAAAAAGACAAACACCTGGCAGACATCGCAGAGAGGGAAGGTTTTTGGACTCGGTAGGAGAAGAGAGAAGCGTTGGTGCTTTGATGCAAGCTTATTGGCATGGTGGACTCGGTGGTCGCATGTATCACATAGAGCAGCCTCATCTGCGGTGCAGAACACCGAAGCTTCTTCTTTATTACAGACGTCGCACTGGATCTTCATCTACCGATTGATTCTCGATCGACCCTTTTCGGATCTTCGTTAAACTGAACTACGTCAAGCTCTGGATTGAGAGAGAAAGAACTTGGAAGAGAAGAAAGAGAAGTGAGGAGAGGATAGGGCTAAGTGAAACATAAGTGTCCCAGAAGAGCAGGAGGGTTATGGGGTTACTATGTTTTTGGTTCCCTGTTTGACCGTGTTTTGTATGTAATGAAATGGTCATGGAACAGACAACGATGTACCTATGGATTGAATTGGATTGTGACCGTTTTTTTTTAATTTTGTTGCCAAAATTGGGATTTGTATTTTAAGATTTCACCCAAAAAAAAAACTCTATTTGATATTTTAAATTTGTTAAAATAACCCCTCTTATGATTTAACAAATTTTAGAAAATTTTTTAATTTTTAAAATACTCAAAAATTTCTTCTTATTTTAAATTTTTAAGAAAATTCACTTCTTTTATACTTTATTTAAAAAATAATGACCAAACAATATCATGTGTGGACCAGTCAAATATTATTAATAAAATAACTCAACTTAACTTTTCAACTCAACCTAAATAAATTAAATTAAAATTAAATTAATAATTTAAGACAATTATAATAAATTATTATTCTGAATTTAATTTAATTAGTTTAATTTAAATTTAAGAACTAGTTTGAATCTTTATATAAATAGTATTTGATCAGTTAACATATGTTCATGTTATTTTTATCCGAAGTCTAAAAAAAATTAAAAATTGCAAATTAAAAAAAAGTTCTTATGATAATTTTAAAGATCATGAAGTTTTTTTTAAATTTATTAAATTATAGGAGAGATTTATGTCTTTTACTCTAACATTTATTGTATTTTAAATATAGTAAAAAAGTAATAATAGAGATAAATGTATGATTTATTTAGAACTTTTATTGATTGTCATATTAAATATCACAATTTAAAAAATTATTTTAAACCCTAAAATATTTTAAAATTGTATCTAAAAATTGAATTTGATTGCAATTGGTTTCTTAAATTTTGTTGCCTAATTGTATGTAAAATATAATGTTGTTAACTATTATTAAAAATAAAAATTTTATTTATTAAAATTGATTATATATAGCTACCAATAATTAACCATATCGTGGAGTCTAATGGGTATTTCAGTTTAAGATTTCACAAATGGTTTTTTTTAATCATAATATTTGATATCATTTTATGTTTTAAATTTGTTAACATAATATTCATTGTATTTTGAATATATAAAAAAATTATGAATTCCATATTGAAAATCATGTTTTCAAATAATATTTCGGAAAATTATTTTCAAAATTATATTAATATTTAATTAATTTAAATTGTTGAATTAAGAATATAGATATTATAAATTAATAACAACTTAATTATGTTAGAATTTAAGTGTTATTGATGTTATTTTAAATATATTAAATAACATAATATTGTAATAATAATATAAGTTGATTTAATTTTTTTATAAAGATCACAGTGTGACAATTTTATTCCGTTTTAGAGTAGGAGTTTCAATTGAGGATGACAATAGGTTGGCTGGGCCAGATGCGAGGCAGGCCGACAATATATATTAACTTTTTTTTAATTTTGATTTGAAGTACAGAAAAGTCAATAATATGCTCTCTAATTAGGCATGACAATGTCCATGAACTTAGATTTAGTTGCTTTTATTGGATCGACTTAAATTTAAGCCTAATTTTATTTAAAATAATTAAATCTTTGATAAGTCTAAATTTAAGCAGTCAAACTCAAATCTAATTAAAAAATATTATTTTACATTTTTAATGACAAGGTTGGCACATGGGCCAACCTATCATCAATTCATCATCCCTAACTTTGATAGGTTATTTCATATCAAATTTGAATTTTATATTTATGTATGTGTGAAACTATTATAAGTCTCAACTTTGTCTTAATTATCTAATTTCAATCAATTCAAGTTTGAACTAAAAAAAAAACTCATATTTACTTGATTAAATCTATAATCAAGTAAGTATGAACATAGCCGGTTTAGATTATTTCCGGTCGGACCAGTCAGTCCAGTCTGGTTTTCACATCCTTGATCATCTTCCCTAACTTTGATAGGTTATTTCATATCAAATTTGAATTTTATATTTATGTAGGTGTGAAACTCTTATAAGTCTCAGCTTCGACTTAATTATCTAATTTTGATCAATTCAAGTTTGAACTTAAAACAAAAGACTCATACTTACTTGATTAAATCTATAATCATTTTTAAATAGATTTTGAATTTAAAGATTAAACTCTAAGAACTTAAATATCAACAAAAATATCAATCTTTTTAAAGTGATAATAAACATTTAAGTTAATTAAATTGGTGGGCACCACATCATTTTTAAAATTAAAAATTGTTATGGATTCCATTATTATTACTTACTCTTGAAAACATTAAACAAATCATAATGTATAATAATTCATTCGCTATGTCTACTATGGGGGACCGTGGTCCACGAGGCTTTATGTACAACTAGCAAGTATGGGATGCCTTTGAAAAGTTGTTCATTTACGAGTTTTAATGAGCAATTATGTCTCTTTATCTTTTGCACAATGTACTCATCCAATCAAGTTGTTGACTTGACTGTAAGAGTAGAAGAATCTCGACTATCTAATTTTGACTTGTGTAAATTGTAACTGCATCGTAATAAATAAAAAATTAATATAATTTGTATTTTTATAAATAATTAATAAAAATTATTTTCCAATAAATTATAAAATTACTAATGACTAAGTAATTACAAATTTTTTTATTACAAAAACAAAAATATAAATAAAATAAAATAAAAAATTGTTAAAGAAATTAAATATAAACACCAAGATATGTGAGTTTGATAATAATATTATGATAAAATTAATATAATGATATTAGTATATTGGTAATAACTTGATATTATAATCTAACTGGATTATTTAGAATTTGTTCGAGCTTTGTTGTTTCTTGTTCTGTCTATTTTTTAGTAATCAAACAAATAAATAACGGAGAATAAAGAGTACATTTTTATTCCTACATTTTTAATACCAGACCTCAAAGTTTACTGCTATTTACTTTTCTACATTTTTTACAATAATTTTAATAAAATATTTTGCCTAATTTTAAGATTTTTTTATAAAAATTATATTCCTATTTTAACATTTAATATTTTCTTTTAAAATATTTAGTAGTAATAATCATATTTAATATATATCCAACTCATTAACATGATTATAAGTTTAAAAAATGATTATTATTTTAAATATATTTTAGTTTCTTTTGAAAACTATATATCACCATTTAA
>JANJEY010000006.1:2036324-2050709 GCA_024703695.1 Erythroxylum cataractarum
TTTGACTTGCATCTTGAGCAGTTAGATGTAAAAACTGCATTTCTTCACGGGGATCCTAAAGAAAAAATTTATATGCTCCAGCCAAAAGGTTTTGAAGAAAAGGGAAAGAGAACTTGGTTTGCATGGTGAACAAATCTCTGTATGGTTTAAAGCAGGTGCCGAGGTGTTGATATAAGAGATTTGATTCCTTCATTATGAGCCTTAGATACAACAGACTCAATGCAGACTCTTGTACATATTTTAAGAGGTTTGAGAAAGATGATTTTATAATCTTGCTATTGTATGTAGACGACATATTGGTAACAAGCCCCAATAATGATCCTATCAAAGAATTGAAGGCACAGTTGGCTAGAGAATTTGAAATGAAGGACATGGAGCTAGCAAACAAGATTTTAGGGATGCATCGAGACAAAAATAATAGGAAGATTTGGCTTTCTCAGAAAAATTATTTGAAAAAGATCTTGCAGCGATTCAACGTGCAAGATTATAACTCAATTTATACCCCTCTTTCTGCTAATTTCAAGTTATCCTCAAGTATAAGTCTTAGCAATAAAGAAGAGAGAATGGAGATGTCTCAAATACCGTATGTATCAACAGTGGGAAGCTTAATCTTTGCTATGATTTGTACAAGACCAGACATTGCACATGTAGTGGGAGTAGTTAATCGATACATGACGAATCCTGGTCGAGAGCATTGGAATACTGGTAAGAGGATTTTAAGATATATCAAAGGAACCTCAGATATTGCATTATGTTATGGAGGATCAGATTTTCAAATGATATGTTGATGTTGATTATGCAGGTGATCTTGATAAAAATAAATCCATTATAGGATATGTGTTTATATTAGCTAAAGGAGCTGTGAGCTGGGTTTCAAAACTATAGTAAGTTGTAGTTACATCAACAACAGAAGCATAATATGTAGCAGCTACACAAGCTAATAAAGAAGCAGTGTGGTTGAAGTTGATGTTGGAAGAACTCGAATATAAACAAGAGAACATTATTTTGTTTTGTGATAACCAAAGTGCTTTGCATCTTGTAAAGAATCCATATTTAATTCAAATACAAAACACATTCGAGTTCAATATCATTTCGTTTATGATAAAGTGGAAGAAGGAACAATGGACATGTAGAAAATTCATACAATGGATAACCTGGTTGATTTTACGATAAAAGCAATCAATGATGACAAGTTTATATGGTGTCGATCTTCATGTGGCCTGACAAAAATATAAGCAACACAAAGTAGTAAGGTAGAAAATAATAGTGTGAAGATATGATTAATTATCAATGAAATCTTCAAATAGGAGAATTGTCAACAATTGTGGCTAGTAGGTATCAAATTTGATGCCTACCCTGCCTAGCAAGGACAAAATGACTGACCATTTTGTTAAACATTCACGTAAGATACTCCTGCCTATAAAAAGGTAGGAGCAGCATGAAGAAACACACAACAAGTAGAAAAAGAGAGAGATGACGTGAGAAAAAAAAAAGAGAGACAAAAATATTCCGAGTATTTTTGTGGGTCTAGTTTTTTTCTCCTTATAATTCTCCAATTTTTCAGTAGTAAAATTCTTCTATCCTTTCCCATAATTTTTACCTTAATTTAAGAGTTTTTTTACATAAAATATTTATGTTCATTACTATTCTTTCAATCCTATTTAGTTACGAACATGCTCTAATCCATTCGATTTTTACAACAACAATCAGGCGGGGAAAGAATAACTTTGATACCTACTACCACGCATGGGCCTGGAATGGATACCTGTCCTAAAGTATGTAAAGAAGCAGTCTTTTTAGTAAATTCAAGATTCCATTCGTGCATCATACAAAGTACATTTCACATCTTTGTTTGTAACTTGATGCATTTAAGGATGAAAATTGGTCAGGTTGAGTTGGGCTTGTTGTTGATTCGATTTGACTCGCAGAATACAATTAAATTATTATCTAAAATTCAATAAAGTTAAATAGTTAGATCTTGTTTGAATAATCTAAAACAATATTATTTTGGCTATGAAAGCTTTGGATGCTCAAAACTCAGTCAACCCAAATCTAACTATTAACTGTGCATTGAGTTATATTGAAATGCAAATGAATTGAACTTAGTCTTGGGCATAAGGCAATCATATATAACCAAGTGTATTATATTAAAATAGGTTTAATCAAGATATTATATCTTATTCCAAAAATGCATTAATTATGAGCTATATTTTGATATATAATTTATTATATCTTTATATTATTTTTTATATACAAAATAATTCTCCTTATGAATTTCAAGTATTTTCTTTTTTCAAGTAAATCTATTTTTTCTAGTGGAAAAAATTGTAAAAGAAAAATAGGGAGATCTAATAAGAATTAGTAGAAGGTTATCAAAAAAGATATGACAATGTGCTAACCGAAGATATGACCTACAATAAAAAACTTTGACTTGTTAGGATTTAGGAAATTGATATCTCGTAAAGAAATCCAGGTAGTTCTCTTATATCTTTTAACTCTTGTCTTTTGTATTTAGTCTCAGTGTTTTATTTATTTATTTATTTATTTATTTATTATTATTATTAAATTTATGGTTTTTAATTTTACTTTTATTTATCATTCTTTTATTTATCTATTTATTTTCACTTTCTATTTTTCTTGTCATTTTTCTTCATTTGTGTTGATCATTTGAAAAAAGTCTCTCTACTAGTTAGGGGTAAGATTGTGTATTACTAAACTTTCTCAGACTCTGTCTCAATAAAATTTTTACTAAGTATTATCATTGTTGTTGTTATTGTTATTATTATTTTGTATATCACTGCTCATCTATCTCAATCCATAATTAACAAAATTATTTTCAGTCACTCTATAAATCATCAGTCACCAGATATAAATTTATAAATCTCTATTCACTTTGTCAACCTTAATGGATAACTTTTTTGAAAAAAATCGATGAAAAATTGGATCAAATACAAAGAAGTTTATATATAATTAAAAATGTTATATTTTAACTTAAAATTTTAAATAAAAATTATGAACTCAATTTTTATACGCAAATCATTCCATCTTTATTTTTTTAATAAGAACTTATCAATTTTTGGAAATTTATTTTTTCATATTACCACTATGCAGATTTATGGTATCAACTGCTTAAAATTGGAATAATAATATTCCATTCCAGTCTGAAAAGTTAGAATTATTTTTCATAATTATACAAAAAATATATTTAATTGTTTCTTTATCAAATCGCAAATACTATAATATACAAATTAAAACGTTTAAAAATAAAAAATTTGGGAAACCTAGCCCATTTAGTAGATACCTTCTTGGAAAAGGATTAAAACTGGGCTTTCATATGTTTCTGTTTTTTCTTTACAAAAATGGGCTCACAAGAGCCCATTAAGCACTTCCCAAGCTCTCATTGTATTTACTCTAAATGTGATGATTACTAATAACTAAAAGGGTAAAACAGTTTATAATTTAAAAAATCTTAGAAATTTTTTTTTCATTCTTAAAATTATTAATAAAATTTATTGTAAATTTTGGGTTTTCAGGAAAACTCATTTCCATAGGTTGTGGTTTTAAAATAATAAAAAAATGCAGTGAGTGAAATAATCAAATATCAATAATACGATAACTCAATTTAGCTCTAATTTAACTTAAATTAATAATTTAAAATAATTATAATAAATTATTAATTTGAGTCGTATTTAATTAGTTCAATTCGAGCTCAGAAGTTTAGTTAAATTATCATGTAAATAACAATTAATTTGTTCGTGTTTAATATTCATATTGCTTGTGTTTCATTGTTATTTTTGAAACAAAAGTATAAGATACTTCGATTTCGTATTCTAAAACTTAAGGATTAATATAAAACTAAAGATGTTGAATACTTAGGTGCCATTCCAGTTTCGCATGAGAATAAAGTGCAATACTCAGTAAGAGTCTGGGAATAGTATGCAGTCTTACCGCTGTCAGAGACTGATTTGATCACACTGAGAACAAAATAGAGAGACTAGTGTCTACCTTAGGTAGGACATAAGAGAATGGCTTCATGTTGAGTTTGTTAAACGCTTGGGAAGAGGATATTAAAGAACCCCACATGGATACAGTCGGTTAGAAATTAAAATTTAAACACTTTAATGCCTTTTGAAATTTGATAAGAAGATACATGTGATGCCCATGTGATTCCAGTCCCGCAGAAGATAGGTTCCTCCATGTTTTACCGTGCTAAGCTGCTATAATATTATCGTCTCTGTTTCGCTTGTGCTTTTGTATTTATAGAAATAACCTATCAAGGAAAATTTGAAAACAAAACTGAAGTTCCTCTCCTTGAACTTTGGAAGTGATTGCATCAAAATAGACAAATTTGGATCTTGGTGAACTTTTCTATCATCGGTTGTTTTAGTCTTTCAGTGTCTCTGTGATGCACGAAGCCGAACAACAAAATAGGAAGTTAAAAGCAGAAATAGTTATGACTGAGCGAAGAAGATGATGCTATTGTATATGAATCTGGTTAGTTTAGTGTTCAAGGGATCTTAGGCCAGAAGCTCTTACAATCAACTAACGACTTTTGACCCCCACCTAGACAAAAGAAGAACGTGTCTGGACATTTGTATAAACAATTGTCGACCAAACTCACATTGGAGGAACCAGGTTTTAGATGGATGAGAGGATCAGGAACTGGCCCGAACAAGTAGTTCCCACCAAGTAGGAGTCTCTCAAGCCTGGAGGAGTTTGCGCTTGGAACAGCTGCTTTTAGGGCATATTGAGTAGGTATCATACCTGTAAACTTGTTGTGTTCCAGGGACAAAGCTGACAACTCTGGCATTGAACCAAGAAAAGTTGGCAGCAGGCCTCGGAGATCATTACAGCTAAGATCAAGTGCTATTATTTTACTCTTGTAACCCAATGTTCCTGGAACTTGCAAGAACGTGAAGATGTTGTGAGAAAGGGTTAGCTGTTGAAGAGAAGGGTGGTCAAAAAGGACTGACAAGATTGGACCAGATAGTTTGTTATGACTCAGATCCAAAACCTGTAAAAACTCCAAATCTCCTACGTTCTGAGGTAGGTTTCCCTGTAGATTATTGTTTCGCATAGAGAGCTCAACAAGGGACTTGGGAAGTGTAGATGAAACTTGACCAGACAAATTGTTATTACTAACATCGAGATAGTAGAGGTCTTTGAGTACACCAAGATCAGGAAGCTCACCGGAGAGATTGTTTCCTTGCATCTCAAGTCTTTTCAACCTTGCAAGAGAACCGAAACTTGAGGGAATGGTTCCACTTAGACGATTATCATCAAGATACATCTCTTCAAGGTAGGAGAATGATCCAAGTGAAGCAGGTAATTGGCCTGAAAGCAAGTTCTTGGAGAGCCCGAGTCGGCGGAGCCGAGTAAGGTTAGCAAATGAGTCAGGCACAGAACCAGAGAGCGAGTTGTCTGAGATGTCAAGTGTCAGCAAGTAAGGGAGCTTCCAGGAGGTGGATGAGAGTGAACCAGAGTAACCAACCGGGTCCAGAGTAATCTCGGTGACTCGAAACAAGCCGGACTCGGCACGGTCACACCTGAAACCGCAGGTGAACTTGGAACTGAAAAGATGGTCGCATGGATCCAACGAGAAGTCCCAGGAGCTCAGGCATGAGCTAGGTGCAATAGACTCCGGCACCAATCCCCTCTTTAGATCCTCAAGCACTCTTATGTCACCTGTATAGGTTCTTGAATCAACTTCGACGAACAAAACTTCCACCAAAGCGATCACTAATAGTACCGAAAACATAGAAACATTTAGTGTATACTTCGTTTTTGGCATCTCTGGAAGTAACTTTAACCTTAAGAATGGGACTTGGAGGAGTGGGATCATGAACATGATATTGAGATTCGCAGACCAAACTTGAGTCTAGGATTACCTTAAGCATGACATACACGTACAATCTAGTGGTCCCATACCTGTTTCAGTATAGATCAATGGTTTTATTTTCTTTCAGATGAGGTTGTAGCAGCCGTTGGATCTTACATCAGGAATGTACTTTTTCAGATTCTGGGTCCTTACTATATTTTTACTACTACTGATGATGATCAGCTGTATTTCTCTTTTGATACATCTCACTTCTCGAGAATGCAACACTGGAAATCATATGCTACACCTATGTCTAATGTTATAAAATAATTTAAGGTTTGAATTGCCTGTTAAGTTTTGGAACTCATGAAGTATATAACCTCTGTTGAAGCTAGGCTTGGTAAAGGCCCAACCCGACTCAGCTCCAAAATTAATAAAGTTCTCTACTCCAAGCTGAACTCGAGCCTAATATAAAAAAAAGACTCGGTCCGAGCTTTGGGCTTGAGGGTCCACAACCAAAACTCGGGCCGAATGCAATTTTTAATCCGAAGCTCGATTGTCATTCCTAAGGGTCAGCTTTTTACAACTCAGATCTGGAACATGGTTGATCGTTGGTAACACAGGGCAGTTTAGAAAAACATGTTATTCTACAGTTGTCACTGGTAATCCATATTTACTTTTTGTTCTGTCAGTTAAAGAAAGTGATCTTCCATACAAGGAAAATGCTTTCTATGGTGACAGAACATGAGTCAGCCTTCTTCACCGGCAGTTATAGTTTATACACCAGTTGTAACATGGCTTACAAAAAGAACCCAGAAAGCGCAGCTGATAAAAAAGGGTGCACCTTCTGATGGTTTTCAAATCCCTCAACATTTGTGCACTAGCTCAAGCTTGATCTTCCCATCTTGATGGTTCTGGCTTACGGTATCCAGATAACGCTTCACGCAGGTTTGATTGGTCTCAAATATGTATGCTAGCCCCCTTATCTGCAAATGCACCACTTTCAGAATGTCAGTTGAAACAGTGAAGTATTGAACATCCATAAAATAGCAACTTGTGGCTAACTATCATTGAAAAGAATTCCAAAACACCTACTTCAGCAGGGAGAAGTTCCCTTTGAGCCCCCTTTCTTTTTTTAATTTTGAAGCAACATACTTCATTGCAAGTTAAGCAAAATGAAGTTCCCTTCGGGTTCATTTTGCTTGTCTAAGTAAATATTCTAACGCAAGTTGTTTTATTACATACTCAAAAAACTTGCAGTTCTATAATCTTATGATGAGAAAGGACAATGCTTAGAAAGTGTCATAGAAACAAACCTCGATCAAACAGTTAGGAGTTAGGATTGAACTCTGTCCTGGAGCTATTTCTTTGTCATTCATCGAAATAGAAACCTTCCCAAGATTCTTTATGTGGAAACATCCACTTTTGTCTAAATTTATAATTGCCTAATCAAACAAAAGCGGAAAGTGTTATATGTGCGTTGACAGAAAGCTCACACTTTATGACCTCCATCGGTTACCAAAGAAGGTAAACAGCAAAAGATAGAAATTTAGTAGGTAAAACTTATTGCATGTTTGGTATTGCCACTAAAAACGAAAGACCTTTCTATGGCTTTTTGAAAAAAAAAAGGACAAAAGAGATATAAACTTAACATTCCTGGGTTTTATAGAATAATGGAATGATAAAAGAGTATGCAGCAGAAAAGAATAAAGTACTGTAAAGCCAATATGATCCTCAAAAGGATCCTAAAAATTTCAGGGAAAAGCGAAAAAGGTTATCATAGGTACAACATTAAATCATGATGGCAAAACTGAGCTCACCTGTCGTCTAGATATTTTATTAGCGCGCCCCTCTATTCCCAAATCAATGTCAACAGTAACATCTTCTGTCCCTCTACCAATCAAAACCTGTATGGCACCAAAAATAAATATTTATCGTCCCACATGCTGATTTTGGGAACTAAACTTACGAATTAAACTTTTCCATAATACTTTAACATTTCATCCAGACAGTAACGCCCTCAAAATGAAACTCCTAGAAGACAATTGCTAATTCATTGTCCTGATGCTGGAGGACACAAATCACATAAACACAATCTTACGAGGGATGGAACTAAAAAATGGGATCAATATCACCGACACATTAGTGGTAAAGCAACTTTGGCGAATTTCATACTCACTACCACAAATGAACTCATGTTCTTAGCTCATCAAAGTCTACTCTGAATGGCTTATATTTCCGAATGATAAAGACAAACATCCCTCATGGTATTCAATAAATAACCTCAATGCAAAAGAAAAAGAATGAGAAAGAAAGAAAAGCACGTATGAAGCTCTTATTTACCTCAGGCTTCTTAATATAATGCTTACAGTGACGACCATATAAAACCGCAAATGCTCCATGAGATGCAATGGCTCTTTGCATATAAGAATGAGCACACTGCTCAAGCCTGATAATTGCCCTCTTTGTCTCCTCATTCTGATATCTTGAAACTGCAGAGAATGTTCTACAGTCACTCAACATAAGGGATAAAGCATGTAATGGAAAAAAAAAATCATACAGAGCTCACATAAACTATGAGAATATGAATAGATATTTATAATCAACTCAGTGAACAAGACATAAAGAAGGAGCGCGTGCACATAAGAAAGCTCTAAGAACCAAGTATGAAGATTTCTTACTCATTAAGATGAACAACTTGAATCATAATTCAATATACAAAGAAATTTAATAATAGAAACCAACATACCAACTTTGCAAAAATGATAAACCAAGGACGCTCAAAGCAAGGAACCCAGGATCAAACTTTCATCCTTTCTCCATAAGATCAAGATTCAAATATAATAAAGAGGCAGAATAATTTGTGCAATACCCAGTAAAACATTCCTTTCGAGCTATATAAATACATGCAAGCATTCAGTTAACTAGTATATTACCTTCTTCACTAGAATATATATCCTGATCTTCTGGATCCAAGTCCATGTCAAGAATCTGAACAAAAACAATAGCAAAACATTCAAGCTTAACAAAAACAGAGAAACAGGAAAATTAATTAAATAGCTTCAATCCTATTAATCCGTCAAACTGGAAACTAACTACCATTGCTTCAACATCTGAAAAATATGGAACTTCGTCATCACTCTCCATGGGTGGCTCTTCTGTACTTGATATGGGTTCAGTTAGTACTTGCTCAGGAGCACATATATGTGTGTAATCAACTTTGGCCTTTGGAATTTGCTGACCAATTGTTGCTGCAGCATCCATGTCTGCTTTAATGACACTAACATATGTCTGGGAACAACAATTACAGTCATCAGAACAAAGAGCTGGTTTCTCTTCTAAAACATAAGGTGAGTTGTCGCAGAAGTGCTTTACCAGTGCAGTTTCTGTAGTATTCTCTTCTAGTTTGGTATGCATCGATGCTCCAGTTCTAGCAGCAGATTTTAGCATAGTTGAACGGACGCAAGTATTGCCTACAATCTTGTGAACAGATTCACTACTGGGTAATTTCTGCTTAATACCATGATCTCCAACTGGATGGAATAAAACAGTTTCAGGCTGGACCTGTGATCTTATCCTCTGAGAACATGTCTGAGACTGTCCAGAATTTAGTAAATCCCTCTGCACTGACAGTGAACCAACTTCACTAGGTCTTTGACTGTTTAGGAATTCCTTACCAGAATAAGAATTCAGTTTACCAGCATCTTGCAAACTCCTCCGTGCTACAATGGAATTTGATTTTGGGCGTAATTCATCAGGAAAAATAACATGATCATTGTTTGGGATCTCAGGATCCTCAGTGTTTAACACACAGTAAATAACTCCATCACCCATTTCAGGAAACTGAGGGTTCAAAGCTGCTGGAGCTGATAGACACTGGACCTGCGTGTTACAAACAGCCTCACTACTTTGGCAGGATCCCTGATTTTTTTCTGACTCTCCTGGACAAGGATCAGATCGATTTCTGAGACATTCTGCTGTTAATGATGATTCTTGTTCGGTTATATTACGTCTCTGATCCGGGTTAACATCATTTGGCGAGCTCAAAAGAAGTGAACTCAGACCATCATAGTAAGTCTTATCAATCACATCTTTTCCATCAACATCCATGAATGAAAGATCATCATCAGTTGTAAAGTTCAGAAGAGAATTGGAAAGTTCAGCCAGATAACCTTCTGCGCTAGTGGATGCATCCTTCAGTCCCTCATTTGTTATTTCTAGTTTCAAGTTAGAGTCTGCATGGAATAGAGTATATACACTCTTAGTGTCACCATTAACAGGAAGTGACACCATATCTACCACGCAAAGATCCTTTTCGCTTAGGCCAAGATCAACAGGAATGCTGGGCTCTGAAATGCCTTCAACTGTTGTCCACATTTGCATCTCAGGAAGTGGTGACGAGTAAGCCAAGTCGGGAAAAGAAGAACCATACTCCGGAACTGAAGAATTAAAATCCTGGTCTCCATCAAACTTGGAGCATTCATTAATAGGGTCAGCATTTGCTTGCAATTCTTTCTGTTGACATAATTCCTCAACCACAGATTGGTTTCCAGCATGAGATAGATTCTCTCCAAGCATATGAGGAATCTCTTCACATGTATTATCCTGCTCCATGGGGAATCTTTCCGAGGCTGAATTCTGAAATTGTGATTGGAAGACATGGTCAGTATCACCATCCTCAATTTGTGGAAAAGCACAACGCACAATATCCAAATCAGATTCCTGAAGTCCCAAATTGGGAACTGAATCTCCGAGAATGCAGTCCCCAGATAAAGGCTCATTATCATTTAACATGTAATCATCATTACCAGGTGCAACCAGAAAACTCAGGTCCATGTGGTTGAATGGCTCATTGCAAATTCTTTTGCGTAGAGCATAGTAGCAACTACGAACATTCTCAGCTTTCCTCTTACCAGAATTGTTCTTGTTTTCTTTTGTATTTACACTTTTGTGGAGCCTAGATGATGCAGATCGTTCACAATCAATCATGTGAAAAGCTGCCTCAGCAGAAACAACTGGATCATAAAGGAGAGCATGCCACCGTTCTTGTAGTTCTCGAACTGTATATCTTCGGGAGAACTGCACTGCACCTTTAGCTAGCGATTCCAATGAAGCACCAGCCTGGAAAAGAAGAAAAGACATATATAATCAGGGACTCCAAGAACGTAAGTAAATCATGGTTCAAACATCAAAAGAGAAGCTAGAGCGTTTTGCTCTTGCTAATGGAAGGCATAAGAAAAAATATGTCAGAATGGTTGCATAGCACAATTATAAATTTTGGAGCGTGCGGTAAATAATTTCACTTTAAAATGACTAATTTACTAGGAGCATAAGCCTGCCTCCATGCACGAACTTACATACCATAACATAAAGACAAATTATCCTCATTGCCCATTTATTGCCTTCAGTCGGAGTTCCAAGGTAAAGTATCAAGACACATGTAAGCGATCATACTTTAAAGGCCATTAAAGATTATAAAGAGCTAGCTCCAATCATTCCAACCTAAAAGCACATTATTTATGCATTTGTCTTCAAATATATTAGGCAACAGAAATTTGACTTTCAGCCTACCAACACAGCAACTACTTCTCTAGAAGCGAAATGTAGCTTAAAAATATCTGGTGACAATATTAAAAACAATGAACATATATCATCAATATTGTTCGTGTACAAGCTCAAGCAGAGCCACGTGTTATTACCCTAAGGCACCTAATGCCCATAGATAAACAAAACGAATCTGTTTTTCATTTTGAATTCCACGACATAGCTAGATGTCGGGAAATTCAAAAACACTTGTCATGGACTCTTGGAAACCCCACGTCCATCAGAGTTTGATACATGGTATCAACATAAATTAAATCAAGTAACATCAACATAACAGCGAGACATCTTACTATGTTGATGAGACTACCATTTCCATGCAGCAGTTAAGACCACTGGCATGCTGTTCGAGGAAAAGTAACAACAAGCATTCAGAGTCACTGTAAAACAAGTAAACAACCTTAATTTGTATCCAGGGAAAAGTACGGATAGAGTTTTTGATTCTTTTATGATAACCATCAATAACATTTATGTGAAAGCCCACAAAACCTCACTGAAATGGAGTAAAATTTTTCTTGATTCAGGGCATAAATGGGCATAATCTTTCAACAATAGAACTTCCACTACTAAAGAAAATGCTAAAATTCTCAGAATATCTCCTTACCCAGAAAGGCAAATCTTTTATTCTAAACAAGATATGCAACAATAAAAGAACATCCACATCTCAAAACCGGAACAAACAGCTAATCTCAGGAAATTTACCCAAAAGCTTTCAAAAGACTAACTAGAACCCAATTCCACGAAACCAACTACATATTCATAATGGGTCTTCAAAACCGAATCAAGAAACCCAAAACAGGAAATGGAACCAAGAAATTTACCTCCACGGCATTCTTCAACAAAAGATCATCCTCAGGCATCCAAGGAGAGACAGGAGCAAGAGCTCCCATGACTAAACAACCAACCAACCAAACTCCTCCTTTTTCACTTCCTCGCCAGAGAGCGAACAAGACCAAACTCAAATCACCGAAACCCAAGAATACGCAGAAGAAACCAGCACCCAGGACTTCAACCAAGAAAAGGACACGTTCCGAGGAAGAGCGAGTCCAAGTTCGAAACGTGGCCAAATATAGGACTCGGGGTGTGCGTTGCGCGCGTGCGTGAGTAGTGCCGGTCGCTCTCTGGTGACGGCGAATTCATGGAAAATCTACGAATCGGTGTCGGAACACGGCACGTGCGGGTTGTATGGAAGAAGCATTCAATTTCTCGGCGAGTGATTTTCTCAGGTGACAGAAGCCAACTGTGTGTGTGAGTGGGAAGTGAATCAAAGACTTTTTTGCCTCCTGGTCGCACAGGCGGTGTACTGCGGGGTTGACCTTTGACTATTATGTCCTTCTCGTCACCAAATTTAAATTTTGGTTTATGCTTTTTCCCTTTTTAGAAAAAACAAATTAATTGTTGTCATATTCAACAATAAATAAGGGGTATGGAAGTAATTTTTGTTTTATTTAATTGTCACTTTCCACTGGTATCGATTTAATTAGGAAACAATGTCCCAATGGGTGGGTCGGGGTTCGATTAAATATAATTTTTTAAATTTTCTTAATCAAAATCAAACCTAACTCGAATTTTATTAACTCGGATTGAATTTATTTATTTATAATTAAAACAAACAATCTTTACCAATTATAATAAAAAATTGAATTGGAAGACATTTTTCTTGTAATCAAATTCTTAATTGGACCTACATAGATTTAATGTGAGATTTTAACCTTTAAATATATTTTAGGTTGTAAGTTATTGTGATAATTATAAACGATCTTTTAAAAATCAAATCAAGATTTAAATCTATAAAGTAAGAAGTTTAAGGTTTAAAAAATTTAGAGACTGATTAAAGATTAAATAAATTTTAAAAATTTAAAAAATATTTGAAAGTAATTTTCTTTTATTATCTAAAATTTTTGAAGTTTAATTAAAAATATATTATTAAATAAAAATTAATTAATTAATTTTTATTTAAAAACTTATTAATTTACGAAAATCGACCAATCAATTAATAAATAAATTGGTTCTTAACTACAAAAATTATTAAAATAAATCAAATCAAAAAAATAAAAACCAAAATAAGAAAATTTGATAGATACAAAGCTTTTACTATTAAACAAAATCATTTATATTTAGATCTTGAACATTTAAATTTCAAATTATTTATTATTTGTATAATGACAATTTTAATATTTAATACATAATACATATAAGATAAATTTTTAAAATTATATAATAGTTAAAAAAAATAGATATTTCAGTTATAATAGTGTCAAATTTAATTTAAATGATGATAATAACGTTAAGGTTGTTACATTCAAATCTTAAAGGCTTATTCTTGATGGAGCCCATTTTATTAAGTGTGACAACTCATAAATTTAGTAAAGTAGATACAACCTTGTTGGAACCTTAGACTTGTCTACCTAATTCCGCACCTTTTAATGTCAAAAAAAAAATTCCGCACCTTTTTGGTGTAATAATTGCACCTTTTGGGGTATTATTCAATGGGAAATAATACATTAATAATGTTTTCAACCAATTAAATAAGAGAGATATGCTCACACCAGAGCCAATATATTGTTTGAGTATTAATTAATAATGATGATTAAAAAATTCAATTGATTCGACCGATTTGACAATACAAATTTTAAATTGATCAATTTTCAATTTAGTCTTAATTTTTCAGTTCAACTTACACTAGTAAAACTGTTGTTAAAAATCGATTAGTTTATTAATTAATTGGTTAATTTTGTAAATTAATAAATTTTTATAAAGTAAAATAAATCAATTAAACAATCTTTTGTTTACTTAAATTTCAAATTATTCGAACGAAAAAGATAATATATTTCAATTATATTTTAAATTCTTTAATTTTATTTAATCTTTAGTTATTTTATAACAGTTTAATATCGATTGAACCTTTTTAATTTTAAACTTATTGTCTTGTCAGTTTAACTTCTGATCAAATTTTATAACACTAG
>JANJEY010000006.1:2078762-2093322 GCA_024703695.1 Erythroxylum cataractarum
ATCTAAACCACAATTAAACCTTAATTCCACGTTAATACCCCCAATTAACTCAAATTAAAGCATAATCACATAATTACCACAAGTCATGCTTAATGACATCATAAAGAAAATTCGGGGCCTAACAATAAATGGAGCTACACTTCCCACTACAAAAAAAATATAAAAGTGTGGTTTAATGCTGATAGAAAAATGCACAACTGAATGCTAAAGCAAAACATCATTTGATTTGTGCACTATCTCCAGAAGAATATAAGAAAATATCTTACTGCTCTACAACAAAGAAATGTAGGATAAACTATAAGTCACCTTTGAAGGAACGAATGAAATAAAGAAGCATAGAATAAGCCTTTTAGTGCATCAATACAAAACTATTGGCATGAAACAGGGAAAAATCATAGATGAATTTTTTAGATGGTTCAACAACATCATCACAACCTTAAAGAACTTGGGAAAGATATATCCCAATGATGAACTCGTAACAAAGATTCTAAGATCACTAACAAAAGAATAGAGACCAGAGGTGACAACTCTGGAAATTGTAAAAGATCTCGATACCATCTCACTCAACTGCTAAGAGGAAACTTGATGATCTATCAAACCAAGCTTAGGCGAGATGAAGGATCCTTAGACAAAAGAAGAATGGCCCTAAAAGCAACTGATGAATCAATCGATGATGAAAGCGACACTGAATTGCAAATAGATGCAGATGACGAATTCAATTTCGTCGTAGGAAATATGCTCGCTTCTACAAAAAGAAGCTGATGAAGAAAAGAGAAGGGAACAGAAAAATCGAAAACAACAGGTTGCTACCAAAATTTAGCAGTAACAATAGCAATACACAAAATAATCAAATCATATGTTATCACTACAAGAAGCCTAGACACACAAGACCAAAATATCTCATTTTCAAAAGGATTAAATAGAGAGCAAACAACCCAGGAAGCAAATGATGATTACAGTCTGGTCAGATGAAGATTTTGAAAACTTTAAAGATGAAGAGCCAGAAGAAGTCAACAATGTTTACTTTATGGCTGAATCAGGAGACAATGAGGTATATTATTCTAATTATGATATTGAAGTTGATGAATTGAGAAATGCATATTATGAATTGTATGATTAGTACAAAAATTTGATGGTGAAGTATTTCAAAGAAGTTGAGAAATCCAAGAGCAATGAAGCATCCTTGAAGAGTAAGATTAAATCATTAGAATCTATTAATGAAAATCTGACAACCAAGAATATGTCTCTTGAGGATGATTATAAGCAAAAGGTTTATGAAAAGGAAGTTCTGGAAGAAAGATTAGCTAAGTTAGAAAATAATTTGTTTGGGAATGTTTCTAATAAAGTTAGGCAGCTAGAAGAAAAGGCTGTCGTCCTAGAACTTGAGAAAGAGAAATGCACAGGAAAGATCTTATCTCTAGAAAAAGATCTTGCAAAGTTCTTTGATAGAAGGAACAACCTTGATGCACTACTTGATAATGGTAAATGCAGTTTTGATAAAGCTAGAATAGGTTAAAATGAAAATAATAATGTTAGGCCATACAAGAAGTTGTTTGTTAAATCCAGCAGTAGTTATAGTCAAAACAGCAAGAACCTGATACATGATAGAAATTATAATAATTCTCATTATCTGTTTTATGCTTCTTCTATGGTAGACATGGTCATATTATTCATTCTTGTAAACTTCGTAAAATGGGAAAATTATCTCAAATGTATGTTTGGAGACTAAAAGGTTAAGCTACTAACCTAAAAGGACCAAGAAAAATGTGGGTACCTTAAATGAGATAATACTTTCTGCAGATATACTTCAAATTGGAGATAATAGAAAATCAATGGATTGCTGATAATAGTTGTAAGACACACATGACAAGTGAAATATCACATATTAACTACATTGAAAGAAAAAGACGAAGATATTGTTGTCTTTGTTGATGAAAACAGGGCAAAAGTCAATGGAATTGGTAAAATTGGTAACTCTAACTCTGCTTCTATTGATAATGTCCTTTATGTTGATTGATTGAAACATAACTTATTGAGTGTAAGTTAACTATCTGATAATGGTTATAAAGTTACTTTCTATAAATCACAATGTGAAATTATTGATAATCTTAATGACAATATTGTAATTGTTGGTCCTATAAATCAGAACATATACTGTGCTAAATTGGAAGATATGCCTTCACAGAATGTCAAGTGTTTTGTTTCTATAGAAAATGATTCTTTTATTTGGCAAATAAAAATTGGATATGCAGCATGAGTACTCTATCAAAATTGTCCAAAGTTTTAGTGGTAAACATTACAATTTTGTTTTAGTATATGATTATTCCATATTTACATGGGTTTACTTCCTATCAAGTAAAGATATAAGGATGATATTTTTGAAGTTTTTGAGAAGTTTTGCAGAAAAAATCAAACTGAAAAAGGATACTGCATTACTTCAATTTGGAGCAATCATGGAGGAGAATTTGATAACATAAAGTTTAAAGATCTTGGTAATAATAACAATATGACTCACAATTTTTCATGCCCAAAGACTCCTCAGCAAAGTGGGGTGGTTGAAAGAAAGAACAAGACTCTCGTTGATATGACTAGAACAATGCTATATTAAACTATTCTACCTCATGGTTACTAGGAAGAAGCTGTGTCAACTACCCGTTACATTCTTAACAGGTTCCTTATAAGATCCATTATGCAAAAGACCCCCCTATGAGCTGTGGAAAGGAAGAAAACTGAATATCGCTTACTTTCAAGCATTTGGTTGTAAGTACTTCGTTTTATATAATGGAAAAGATAATCTTGGAAAGTTCGATGCGAGATTAGATGAAGTCATCTTTCTAAGCTATAATACCGCCAGTAAAGGATTTAGAGTTTACAACAAAAGAACAAGGAAGATAGAATAATCAATACATGCAGTATTTGATGAAGCACTACCCTCGACAACAATAACTGATTCAGATGATAAAGAGCATCCCTTAGCTCCTAAAAATACATCATATACTCAAACAATGCCTATAGTACCTTCAGAATTACAAGATTAAAAAGGTCATTTTGAAGCAAGGATAGAGAAGGCTGCTTCCTCCCAGTAGGAGCCTATACAACGAAGAATACTAAAAGAATGGAAAAGTCTTGATACACATTAGTACATTTTAGGAAACACCTCTGAAATTTTAAGAACCAAATCATCCTTCAAGAATAACTTTGTTGGCCTTATCTTATAATTAGAACCAAAGACTATTGAAGAGGCTCTTACTAATGAAAATTAGGTTTCAGTTATGAAATACAAATTGAATTAGTTTGACAAAAATAAAGTTTAAAATCTACTACCTCGTTTGTAAAACAATTTAGTTATTGGAACTTGTTGAGTTTTTTGAAACAAATTTGACGAAAATGGTAAGGTGGTAAGAAACAAAGTTAGACTTGTAGCTCAAGGTTATAATCAACAGGAAGATATTGATTTTTATGGAACTTATGCACCTGTTGCTAGACTGAAATCGATTAGAATTTTACTTGCCTTCCTAGAAACTTCAAATTGTTCCAAATGGATGTCAAAAGTGCCTTCTTAAATGGATATGTTAACTAAGAGTATTTGTTAAGCAACCTTCAGGCTTTGAAGATAAAAACCATCATGACTACATGATGAAGTTGACTAAAGCCCTATATGGTCTAAAACGGGCCCCTCGAGCATGGTATGAAAGGTCAAGTAATTTTTTGCTTAAGAATAACTTTGAAAGAGGAACCCTTAATAAAACCTTATTTATTAAGAAAAATGAGAGTAACTTATTCACAGTGCAAATATATGTTGATGACATAATATGTAGTGCTACTAATCAATCTTTCTGTGAAAATTCTTATCATTAACGTAGAGGTGTTTGAAATGAGCACGATGAGAGAATTATCTTTTTTCCTCAGACTACAAATCAGACAAACAGAAAAATGGATCTTCATTAGCCAAGACAAATACACAAAGAAACTCATCAAAAAGTACCATTTCAAAAATGGCAAACTTATGGGTAATCCTATGTACACTGGAACTAAACTTGATAAGGATGAAGGAGGCAAGGCTATAGATGAGATAGAGTACAGAGGAATGATCGATTCACTACTATATCTTACAAGCTCAAGATTATATATTATGCTTAGTGTGTGCCTTTGGTATGTTTTCAATCAAATAAAAAAAGTCACCTCAAGTAGTCAAAAGGATCTTTTGATATCTTCAAGGAACTATAGACTTCGGACTATGGTATCCAAAATTGATTCTTTTAACATAGTTGACTATTGTGATGCAGATTATGCAGGTGATAAAGTCGATCAAAAAAACACAAATCATCATTGTCAATTTTTTGGAGGATGTCTAGTTTCTTGGTTTTGTAAGAAACAAAATTACACAACTCTTTCAACAATTGAAGTGGAATATATAGTTGCTGCCAGTTGTTGTGCTCAAATATTATGAATGAAGCATCAACTCCAAGATTTCTCTCCAAACTTTAATCATATTCCTATATTATGTGATAATACTAATGCAATAAATCTTTCAAAAAATCATGTGCATCATTCTAGGATTAAACATTTAGAAATCAAACATCATTTTCTTAGAGATCATGTTTTAAAAGGAAACATTAATCTTTTTCATGTTAATATTGAAAATCAAGTAGCTGATATTTTTCCTAAACTACTATTTGAAGATAGATTTTGTGTGCTAAAAAAAGAACTTGGTAGTTGTAGACTATCTGATGTTATTTTTGCATAATTCTTTTATGCTTCTTTTTTTTGGCATGCTCCTTCTTGTCCAAACCTTTAGTAGGCTCCTCTCAGTTTTGAGATCTCCTCTTAATTTAGTATGCTCCTTCTAGTTTAAAAGGCCCCTCATATCTTTAGAAGGATCCTCTCAGTCTAACAAAATAGGGTACATATTTCCTGGAAAGGAAGGTTTTTATGGCGTTGTTTCAACTTTTAAAAAACGCGAGCGCTATTTTGACAACGCTCCGTATATGTCCAACAAAAGATATGCAAATGATCATACTTCCTCGTTTGGCATGTACAACTACTCATTCTCACAGGAAATCAACACTCAAGAATTGTTTAATATACCAGAAAGAGACTTCTCACTTTTACTTTCTTACAATCTTTTCTTAGAAGCATCATTCTCTTCCTCCCTGCACCTTAACTTTTTGCTTTCTCTCATAAACTCCTAAGCCTCACCAAGCTCTCTTACAATGGTAAGAACAAAATTAAAAGGAAAAAAGAAAACCTTAATTTTGACTAATAGCCATGGTGAAGCTCACTAAATATATCTCCTCTAAGCCCCAAGTATCAAAAACACCCATTCCATCTCTGCCCATTCTTACTCCAAAAACTTCCACATCTCCTGAACCTAGTCCTAAAGACAAGAAAGTGCCTGAAGTGCACTGGATTACAAATGAAAATGACATATATGAATAACCTTCTCGATTGATTAGATGACCACGGACCAGAAAAAGTCTTGCAAAGTAAGTTGAGAATATTTCTGAACAAAAAGAAACCCTGATGTTGAAAAGAAAGAGGAAAAAGAATATACAAAACAAAAAAAGGAAAGAAATAAATAAAGGAAAAGCACCTGTGATTGAAGATACTATTAAGGACCCCATTGATATAAATGAGTTGCTTCATGAAGAGAAAATTCGTAAAGAAAAAAGAGCAAAGAAAATAAAGATAATTTCATAACAGCAAGGAAAGTCATCAGCACCACCTAAAATGTTTCAATCAATGGAAGCTGAAATCTGCTATAAAATGCAGTACAAGAAAAGAAAGGTGGTTGTTGGGCGAATGTCGCCTCCCATGATGTTTGATGACATAGGTATACCTATCTTTCCTTACTTTGTTGCCATCGGATGGGAAAATTTTTAAAATTAAATGAGACCGTATGTGATGAGCGAGTCAGGATATTCTATGCATATATGAGAAAATAAGAAATCGATGGAAAGCTAGCCATTGTCCCATGAGTGTGTGAATGTGAAATTATAATTTTTGTATAAATCTTAAAAACATACTGAATGTAGCTCTTATAGGGAGAACTAATTTTTCCTGTTATAAGTTGGATGTCGATGATCTGGAACCAGTAGAAATTGTCAAATTCATCTGCTTTCATGATGAGAACACCCAATATGCGAGACACTTAAGCAAGCAATTAAACTTAATACCACGATGCCTTGCATCGTTATCAATTACTTCAATTTTCCCAATAGCAGCTCAGTTGAAAAGTGCAGCCTACTAGACACTTATGTAGTGTATAATTTGCTAAAAGGGAGCAGGATGAATCTTTCAGTAATGATCTTGAGGTTCATAATGGATAAAGGGAATCCTAAGAATACTACCGATTGCCTACCTTGTGGGATATTGTTCATTAAGATTTTCACCTATTATGAAGTTCCTTTTTGCAAATTTGAATTGGTATGCATTGACTAAATGTCACCCTTCTATTTCCTATTAATTTGGATGCAAATTGCAAAATAATATCTGGGTAGAAAAAAGATCTGAAAGAATAGTAGAAAACTTAGATCCTACTATAGACCAATAAACTCCTGTCCCTCATCAGGATGGAAATAGTATAGATCTCCAACAACAGCTACAAGACATTCAAGCTAATCAAGAAAAAAAGCGAGAACAAATAGATAGCATGTAAAACCAACTTCTTGACATGTAGATTTTACTCAAAAAAATCTTTGAATCTCTTCAATAACTCTATTACTAGTTTCTGCCTGGCTTATTTGTATTTGAGATAGTCTTGTGAATGTTTGAGTTCCTTCATCCCTATATTTTTTATAATAACAAGGGGAGAATACTTAATTATATACATTGCATGCATCTTTCTTTGCATCAATGATATATTTTCAATTGCTTTGATGATATTTTCTACTAATTGCTACTGAAATGTTGTTGAAATTATGAAGTATGGCTCCTTCCTTTTGTAGTCAGGCTCCTTCTTTTTTATAACCGCGAGTAAGAACATATAAAGTTTACAGGTATCTTTTGAAATCCTTTATTATTATTTGAAATTTGAAAATATATTTATTATTGTTTGTCATCTTCAAAAAGGAGGAGATTGTTAGCTCAAGGATTATGTTTAACGATATTAAAGATAACTTTATAATATTTCAAAATTTAAATTGGATTTATGTCCTTATATGAGCAACAGTATAATTCTTAAAAGGAAATAAAATCATAGGATAATTGCTTCATTTCTTGTAGGAATCTTCTTTTTGTACTTGCCTATTGATAAATGGTTTCATAACATTTGGAAGTTTTTCTCAAGAATTTGAATAATCAACTTCAGAATATCGTAGATTAAGCACATGTTAGTTGAGGAAAATGTCTACTTAAGGAAAAGTCATTGCGTTTGTAAAAGATATGAGACTTGCAGAATATCCTAGTAGCATCAATATTCTTGAAAGTCTTATCAAATTCTTTGTGCTTTAGAAAGTGAAATCACTCTATTGAGAGAGACTGTTAAATCCTATATATATTTCTCATTGAGAGCTTGTAGAGTTTTTTCAAACACTACGAGTGTGGAAGGTTGAAGAATCTTGAAAAATATGTACTTGTGAGCTTGGAGAGACTCGACAAAATTTACTACTTAGATTTTATAGTGAAATACTCAAGTTGAATACTTGAGGACTGGACGTAGGCTTTATTATAACTAGTATAAATTGATTGTGTCATTCTTTCTCTCTTCTTTATTTTTAAATTTTCGCATTATAAGTTTGTGTTTTCAAGAGGCTCCTTTGGTTTTAAAATAAGCTCCTTCTATTTTTCACCTTTGGTTTTAAAATAAGCTCCTTCTATTTTTCTATCACAAAAGGTTCCTTTCATTTTTTAGCATTAACAGATTCCTATCGATTAAAAAGCTCCTTTCGCTTTCGAGCGTTAACAGACTCCTATCGATTAATAAGCTCTTTTTGTTTTTAATCGCTAGCAGGCTCTTATCAATTAGCAGGATCTTTTCAAAAGTTGATAGGACCTTCTTATTTATATACTTATTTTTGTTTAGAAGGATATTATCATTTTAAAAATATCTTGCAAATGTTTTTACACAATTCATGTTGGGCACCGATTTTCGGAACCCAACTTCGGATCAGAAACGTGAGCTTACTCCTATGGAAATTCTTTGAACATCACCGATTCATTTTCTTACTCTAATACCACTCAATGTTGGATCCCGATATCGAAGCCCAACTCTGAATCAGATACCCTATGATGTGGGCAAACTTCAAAGAAGACTCCTTAACTATCATCGATTTTTTTACCACAAATGTTAGGACCCGTTTCAAGAACCCAACTAACTTGTGAATATCTGATAACTTAAACGAATATTTACATCCATCATACTTCTAAATTCATTTCTTACAGTTGAAAAAAAATGATCAGTTACACTTCATTACCCTCAAACAGAAGGGGACTTATAAGTTCTAATATATCATAAACCGAAATAACCAGAACAAACATTACAACTCTATCAAAACTCCAAAAATACAAAGTAAGCAAATCTAAAGCATTTCCTCCATGTTTTTGCTTTCTTGACTTCTCATCAAAATACCTGAGGAGGGGACAGAGAAGGGGTGAGCTTGAAAGCTCGTGGGTAACAGTTTATAATAAGAAGAGAAGCAAAACATTTGAAACCATTTTTCTTATCAAAATAAAATTTTCAGTGAATTTATAAAGTACATGCTTCCTAGGTTTTTAGCCAAAATCCACAAGTCACATATCATAAATGCCTCAAACTTGATCAAACATCTCATTAGCAAATAAACACATCATAATAGTTCGGGTGGATCCAAAAATAAAATGTACTACACATTTTCACTTAATGGTCCTGTGTAACTGTGAACTTATGGGAGTCCATGAAGGAGTTCCATGCCACTAGCCGGAAGGCGAAAGAAGCCTTTAACTTGGGTCAAAATGCATGTGACATAACTTAGGGGACCACCACAAACCCACATAACACATATTTCATGATCTTGTAAGCTTGATGGCCAAAATGGCCCTTCTCTTAAAAATTGCTTTTTTGTATACTTGCTATATCTTAAACCATTTCCAAAAGTATGGTTTCAAAATCATACATCTTTTCAAAGAATCATTTTAAAAACAACTTTTCATGAATCATCATACAAATCATGTATAATCATGTGACACAATCTTACAACATTTAGAAAACATTAAATGCACATGAATGAGGTAGTTGAAAAATCTTTTACTGTGATTTATTGACAGAAACTTTATTGTCTTATTACTTAACTATAAAAATGAAATCCACCTTGAAGTCTTTGACTATGGCTTGCTCAAATGTGCCTCTCCTCTTGCTCCTCTTGTCTTTCTTGATTCCCTTTTCATAGACAAAAATTTCTAACTTCAATAGGGTTGCTAAAATGGAAACCCACAAAGTATGTTCCATAAGATGGTTCTAGAAAACTTAAACTCATGCATTTTCTAAGCTTCTTGAACCAAAACCAATACCATATCTAAAGCATTAAAATGCTCTTACCTTAGATCTTCACAAAAAGAAGAGATGCTTGGTTCAAAAGAAAGCTCTTGATTTTCTCTACCTTTTTTCCCTTCTTGAAAAACCTCTAAATCTCTCTAGAAAGCTTAGAAGAAAAAAAAAAAGAAACCCTAGCTCAACTTTCTTCCTTCCTCTCTACAACTGAAATCTCTCTTTCTCTTTCTTTTTGATTTGTTATTTCACTTTTCCTCTTCCATTTTTGTTTTTCTCCTTCCTAAGGAAGGAAACAACACTTCTTTCTTCCCATCTTACCCTTAATAACTTATAAAAGTCCACCTTGCCCGTCCTTTAATGCCTTATGGTTTCTAGACTTATGTGGCTTGCCAAAGTTTCCCTCACACTCTTTTACTACTTTAATACTTTCACTAACCCCTGTCATATTTTCTTTCACACTTTAACATAATTAATCACTCTTGATAAATAGCTTATCTATTAAAACCTTGAAAGCAATTTAAATCATGCTTATTCATAAAAAACAATTCAGGGCCAACACATGGAAACTTGAGCTTATACTTTTACTCTCGTGATTGGTCAATATGCATTATTTTTGAAAGAGCGGTGACTAGTGGTAGACATAAGCCAGTGAGATTTAAGTCTTTATAGACTAACACAACCATATTAGTCTCATTTTCTTTTGTTTATGTGTGACCTTCGTGACATGTACATCCTAACTTTGCTTTGATTTTCTATTCAAGACTACATTTTATCACAAGTATTAACATGAAAATGATATAGGCATTCTTTGTTTCATAAGCTACACTAGCCAAATAGCCTATCTAATGATATGGTTTTTTCCCATTGATAAACCCCCTTAAACTTTATTTGCTTTGTCTTTTTGTGCTAACCACATTACATTCTTTAAACCTAACCAAATTTCTTACCCAAGTTTTAGAGCTAGTGGAGCATTTGTTAATTGTTGATGATTATGGATGTACAAAAGTATATGTGTGAGGGTACACATATGCATGGGTTAGTTATAATTGTTGGAATGTCCATTTATCTCTTATTAGTGAACTCTAAATGTTGATGTAGGTTCTTTCAATTTTTATCAAAAAAGGGAAAAATAAAAAAAAATAAAAAAATTGTTTAACTAAAATATCAAGGAGAAAATGTATATGTTTTATAAAGTTTTTCATTGTTAGTTTTTCCTCCTAAAGTTGTATGGAATGGGTGAATTGAGTTTGTTGCACATGAGCTAGATGTTATTTTAGAGGATCACTCCTTATAGTTTTAATATATTATTACAATCAATTTTTATAAGTGATCCCTTTTAATTGGTTACGCGTCATATGATGTATAGTGTGAGAGCTTTAATTTTAGTTGTGAAACATAATTGTTGCATTCACATAGTTAATGGTACCCAGTTTTCAATGAATATTAGCTTTTGCACTTGATATTGCATTGAGTGTTACTTTCACTTCACTAGCTTTGATAACTTTTTTCCACCTTACCCTTGCCTACATTATAACCTTATAAAAGCCCTCCAATTCATAATTATACATGTGAATCTTAGTGGTGGAGAAATGAAATAATATGTAAAGTTGTGGAATGTCATAGCGTACCTATCGATTTATTTTATTTAGACAGATTTTGTCCCAATCTACCTCTAGATTGCTCAGTTTCTAAAGGTGATAAATGTTGATTGAATATGAGTAGAAGCATTGAATGTTAAAGTTCTTGCTATGGTTTTAAAATTTATTTCTTTTTTCTTATGACTATCTATTCTTGGGAAATATGGAAAATGAGTAAGATTTTTGGTTTGTGACTTTGATTTTGATGATTTTCCTAAAGATGGTCAAAAGCTAAGTGTGGGGAAACTTGATATGTGCCTAATTAATTATACATTTATTCTATAACACTTAGTGATTAATGTTATGAAATGATTAAGATATTCTGTTGGACCTCGTTTCCAGAGCCTAACAATCCAGAGTCATAAAACGTGAGTGGGTTTCCTTTTTGGGTTATTTAAATGAACCCTTACTTGTCATACCAGTCGTCATACTTCAGTACAGTCACAATTTCATCTTAAATTCTTCAAACAATCAATTTCATATGGTCCTAATATTTGTTGGAGATGAAGATAAATGTCTTATGAGTCTATGGGTTCAATTCCCATGTCAATTGGATGTCTGGAGAAGAAGTAAGATCAAAGTATGTTCAGAAAGCAACCCCTTCAGAAAATATGGAAGTTGTGATCGTGCGCCTGCACGACTGCAACATTCCAGATGGACTAACAATCACGACGTCCTCCTTCTTCACGAACTAGAACCAGATTTTTCTCCTTCTTCTTTCATTCTTTTTCCCATATTTGTACAGTTACATTCAACACTTTATTTCACTTCCAAATCATCTAAACTCATTCTCAACACAACTCAAAATCAAGTTTATATCAAACACTAAAAATCGATGCATGCATATGAAACCATTTTCAACTTTCTCTCTCTATTATAAATTCCTATCTTTCATCTAATGCTTTTCTTTTCACTTCCCTCTATGCTTTCACTTCATTTAACTCCCTTCTTTATTAAGATCTTACCAAATCCTTTAAACACTTTCTGAACAAACCCCATCCAATCGATATTACACTTCCACTTCACAATACTATCAACTCATCTTTCATCATTGTTACCATATTAGTGTCACACACAACTTATGCATGTGATCATTTCCAACACATAAAACATCATCCAACTCATGCATGTATTTGTTTCCAATTCTAACACATCATCAGAATCATTCACAAAACTCTGAAAGTTAAAACTTTACTAACCTTGTTTTAACAAAAACTCTAACAATAACCTTCAGTGGAAGATGAAATAAATCTCCAGTAGTGAGGTTTCGGTGATGGCTGAAAAGCAAGACTATTGAGAGGCAATCTAACAGCTAGACTAAGCATTTGTTTGGTTGACCTTTTGAAAGGTGGAAAAGCACTTTTTCACCGTAAAAGTTATTATGAAGAAAAATGAGCATTTGGCTGTAAAATATGAAAGTGTTTTTTTAATAGAAATGGCTTTTTTATAAGCTAAAATACAGTTTTTTAATAAGCTCAAATTTGGAGCTTTTCATAAAAGCCCCTTATTTTTAATTTTTTTTGGTAGACTTTAATGTTTATAATTTACGTCATTTACGTTTATAACATTCTCATGGTGACAATATGGTGAAACTTCTCGTCTCCAATGAGGCTTGCAAGGAATTCGCACTCTCCATCGCACCTTCGACGAAGTCAACTCCCAACTCCAAACCAAGTTCAGTCAGGTATATCCAGGGCTTTATTTTTTTATTGACATTTTTGGTTGATTTTATTTTTCATTCCCCATTTATGGATCTGACCCTGTAGATTATCCTTTTTGATTCTTTGCTGATAAATAATTGTACTTTTCCATAGATTCTTTATTACCATGAAATTGTATTTTTTTCTTATTTTTCTAGAGATTATTTCTAAAATTTTATGGTGTTTTCTTCTCTACCGCTTGAGCCATTTTCCTTCTTTTGTCTTTTTCTTCTATGCTACTTTTTATTTTGCTTCTCATTTGATGGGTTACGTTTCTTCCTTAGCTGTGTCATTTTGGCTTTTGCATTGTTACGTTTTATTCTCTTTTGGGTGATGGGATGCTCTTTGTTTGCTCTTGCTTCCTTTCACTCTACATTTGTTCTTATTACGCTGTCGTTTTGTTCCTTCTAGCAACTTCATTTTACTACTGTCATTGTGTTCCGTATTTGTAGGTTTGGTGAGTTAGTCTGTGTGATTATAAGGGTTAATGGTTTTTAGATTTTTCTTTTGTTGGGATTGAAGGTTTTGACAAAAAAAAGCTAGCTTTGTTTAAGATTGGTTTTAATAGAGAGTGTTTTGAAAGCCTAGTGAAAGATGATGTGTTATTAGAGATTAGGATCAATGATCATATTCTTCAACTGCAAGTTTCTGTTTGTTATACAGCTTTATGTGAAGTTCATAATTTGTGTAATCTCATAGGCCTTAGGTTTATAATTTGCCTCTTTTCTATTTTAGGGAGGAATATATGGGTTTGGCTTTGTAAAAAGTGCCATTATGATATGCCCATTTTTTTGCTTTCACTGGTGAATGTTGATTTCTAATTTCTGCGTATTATTGAATGTTGAATGTTTCAATTATGAATTAAGTTTTTGGCCCCTATTCATTGTCACAGTTAAATAAACATTTAAGAAAGCTTTAGAGCCCTTGTGAAAGCATTTATTGAATTTATGTTATTATCTTTATACTTCTGTTTTTGGAGATACAAATTTGGAATTGCCTTCTATTTGATCCAATCAATCTGTTGTTGAGATCCATATGTGCATCGGGTCAAATATCTTTTATGGAAATAAGAATGAGATAGAGAAATAAAAGTCGTGAGATTCTAGATATAGTTAAGATTTTGTTTCTGCAGTCTTTGACCTTTAATTCTCACTTTTGAACCATCATGCATATTGATACAGTTGTTTCCACCAACTTTTTTCCTATTTTTCAATTGTCATATTCATGTTGTACAACTTGAACTAAAAGTAATGACAAGGGAACTACGCATTTGACAACCATTTGAAAGACCTGTATGTGATTCCTTGCAGGTTCTTGGATGGCATCTAATGAAAATGAAAGAAACCGATACAACTCCTCCTCCAATCTATGTTTCAAGTTCTAGGTTCAACAGTTCAATCCTTTGGGACCCTGAAAGATGGGGTCATCCTTCTTCAATTGAACAAACCTCACAGGTACACACTTCTTCTTACATAAACCAAGCTTTTGCTATGTACTATTTTTTCATGTTAGTTTAAATAGATATTCGTACATGGCCTTTACATAGAAGTACCTCCGAAGCTAACTAGACCATCATTAGTGCAACTCGTAGATATGGTTTGGGTTACTCATTGGGTTTTAGTTGGTTGTTAAGTCAACTTTTATGCATATTATACATTAGTTAATGCCTTGACATGATATGTTTCTTCAATCTGCAACATAAGATTTAGCTGTCAACTAATGAAAAGAGAGAATGGTGTTTGTTAAGTTCTTGGAAG
>JANJEY010000006.1:2093422-2107794 GCA_024703695.1 Erythroxylum cataractarum
CATATACTTTTGTTTTCTATGAGCAATATGTCTTTACATACGCCCACTAAAGAGGATAAATTTACTCTTAACAAACTTTTTGAGATATGATAAATTCACAGTTATCTCCAAAACATACTCTTTGAATTTATTATGAAAGTTAATCTTCTAATGTCATAACCTTTCAACTATACATCAAATGTATCAATAAATGCATTAGTTCTAATTGGGCGTACTATTATGAGATTTGATCTTATCAAATTTTATCTTCATCCTACTAGTTATCGTAAGAACCATTTTACTATAAGTCTATATTGAAACAAATACTTTATTCTAAGAGTTTATAAGAATATATCCAACCTTTTGGATATCTTACAACCTTTTAGTATCAAATTTAGTTCTAAACTTAATGGATAATATGTGCTTCAACTAAGCATCACTTTAACTCTTGTGAAGTCTTATTATTTCATATCTAATATGAAATCTTACTAATTGATTTAATTAGAATTTTTGGAAACAAGTTGTTGTACTAGGCATAGCTATAGAATAATTAAATATTACTTTATACAATATCCCATATTATGTTTTCTCATTATATAAATATATACTATTATAGAATTTTGTTGTAAAGGTATTCACCATATAATCTCATTTCTTACATATAACCAAAAGATTTTAATATCATCATATCAATCTCATCAAAATATTTTGACATTCTCAATTCTTAATTTTTGCTTAGATGAAAATAATTTGAACTTTTAAAAAATTTAAATCAATATTGCACTTTATACATATGATTACATCATATAAAGTCATTAGTAATATAATGAAATACAAAAATTATCCTTTTACGAATTGTTATCATTTCTAGCACATCATATTTATAAAATTTGATAATTCAACACCAGCATCATCCTTTCACCAATAGTTGATTTGGTTATTTTTCAACTCAACAAATTTCGTATGATTTATAATCAAATGATAAAAATATCCTACTATGGAACTTTATGATTCTTATTATATTGATTTAACCAATATTGTATTAAAGGATAGCCTTAGTTATCTAGCTTTGTATTCTTTCCATTTATATTATGTATAAGTTTTCCTTTATCAAAAAATACAAACTATTTGTATAAATTTAGATCAACTAGTCTTACTCTATAACACATTCCATATCATTCCTTGAAGATTGTAATAATGTTCAATATAAATTTAGTATCAAATACTCAAAAGCATGAATTAGAAATATATATGGTCTCTATCATATCATGTATAGGCAAGAAAAGTTATAAATAGAAAATACCTTCAAATTTTGTCCATATTTATGCTTTTAGTAGGCTAAATTGAGCGGGATATTATTAAAGTACTATACCTTTTAACTCTACTCTATGCATGCCTTTGCATCATGTTATATTGGTCTTAACATGTTGGGTCCCGTTTCCAGAACCCAACTTCGAAACATGAATGTGAGCTTAATCCGATGAAATTTTCTTTAACATCATCGATTCCTCTTCTTGCTCTGATACCACTCATGTTGGGTCCCATTTTTGGAACCCAACTTCGGAACATAAACGTGAGCTTAATCCGATGAAATTTTCTTGAACATCATCGATTCCTCTTCTTGCTCTGATACCACTCATGTTGGGTCCCGTTTCTGAAACCCAACTTCTTCATAATACCATAACTTTTTCTTGAGCATGCATATCACCCTGTAGGGTTATTTTTCATGAATCCTTATTAGGCATCATCCCCCAAGAGTGGTGTGCCCACAACAGTCAAATATCAAAACAGACTTACTCCTCCAACTTACCCCTTTTTAACAAGGAAGTCAATATGAACATACACAATTGAAACTACTTCAATCTATCATTTCATTACTCACGCTACATAGTTTGTTAAACTTTATTTACATAACAAAAGCCACACCATTGGCTTATTACAAAAATATAAATAGCCAAAGAAACAAATCCCTTAGGCTCTCGATCACTTGATCTCCTAGCTATGACTTGAGGATTGGGACAGGAAGGGGTGAGCTTGAAAGCTCGTGGGAAACATTTTATAATAAAAAGATAAGCAAAAACCTTGAAAACAGTTTACTTGTCTTAGAAAACTTTCATTGAGTTTATAAAATGCATGTTTCTTAGGCTTTCAGCCAAAATCTATAAGTTGTAAAACATGAATGCATCAAACTTGATCAAATATATCATGAGCATATAATCACATTAGATGGTTCGGGTGGGTCCAAAACAAAACATACTACGCATTTCCACATAATGGTCTTGCGTAGTCGTGAACTTATAGGAGTTCCTGAAGGAGTTCCATGCCACTAGCGGGCAGGCAGGAGAAACCTTTAACTTGGTCAACGTGCACACAACATAACTTAGGGGACCACCACAAACCCACATAACACATATTTCATGATCTTGAAAGCTTGATGGCCAAAATGTACCTTCTCTTGAAAACTTGCTTATCATATACTTGAAGTATATCTTGAAAACTTTTCTTGAAAACATGCTTTCAGAAACATGCATCTTTTTCAAAAATATCACTTTCATGGTCTTTTCCTTTTGAAAAACATCACTCAAATCATGTAACAAACATATAGTAGATTTTACAAATCATTTGTGAACAATAATGCAGCACTTATGATGCAAATAAAATCAGAAAACTTCTTTAATATAAAGAAAATAGTGGTAGCTTATTTACGCTATTATAAACATGTACCCACCTTGATAATTCCTTGTATTAAGCTTGCTCAAGATGCTTCTTTTCTTATTCCTCTTATCACTCTTGATCCCTTTATACAATAACAAAAATCTCACTCAATAGGGTTTTTCAATTGAAAATCTCTCAAAGCAAAATCACTAAAATTGGTTCTAAAATACTTAAACCCAAATATTGTCTAAACTTCATGAACTAAAATCCTTTCAAAAACCCAAAAGTTTCAAAATGATCTTACCTTCATTCTCCACCAAATGAAGGGATCCTTAGCTCAAAAGAAAGCTTTTCTCTTCCTCTACCTTTTTCTCTTCTTGAACAACCTTAAAATCCCTCTTGAAGGCTAAAGGAATTAAAACCCTAGCTTGTTTTCTCTTCTTTCTCTCTTTCATTCTTTTTCATGTTTTCTCTCTCTTATCTCTTTTCTCATCCACACATTTTGCTTTTCCAGAATCTTTTTGCTTTTCTAGAATCTTCTCATTTACTGTTTCTCCTTTATTTATAAACAAGACAATACTTCTTCTTCCAGTTATGTCCTTAATGATTGAGGATTGTCTCATTCGCCCTTCCATTTATGCCTTATGTCTTTTACACTTAAGTGTCTTGCCAAAAACACCCTTACACATTCTAACATAACATTTTTTTTCTAGAAGACTCTTCTTTATTATCTTACGTTTCTAAGGACACCAAAATAATTTAATTTGGTTTAGTGATTCAAAAGATACTCTTCAAACATTTTTAGACTGCTCTTGTCCATAGCGGTATATTATGCAAAATTTCTATCCGAAATTTGAACATCTTAGAGAATGAATTAGATTCTAATTTCTCATACCATCTATAAATCCAAGTCTCTAGTTTACTCCAAATCATAAATCATCTCATTTGAAATTCTATAGGTCCAGATACACTCAAAATACTGACGTATGTTCAATAGAAAATACTAGTTCATACTATTTAAGAGTACACTCACTGTACCCATCTCACGTTTTCCACTCAATCTTTCTCACTTTATTTCAGATGGATGTGATTCTTTTGAGATATAGAGCAACGGCTTACGAATCCAATGGTTCAAGAATCAAGTCATTCGGGTGTCTATAGAAGAAGTTATGGCCAAAAGAATCAAATATGACTTGGTCCTCAATCATATCGAACCTATCTTGGAATAATTAGCATAACTTTTTGTAGAGGTTTCTGATTGATGTGTTCTTTATATGGTTAAAAAGAATACTTCAAGATATACAACTCTTATGAAGACCTTGGAGACAAATTCTATCATCTGAAGAGTCAAAAATAGAACATAAGATATGATGTCATTTTGAGACGAAGTGACGTCATCAGACAATACAAGGTTGGGAAAATTTATCATAACTTTCCCTACAGATATCGGATTAGGGTGTTCTTTATATGGTTGAAAAGAATACGTCAATAGATACAACTCTCATGAAGTTCTTGGAGACCAATTCTATCATATAAAGGGTCAAATTAAGATCATAATATGTTCTGGTCAAACTAAGACGAAACAAAAAGTCAACCTAAGACGAATTGAGAAAATGGGTATAACTTTCTGTAAAGAACTTGGATTTAGGTTTTCTTTGGATGAATAGAAAGAGAAATTCAAGATCTACTACCCTTATGAAGGCCTTAAAGACCAATTCTATCATCTAGATGATGAAATTTGGACTAGAAGATGTTTTGGACAAAATGAGACGATGCTGACGTCATTCTAAGACGCAAAACTAAGATGAAACATCTTAGGTACCAAACTAAGATGAATAAATAGTAAATGAGACGAAGACGTCATACTGAGACAATGCTGACATCATTTTGAGACGCAAAACTAAGACGAAGTATCTTAGATACCAAACTAAGACAAATGAACAGTAACTGAGACAATGACGTCATACTAAGACGATGTTGACGTCATTTTGAGACGTAAAACTAAGACGAAGCGTCTTAGGTACCAAACTAAGACGAATGAACAGTAACTGAGATGATGATGTCATACTAAGACGATGCTGACGTTATTTTGAGACTCAAAACTAAGACGAAGCTTCTTAGGTACCAAACTAAGACGAATGAACAATAACTGAGACGATGACGTCATACTAAGATGATGCTGACGTCATTTTAAGACGTAAAACTAAGACGAAGCGTCTTAGGTACCAAACTAAGATGAATGAACAGTAAATGAGATGATTACATCATACTAAGACGATGCTGACGTCGTTTTGAGACGAAGCAAAATGAGACAGTGAAACTGAGACGCAAAAAATCAAACTAAGACGATAAAAACTCATAACTTGTAATGCTCGTATCTTTCAACTTCGATATCCAAACTTTACAAATTTTATATAATTGGAAAGATAAAAGAAAGATCTACAACTCTCAAGAAGCCTATTTTGCATAAATCAGCTCAAATTAACCCAAAAATATCCTTGAAGTCAGTATACGAATTTCCATAGCTGTGACATACACCTATCTTATGCAACATCACACTTGTAAGGATCCTAATTTCCCAGTACGATATCCAAAACTTACAAACTTCATACCGTTGGAAAGTTGGAAAGATCATCTACAACTTTTATGAAGAATTTAAAACAATATCTGCCTCTATAAGGGTCAAAATTTCAAATCAATGTGGTTGTCCCGAAAGTTCCATCTTAAAGAACATCACAACTTCAAATGATCATATCTTTCAACTCCATTGTCCAAAAATTTCATGCTTTATATCAATGAAAAGCTAGAAAGATAAGTTAAAACTTTCATGAAGACAATTTTATCAAAATCTCAGCAAATCAACCCAGAAAATTCATAGAACTTCCAGATAAAAAATCCAACTCTCCACTACTATTCATTCCCAAAGTTTTCAGGCTTCAATTTTCAAAAACTAACATTTCAAACTTCTATTTCTAGTTTACTCCAAAATATACAAGTTTAGTCAAAGAAATCATCAAAACCCAAAATTCATAATTAACCTATTCATGCTTTGTCACTTTTCTGCAATTTAAACTTTCATGCTTAAACATTATTCTTCCTCTCAACTTTTTTTCAAATCAATGTCCTCCATAACGAAAAATCATAATCCATGATCACTCAGGAGCACCAATTTCAGAACATATATATATATATATATATATCGTCAACTTACTACACAAATGCAACTTCATTTTTTACTTTCATCTTACTTCTATCCTTCACATTAATTCTCCTCACTTCAAAAATCTCTAATCCACCAACACCATAGTAAATCATGAATCTATCCACTTTTATCATTCTCTACTTTACCCGTGTCTATAAATTCTTAGTTCAAGAACTTTCATTTATTTTGCTCTTCACTCGTGACTAATCACCAAAATTTCTTATTTAATAGTTATAATCTTTCACGAAAAGTTCATGGTCCGACAATTCACCCCCTATGCAAGTGTTTGCTTTATCATTGTTATCCTCATGTGCCTAACCAAAGGTTTCCCATATAACTTAGATCTCAAATAAGATCTATAGTCCAAGACTTTTTGATACATAGGATCCTCACAAAGAAGCGAGTCTAGAGCATACTTGTCTTTTTTTATGACTGTTGCTATATTATTCAAGACACAAGCTTTTAGGAGAGAGAAAACTTAAAAAGAAACCATAGGATAAAACACACACTTTTTTTCTATTGAATACCCAATGATCTACAATAGAAGAAAAACCTTACTTTTATAAACAAAGCAAGAGGATACAAGACAAACCAATTTTAGAAAAAAAAATCCCATATGGTATAATAATTCAAACTAAAATAAAAAAGTGAATAATGACAGTAATAATTATTGGAAACACTGGGACCCAATAATATTCTTAGAAAATATGAGGGAATCTATTAACAAGGAGGTGTAGACAAATAGCAGGGTCCACTATCATCAACAGAGAGTGACATATCATCATCCATAATCCATTTCATTAATGAAATGGATTATCTCGGACTTAGTTAAAACTAAGGGCCAGGAATCTTGGGCATCTTAAAAGTAGTTTAATAGTTTGGGCTATAGAGTAGTGTAAATTTCTCCTTTTTCATAATTCTTTTGGGGTCAAAGTCAGGTGGATATAGTAGTTCACCTACTATGACACTAAATCTCATACATGCAAAATGATAAAATGAAGTCCAGTAGTCAATAGATGGTGAGATAGGTTTTGGAAGGGCAAAGTCACTAGGTTATGGACCTAGAGATGTGCAAGTAGTAGGCTTGATGAATTTGGGATAATGGTTCAGGTGATCTAAAAACTGATATAGATCACCTATTAGTTTTTCTGATCCTTTGGCCAATCAATGGAGGTCTTCTAGATTTGGAAATGGCTAATGGTGTAAACATAGCCATTGTTAGTCATGTTGTAGGGACAGTGGACTATGAAGATAGATTAGGCTTTTTGGTCAAAGAGGGGAATGCTCCAGAGTTGATATTTGTTGAGGATCTATCCAAGTTGAATGTTTCATTTAGAACCATTATAGGAATTTTCATAAAAGAGAACTTTTACTGGTCAAATTAACAAGGTATTTATAAGCATATAAATGAGAGAGAGAGCAATTGGACAAGCATACAGAGCAGATAAAGCCCAAAGGTGTCACATTTTTGGCTAAGGAAGACCATCGTAAAGATGATGTAAGGTACAATAGGGGGCTAACATGTCAAATAGATGAGGATGATGTGGAATTTTTAGGGTGTCGATAACTAAATAGATGCAGTAGAAAAGACTTTTTCGAAAGAGGACAACAAGTTTTGATGATCGAAGGGAAGGATTTTTTAATCCTGGCATACAGTTGAAATTCCATAATGGGGAGGATAAAGGGAATTGGTTTTCTTCAAATGGGAGAGAGCAATTGAATTGGCTTTCTAGGTCGAGAGAAAATCTGCAAAAATGTTGTAGTGATCTTTGATATGGCTAATGGTGAATTTATAGCGAGAAAACTAATATTGCTAACAAAGTAATTGGTTGTCAGGCAATATCTTCTTGTTAGGCTTAATAATCTTTGGAAAAGATGTGTTTTCTATTTCAATTAGAAAGTGAAAAAGGCTGAGGTGAAAATTGAATTTTTCAATGCCGTTTTTTACCACCAAGATTTCCCTATAGATGGTGTGGTAGTGCTTTTCTAATTCTATGAACTGGCCACTAGCATGGTCATAATAATTCCATTTCCCATCAATCTTTTTAATCAAGATGACACCCCATAATGGTTACTAGAATATGTCTGAACGATGCGTTGGCCTTTTTTAGGAATCTTTAAAGGGGGTAGATGCTGACTTACTTGTTTTAACTCTAGAAAACTCTAGTTTGGTCTTTAGTCCATAGTGATGGATTCTTGTTTAGCAATTTGGATAAATGACTTGTATAATCAACAATATGGGAGACAAAATCTTCAAAGTAAATAACAATTATAAATTGTTAAATTTGCTTTGTGTTGAGATTTTCTTCAAGGAAAATGTAATCACTCACTAGCTATATGTGGACCAAGTTGATAAAATCCATCATGAAAATTCATACCTAAAAATCCAGTTTGGATTGTTCCATTATGACTTTTCTTAGCTGAAAGCATAATTCCATATTGCTTTGGAATGGATATAGATCAATGTACTAGAAAGAATGGGGTTATAAATTCTTTTCATGGCCTTTTCGAATAGTGATGGAGCAACCCTGCATCCAAATGGCATAATAATCCATTGGTATTGAGCATTAGGAATGGAGAAATTTGTCTTGTATCTTTCTTGTGGATCTTTACCTAATTGCCAAAATCCTGCTTTCAATTTAAATTTTGAAAAGATTGTTGCTTCTTTGAGAAATAGGACTTGAGTATTGATCTTTGACAGTGGGAATTTATCATCTTGAATGAATGCATTTAAGGGTTTGTAATCAATCACCAACATCTATTTTCCTTTCTTCTCTTCAACTCTTTTATTCACATATATGGCTTGATAAGCCCAATTTGTTTTGTGTGCTCAATTAATCCTTAATGGAGTAAGATAGCACATTCCTCTTATGCTAACTTTAAATCATCAAGATTCATTTCAGGGTGAGTTACCTTGGTAGGATCGATATCCTCATTCTTTTTAAAGAGGAGATGAATCAGGAATTGTGGATTTTTCTAAAGAGGATTGAGGTGTAAAAACTACGCATGGTTTTCAAGATAGTGTTCCAAGAATTGATCCCTCATTGTTTCATATTGAGGAGGTGCTTGGGAGAGTTCAAACATGTTGCGTGTATCTGTGTAAGCACTGAAGATGGCTCAACATTTAATCCTTTAGGTATAATTTGTAATGGAGATGCTTTGCAATACACATCCATACCAATTATGATGTTTGGGCAAGGTAGATGATTGTCAAAAAATTTAGTCTACACAACAAAATCAAGGAAAAACCTTATCCCTATTTTTCTTTAAGTGATAAGTACAATTTTGAATGAATTACCATCAACAGCAGTGAAATATTCATCATATGATATTTAGATTTTAGGAGGTAAGATGTTAGGCTTTATAACACAAAGACAAGATCCAGTATCCATATATCCAATAGCTTTGATTAGCTTATCATATTTATCTTGTTGTAATAACTCTATATGGACATAAGAATGATAAATATTAACAGGCTTTGAGTTTACCTTTAGGTATGGTTGTTATATCGTGTATAAGTCATCATCCTTATTATCTTCATTAATTAGGTCATCAGAGGATTCATACTCATCATCAGGAGAGTCAATTGGGAAAGCAAATTTGGTTTCCTCATCTTCACTGGATGGTTCTTTAATGAAATCTTTGATATTACGGTTGTCATGGATAGGCATTATAACCTTAATGGATTCTAACAATTTCAAATCCCTTTTTGTTTTATTAAGAAATTGGCAAGCATAATGTCATGATTTCCCACAAATGAAACATCGATATTCCTTTCTTGCTTAAGGAACTCGTCTTTTAAAGAATCAAACAAATTATTACCATTTTCTTCTACTAAATGGCTTATGATAACCTTCATTTGAAATGGGGGATTTGTGAAACTTTTTATAGGAGAACTTATGATGATATTTCTTTTTAGTAAGACATTCACAATCCTTTTTCTCCTTACACTAATACTTCAGATAAGACTTTTTGCAAGCCTTTTTTAACATAGGACTACCTTTAATTATGTTCTTGAAAAACATTTGTTGATCATAAAGTTCATTAAGAGAAGCTAAAGTGATTTGATAGATTTCTCCAAATGATATTTCCCTCGTATCTAATTGTAAAGCTATAATCATCCTTTAAATTCAACTTGATATTCTTCTGGAAGAGATGAGATGAATCTGTAATAGAGACTGATGTCATTAAAACCATTAACCAAATAATATCTTTCCACCATATATTGTCTATGGATTAACAGGCTTGGTATATGAAGGTGATGGACCATAAGTCATTTCAATTTTGGGCTTCGTAGGTTTGGTGGTAAGATGGGCATGTTGTCTTATTAAAGGGTTGTTCATCTTAAAGATCTTTTCATAATCAATAGCTTCATGATAGGTTGGGGTTGACTAGATGGGTTAGATAACTGGAAAGGATGAGGGTAAGCTCCATAAACAATCTTCAACTCTTTTGTTTGCATATCTGCCTCAATTTGTTTGAAGTACTTCTTTCACTCTTTGAAGTTCTTGCTTTTTGGTTATGAAATCACGTCTAAAATATTATGTTTCAATATATCTTCTAAGAGCAACATTAAGTTGAACCATTTGTTCTTTTAAAGATGTATATAGCTTTTGAATATATGTGTTGGACCCCAAACTTTTCTTAGAAGACTAGAACTAATAAGTGAGAAATGTGGATAGGTCCATGTTTTACTTTGGTGATTTAGTGGATAAGAGATTTTGAAATGAGAAGAATTAAAGGTAAAAGTTAGAAGTACAATGAAAGCAAAAATGAAGTTGAATATGCGTACTAAGTTGATGAAGAATATGTACATATGTGTGTATGTTCTATTATCGATTTTCATAATAATCATGGATTATAATTTCTTCATGGTTGATATTGATTTAAAATGAAGTTGAGAATAAGGAGTAAATAAAGTAGAAAAGGTGATCTTGGTATGAATTGTGTTAAGGAAAGATTATGAAACCAAATGGGTGGTTAATCTGGAAAATATTCTCGGAGTATGCTTAAGTCTTTTAGCCACAACTTTTTCTCTAGTTATCCAAAAGAGATGATTCTTAATTTGGATTAAACTAGAAACATATGACTACATTTCTTATGAATGCATTGAATTTAAATTCTATCTTTAAGAATCTCAAAATTTGTCATGAAATTGAGAATTGGGTGCAGTACATTGGTGGAGGAATGTAAAATTTGTATTCTGAATTTGAGGGTAATTCTAGATTGTTCTGGGCTAATTTAGACAACGTTATCTTTTAAAACATTGTAGATCTTTCTTTTAGATTTCCAACTATATATAGTATGGAATTTTTGGACTTCTAGGCTGAAAGTTATGGTCCTTATAAAGGAAGATGTATCTTCTGCGTTTCGCTTCTTCTATGTTTTGTTTCTTCTGCGATGACATGTCATCTATGTTTTACTTACGTGTCATCTGTGATGACGTGCCATATATGATGACGTGTTGTCTATCTTTTGCTATCTTCTGTCTTCTACTTCTTCTATGTTTGACTTGTACCTATCTTCTGTTATATTTTTGACCCTTTAAATGATAGAATCTATCTTCAAGGTCTTCATGAAAGTTGTAGATCTTAAAGTTCTCTTTCATCTAAAGAACACCTTAATTCGACATCTTTAGGGAAATTTATAGCAATTTTTCCCATTTATCTGTCTTTTTCCATTTGTCTGCCTTTTCCTTTGGCTTCGTCTAATCCTATTTTTTGCTCCATTTTTTACCCTTCATATGATAGAATTTGTCTGTTGTGTCTTCATAAAAATTGTATATCTTGAAGTCCTTTTTCGAACCATATAAAGAACACACAAATCTGATATCTTTAGGGAAAGTTATGGCAATTCTCCCAATTCGTCTGCTTTTTCCTTTGGCTTCGTCTGATCCTATCTTCTGCTCCATTATTTTCAGATGATAGAATCTATCTTCAAGGTCTTCATGAAAGTTGTAAATCTCAATTTCCTCTTTGGACTAGTCCTAATATGATATTAATCCAACATCACTAGTAAAAGTTATGTCATTTGTCCCAAGACAAGTTCAATATGATTGAGGACCAAACCTTGTTTGATTCTTTTGACCATAATTTTTTTATCCGACCTCCAAATGAAGTGATTTTTGAACCAATAGTTTCTTAACACATTTTTCTATCCCTCCATTGATTTTGATAGCTTTTGGTATTGATTGGAAAAAGATAGATTGAATCAAAGTAAGGGTATCGACTGGCAGAGTAAGAATTGGATATTTTACTGAACATGCTTTAGTATTTTGATGATTTTGGGATCAGTAGAGCCCCGAATAAGATGATTCTAGTTTCAAGATAAATTAGAGACATGGAGCTACAGATGGTATGAAGAATTTGAAATTTAATTCAGTCTCTACGGTTTTCAAATTCTGGGTGGAAGTTGGGTTTAGTGTATTGTTTCACTCTAACAACAGTCTGAAATGTTTGGGCCCTAACTTTCATATTTTTGAACCAAATGGATTGATTTTGGTATCATTGGAAACTTAAGACAAGAGAGAACACTTTTCTAGAAGAAAGAGTTATATCAGAATATTCAAGGGTGTTTTTGGTAAGACACTTAAGTATAAAAGATATAAAGCATAAATGGAAGGACAAATGGGACATTTCTCGATCATTAAGAGTATAATTGAAAAAAGAAGTGTTGTCTTGTATTTTAAGAAGAGAGGAGAATGAAAATTGAAGAGAAAAAGAAGGAGTGTCATAAAAAAGAGAGAGAAATACGAAGAGAAGAAAAGAAGGAGAGAAAGAAGAGAAAACAAGCTGGGGTTTAACTTTTCGTAGTCTTCAAAAGAGATTTTAGAGTTTTTCAAGAAAGGAAAAAGGAAGAGAAAGAGAAGAGTTTCCCTTTGAGCTAATGATCTCTTCAATTGGTAAAGAATCAAGGTAAGACCATTTTAGATTTTTTAGATTTTTGGAAGGATTTTGGTCTATGGAGTTTAGAAAATGCTTGGGTTTAAGCATTCTAGAATTAATTTTAGTGATTTTGCATTGTGAGATTTTCAATTGGATTCCTATTGAATGAAACTTGGTTTGTTTTAGGAAACCAAGAGAATCCTACCCAAGGGCAAGAAGAAAGACAACCTTGACTTGGATTTTTGCAAGCGAATTATGTGGATAATGTATTTATAGTTATCGTGTAATTGGGCAAATTCTTGCCTATGTATGTGTATGTTATTTTTTCTTGGAATTGATTTGAGACAAATTGTAATCATTGTGAATGTTTGGAAATGCATAGTGATTATGTTATTCCTTGAAAAAAGGTGATAACATTTTGAGTTAGATAAAAAGAAGAAAATCATGAAAGTTTGAGCAGTTGATAAAATGATTTTGAGCATGATTATGTACTTTTTTTTGGGCAAGAGAGGAACCCGTTTCGTTAGTCACATGCACGTTGACCCATAGGCTTCTCCCGACTGCCCATTTAAGGCTACGAGATCTCGAGAATTGGGACTCATTTTGTTCACGGAGCAAACTTTGGTTTCTCTGCTTCGTTCCACAAAACTCTCGAGTCATTTGTTTGTGCATTTCATAATTGAATTGCTAAGTATGAATCATTTTGAGTTTTATATGTTATAAATTTTGAGCTAAACTAATGAATGTTTTAATTAATTGAATAAAGTATGAATGTTAGAATTGCTAGATATATATGTATACATACATATGTTTGACTTTGGGTCAATTGCTAATGGCTATGAATATATTAGCCACTGAGCTGTGTAGCTCACCCCATGCTTCCCTCCTCAGGTGTAGAAAGAGAATATTAGTGACCCTTGCAAGGCATTGGAACTCCAAGATAGTTAGAGACTTTTGTAATGAAGTTAGTTCAAGAAATTTTGAAATTTAGAATCATTTTAAGCAAAGCATTCAACTGTATCATGTGTGTTTTTGTATTTTGTATCTGTGTTAAGGCAAAGGGGTGATTTTTGAAATATAAAGATATTATGAAAAACAAGCATTGTGTTTTGTAATGGGCCCAAATGATTACTGAAACTCTGATGTGTTCAATAATATTTGCATCTTTGTGACTGTAATTGTTTTAAATAAATCGGGCCATTTTGATTATCGATTTTTCCGCATATGCGTTAATTATTTAAGAAAATTTGCAATGCGTTAATTATTTAAGAAAATTTGCAATGAGCATCTAGTAATGGGACTGTATTTTACTGTATAGAGGCGTCGTTAGATTGTCATTCCACAGACATTGCTGGGACTTCCAGGCAGTAGCTCGGAAGTTACAGGTGAGTAATCTAGTTGGTTTCTCAAATTCCTGATTGTTTATATGCTCTGTATGAATTACTTGCAAAGGTGAACTGTATGATTACTGGCGTGATTAGGATCGAATTGCATGCTACTACTGAATTGGACTGGACTATTTCATGATTACCGAAATTTATTGGATTGAATTGCATGCTTTACTGTACTGAACTGGATCACTGTATGATACTGGGAACTGATATACTGGGCTTTATAGCCATACACTGTAAATTACTGAATCACTGAATACT
>JANJEY010000006.1:2116078-2126363 GCA_024703695.1 Erythroxylum cataractarum
TTCTAAATGTCTAATAAGTCTATAAATCATGTCTAATCACCTCTAAGGCATTAGAATACATTTAATTTAACCACCATGGTCTTATCCATCCGATGGACTCGGTTTTACACACTTAAAAACTTATGTGTCGAAAATTTTCAAGATTTCGCATACCGATGAACATAATGTTATATATCACTGGCATATGTACCAAAAGGTTTCAATCACATATTTAAACTCACATACAACCATGTATATGACAATATTTAGTAGTATCTCCAAATGCAGAACAACACAAAAAGCTCGAAAAATCCAGTGTTACAAACAACATGAAGGACAAAGCCCCAATTAAGGTTAATGAGGGCCAAATCCATAACAAACAACATTGTTTCTTCTACAAGAAAGCTGGTCACCTCAAGAAAGATTATCCTAAGAGAAAGGCTTGATTCGAAAAAAAGATAAGTACTATATTGAGATATGTTTTGAATCAAATCTTATTAAGGTGCCCAATAATACCTGGTGGTTAGATTCAGGTGTAATTACTCATGTGTCACATATTATGCATGGATTCCTTTCGATCTAAACCATAAACGGAATTGAAGAGTCCCTATATATAGGTAACAAAATGAATGCATGAATAGAAAAAATTGGAACGTACAGATCGATCTTAGACACTGGTTGTAGTCTAGATCTTGAAAAGTATCTTTATATTCCTGAATGTGCTAGAAATTTAGTTTCTGTTAGTATGTTGGATAAGATAGGTTTTAATTTCAATGTTTAAATGGTGTTTTTTCTTTATATAAATGACAGTACTATTACGGTTCTGGTGCATTAATGGATGGTTTATATTGTTTCAACCTTTATGTTAATTGTTTTGAATCTTAGTTTCATGTTGAACTCAATATTGGTAATAAATGTGATACATATAATGAACACTTTGCTTACTTGTGGCATCAAAGATCAGGTCATATATCTAGAGAAAGGGTGATAAGGTTACTAAAGAGTGAAATCTTACCTCGACTAGATTTTACTAACTAGGATGTGTGTGGATTGTATTAAAGGCAAGCAAATCAAACACATATTTAAAAGTTCAGCCATAAGAAGTACTGAGTTACTTGAATTAATACACATTGATATATGTCGTCCATTTCATGTTCCATCTTGGGGTAGTGAAAAGTATCTTATCACCTTTATTCATAACTATTCACATTATTGTTATCTCTATCTACTGCATGAAAAGTCTCATTCAGTGGACATTCTTGAGGTGTTCATTAATGAGGTAGAAAGGTAGCTATATAAAAAAGTGAAAGTCGTAAGGTCTAATAAAGGTGGTGAATACTATGGTAAATATGATGAGAATGGACAATGTCCAGGTCCATTTATAAAATTTCTTCAAATTTAGGGTATTTGTGCACAGTATACAATGCCCGATACACCACAATAGAATGGTGTAGCTGGAAGGCATAATTGTACTCTTATGGATATGGTTAGGAGTATGTTAAGTTACACGAATGTACCTTTATCTTTATGGATCTATGCATTAAAGACAACTACATATCTACTTAATAAGGTTCCTAGTAACGTAATTCCTGTGACATCTTATGAATTATGGACATGTAGGAAACCTAGGTTGCGGCACTTGCATGTTTGGGATTGTCCAGCAAAAATAAAGATTTACAATCCTCGTGAAAGGAAGCTTGATGCAAAAACCATTAGTGGTTGCTTCATTGGTTATCCAGAAAAGTACAAAGGGTACATATTTTATTATTCTAACCATTGTACAAAAATATGAGTCTAGTAATGCTAGGTTTATTGAAAATGGATAAATCAGTGGGAGTGGGGAACCACGAAAGGTGGATATTCAAGAGATTCAAGTGGAAAATCCTTCACTTAGTGTCTCTTCTCAAGTTGTTATTCCTCTTATTGTATCACAGTCACATAACATATTGGAGCAACAAGCTAATATTCCAAACCCACTAAAAGAGAATGTCAATAATGAACCAATAAATAATGTGCAAGTCACAAATGATCAAGTGATACCATAAGAAATAATATTGCGAAGGTCTAGAAGGGAGAAAAGACCAGTTATATCAAATGACTATGTGGTATATTCACTTAAACAATGATAAGGATCCAATCTCCTTTAAAGAAGCCATGAAATGTAATAATTCTGAAAAGTGGTTTAATGTTGTTAAAGAAAAGTTAAAATCTATTAATGATAGTCAAGTCTGGAAACTAGTTGAGTTACATGAAGGCTCAAAGAAAGTGAACTATAAATGGGTCTTTAAGAAAAGGGACTTGAAAGGTAATATTGAAAGGTACAAAGACAAACTTATAGCCAAAGGTTATACTAAAAAAATGGTGACTTAGAAGAAGTTTATATAGACCAACCAGAAGGTTTTGTGACTGCAAAAAAGAAAAATATGGTGTGTAAATTAAAGAAGTCGATATATAAATTAAAACAAGCTTCTCGACAGTGGTATCTTAAGTTCAATGATACCATTACCTCTTATGATTTTGTAGAGAACACTGTTGATTGGTGTATCTATATGAAGGTTAGTAAGAGCAACTTCATTATTTTGGTCTTATCAGAAATGATATATCAGTAAAGTATTAGAGAGATTTAGGATGGAAAAATATTCAACAAGAATAGTTCAAATTTAGAAGGGGATAAATTTAGTGAAATGAAATGTCTCGAAAATGATTTAGAATGAAAGGAAATGGAATTTATTCCCTATATAGCTGTAGTTGGTAATTTGACGTATGTTTAGACTTGTACTCGGCCAAATATCAGTTATGTTATTGGAATGTTAGGCTAATATCGAAGTAATCCTGGATTTGACGATTAGAAAGTTGTAAAGAAAATTCTTAGATATTTACAAGGTACCAAAGATTACGTACTCACATACAAGAAATCAGATGACTTAGAAGTGATCGATTATTTATTTTCAGACTATGTTGGTTGTGTAGACTTAAGAAAATCTACCTTCGGTTTTCTATTCCAACTAGTAGGAGGGACAATTTATTGGAAGAGTGAAAAGCGATTTGTTATTACTACTTTCACTATAGAGGCTGAATTTGTGGCATACTTTAAGGTCATTATTTAAGTATTGTGATTGTGAAACTTTATCTTAGAGTTAGGCATTGTCGACAGTATAGCTAGACTGCTAAAAATTTATTATGATAAGTCCGCAGCTGTCCTCTTCTTTAAAAATGACAAATATTCTAAGGGTGCTAAACATATGGATTTGAAATACTTATTAGTCAAAAAGGAATTGCAAAAATATAATGTGTCAATTGAGCATATTAGAACTAATCTAATGATAGCAGATCCGTTAATTAAAGGATTACTGCCTAAAACATTTACTAGCCATTTTGAAAGGATGAGTATTATAGATAAGTCTTTGTTAGCATGAGATCATGTTATATATGTATATATGTTTGAATTTTTGCTATTATTGTTTTGACACTTATGAATTCAATTAATGTTATGCTTTTGCTTATTTATAGTTGTCACATTTGTTGTGTACACGCATTGTTTTGTTATGATAACAAATTATGTTTTGAAAAAACATTAAACTTATAAGAATTACAGTGTTTCTCAATTGTAGTTAATTTTAGGTTGAGATCATTGTGTAATACATAGAATGAATCATGTTGTTAGATGACTTGTAACCACCATGATCTCATCATTTCAATTCATTCAAGTTTGATGACTTGATAGATTCAATATATGGTGCACACTGGTATTGTTGAATCATCAAGTTATAATATGGGCAAGTGGGAGATTGTTAAATTAATTTAACAATCATAAAATGTGGCTCATATTACTTTGTTTGATTCTAATATGAACTTGGCCCAAAATAATGGTTATTAAGCTTGTAAAAAAATTAGAATCATTAGGATTAATTAATAAAAACTCCTCTCTCCCTTCAGTCATGTAATATTAACAGATATAAAAAAGGCATACATTCTTACACCATTGAAATAAACGAAGAAAGGAAGAAGTTGAGAGTAGATAAAATTTTGCACAGAGAGAGTATTTGCGAGGGATTACACATATTTAGCATGGATCAAAGTTATTATTTTCTCAATTTTGTTTGTAGCATGAATCTTAGGGTTTAAAAGTGTTGAATCAATTGTGTCAACGATTATTTTGGGTGAGTTCTAGGCTTGAAATGGTGCTTAGAATGTTAAATTTACACTGGAGAGAGGATGGACTGAATCATCAAGCCCCAGCTTCATGGCTCCGCCTGCTCTAGTGTGTAATTTTTCTGAGCTAGAGGAAAAGGCTGAAGGCTGGTTATAAAGCAACAACTTCAGGAAAATTTACTGACACTTTACGGCATTTCGTCAACATTCTCCATACCAATCCTCTGATTGTAGTTGATTCAAGAAGGGAGGTAATGAAGTAAACGAACTAATCATCATTGTAAAACAGTATCTACTAGGTCTGCAAATGGAGCTTAAGAGGAGGGATAACAAGGACAATCCTGTACGTCAGCAGGAGCTAGCTGCATACTTCACCCACTGTAACCTTCAGTTACTGCACCTTAGGCTTGCGTTATTGAATGCAATGACTGGTTGTTACAAGGCCCAGAACCTTCACACAGCAGCTAACTTTGCTAGGCGACTGTTACAAACCAATCCCTCCATCGAAAACCAAACCAAAACTGCCCAATAAGTCTTGCAAGCAGCTGAAAAGAACTTGACAAAGTGATCTAAATTATGACTTCAGAAACCCTTTCATTGTTTGCAGGGTGACGTACGTGCCTATATACTGTGGACAGAAGAACGCATCAGTTCTAGTTTACTCTTTCCATAAACAGATATTTTCTGCTCTGAAACTTCAGAGGACGGCCATAGTTACTCCACTGCAGATGTTTCCTAATTCGGACCCAACTTTGACCCGATCCGGCCCCTTTTGGACTAAGGATGTCTCTGATTCGGTCACTTGTTACGTATTTTCTCTCTGATTGAGTAGGGTCAGGTTGTCCCAATTCAATACAATCTGATGGGCCCCAAGTCAAATTCAAGCCCATTTTTTTGACCCTTACCCTTATTCTCTAATCCACACAAAAGTTCCAACTCCAAATCACGGTCACGGTAGATATGGTCACAATCATCCGTACTATCACTAGCATTACATCACGTCACTATAGATTGAAGCGGTGAGTTCCTATTTTATTTGTCAATGCGTAAAAAATTTTGACATTGGGTCAATTATTTTGATCCAACATCCATCGGGTATTACTTTATTCTTCTAGAGATATGTTTTTAAAAATTTATTTTGCAAAAAATTTACAATTTATTACATTTTAAGTATGTGTTAAATAATCATAAATTATATTTTTTTAGATGAATTGCCAATGTTTAAAAAACCGAACCAGAAGTTAAACTGGTATGATAAAAAATTTAAGGTTTAAAAGATTCAATCGACATTAAACTATCACAAAATTGACTAAAGATTAAATAATTTTAAAATTTTAAAATATTATTTAAAGATATTATTTTTACTTATAAAATAATTTAAATTTTAATTGAAAAATAAAAAATTTGTTTATTTATTTTAGTTGATAAAAATTTATTAATTTATGACAATAAATCGATTAATTAATAAATTGATAGATTTTAACAACAAGAGTTATTAAAATAAACCGAACGATTCAGAATTTTTATGAATAAATCAGTTGAATCGACTGAATTTTCTAATAATTATAAATCGCTAATTTAAGTGACAAAGATAGGTGAAAAATAGTGTTTATAAACTCTTTTATTCTCAACTAGTTATTCTTTTTAAAATTAAAATGAGTTAGCAATATTTCTTTAGTAGAATGACACAAATCTTTAATTTTAAATTAAATGCTAGTAGAAAAACTTAATTTCATCACTTAAAACTACCACCTTTCTTGAGACATATCTTTACATCGTAATGCACTTGCTCGAATAATAATATGCTTAAAGGGGGATCTATGCCACTCTATAAATTCAGCCTACGGTCCATTCATAACCATATCTTCATCATGTCCCTCACATGCAGAGCCAGTGGGACCCCAGCCTATGAAATCTACGGTCGGGACCACCACCAATCCCCGATGGATGTGTCTAGGGGTTAAGAATATAGATGGCATACATGCAAATATTAATAAGTTAAGGATACCTTTTTGAATTTTATAATTTTAAAATTATTTGTCCTAAAAACAATGATTGATGTATATGAATGACAAATTTTGCTAGGCTCCATCTAATCTGACCCAGAGTAAATAGATTGGACTTGAGAATTTTATATTGAATTAAGGTATACTCGATGTTTTGAAATTTAGACCGGTCATCGTTTTATTGATTATCGGTTTGATTGGTTTAATCGATTCAACCACTGGTTTAATCGGTATGATGTCATAATTATGCAATAATTATATTTAATTATATATAATATTAAAATATTAAAAAATATATATACCAAAATATACCAAAAAATAAATAAATAATAAAAATTTTATTGAACTAGTGGTCGGATCGATCAAACCGGTCAATTGACCTGTTTTGACCGATTCTTACGAATTCAATTGAGAACCGATTTTTAAGAGTGAACTGGACCGGATAGCCGATCGGTTACTGATCAAATCGGTCAAACCGGTCCGGTTCAGTCCAATTTTCAAAACAAATGGTACAATAGTCGGCTCAAATCAATATGAATTAAATGACATTGTTTTGATTTTCAAACTATTCAAATCTTTCAAGATTTATGTTCAAGCTTGATCTGATTTAGGGATGGCCATTAGTCTAAATTTAATTATTTTCAATGTGTTAATCTATAAGTCAAGTTTAGGCTTAAGTCAGCTCAAAATTTAATTATTTTAAATCGACATCGTTTTGTTTAAAATAGTTAGGTCTTAGATAAGTCTAAATTTAATAAATCAAATTTGAATTACATATGGTTATTCTAGTTCCACTTGGCTTATATTATACGAGCAAAATTAGAATTGATCTAATTTTCAGTTGAAAAGGATTGATTCTGGTCAAATTAAATAAGATAAAATAATATTAGTTTGAATCTAACCTAACAAAATTTCAGAATGATTCGGATTTGATCTTTATCACTGCTCATTCGAACGGCGAAGAAACTTCCAAATATTCATTCCACATGACTCAGCTTCATAGGGCTTGAGATGGGCATCTCTCATCTACTCACTAGACGGAAAGATTCGAGAGGTCCCATAAGCTTGGCATTGCCAAGTGCTATGTAAGAAAAAGCATGGAGAGTTTTGTAGCTTTCGTTGAACAAAAGGCAAAACGTAGGTTAGGGAAAAAAAAAAAAAAGGGTATGCACTCACTGGTTGGTGATGCGTCGAGGGTTGGAGACAAAAAGCGAAACCTTGAAGCCTGAAAAGCGTTCCTGGTTATAGACGAAAGGACCTTAGTGCTTCTTCAAAAGCTTTCTCGGGACATTAATTTCTTCAAACCCCCTCAGTTAGCTAAATATGTCGTGTCTTTTCAGGAGACAAGCCTGTACTAAAGAGATCCATCAGTAGCCGGACTATTTTCTGCGATGGATGAACTGGGAAAATGATAATTGTTGGAAAAAAATGTTGGAAGAAGGTCATAGATCCGATAAAAGTTTGTTGAATCTTAAGAGTTTGAAAAAGTCGGCAAGTTAATAATGTTAGTATCTGTTTGGTTGAAATTTTAGAGGATTAATAAGTACTTTTTTTTTTACAAAAACTTGATAGAGAATTTATTTTGATAAATTGAAAAATAGTTTAAAGAAAAAGGTAACTGAATAAATAAAAAGAAAAAATCAAAATCAAAATCAAAATAAGTACATAAATAAATAAAAAAATAAATAAAAAAAATTAAAAAAAATCGGAAAAAATTAAAATTAATAATTTTAATGATTTTAATAAATCTTATAACGTTAATCTCATTGAATAAATGTTTGATTCATAGACGATTAATTAACACCTACAAAACTTGAATAATATTTGGTAAAATTCTCCAATTGGTCCTTGAACTTTTATTTTATGTGCACATAAGGTCTTGAATTTTTATTTTTACTAAATTAATCTTAAAACTTTTTAAATTTCACAACGACCTTTATTTCACGGGCGTCATTGTACTTTATGTCCATGTCATTGTGACAACATAACAAGATCAAGTGACTATTGAAGGTCTAAAACACTAGGAATTAGAGTAAAATTGACTAATTGTATCAAATAGGAGGTGTTATTTGGCAAGTGACTATTAAAGGTTTAAAACACTAGGAATTAGAGTAATATAAGATAAACGGAGGTATTAAGGGAAAATTTTAAAAATTTTGAGGAAATTTGGACAAAAATTAAAAGTATAAGACAAATTTAGTTTTTTTTAATTATAAATATTAAACATAAACTAATTGAGTTAAAATGAAATAATCTTAATTGTATTTTGTATATTATTTAAGTAAATTGACAATTTACTCGAAGTAAATTGAATAAAACATTATTTCCTTTCATACAAATGTACTACAAAAGAAAGGTTGTTTAATCACGGAAATTATCGACGAACAACAACGTTATTAAATATTTCGTTGGTAAATTTACCTATGGATCTAAATATTCCGTTGGTAAATATCAATCATTTTACCGACAAAATTTTATTTTCCGTCGGTAAATAAAATTAAATTTAAAAAAAAAAGATCCCCATCATCGTTAACAAGGTATTCTTCAAGACTCTTCCTTTAATATTTAGCAAAACTAGCCACAAATTTCTCAACCTTTTTTAGTACACAACCAACCATCTTTTCAACAACATCTCTCTCTCGGAGCCTTTATAAGAGACCGCAACTTCCTCTGGTCTCTTCACGATTTGCTTAATACTTCTATAGCTCTGATTCCCCTTAAATGCATCACCAAATCAAAACAAGAAAGAAAAGGAAAGTTAAAATCACAAGATCTCTCAATAAAAACCCCTAAATGCAACAGTTAACTGCTACAAGAGAGTACGGAGAAGACAAAAATACCTTGACAATGCAGCAGCTCCAACGACTCAACGGAGATCTGGCGGAGGAAGAAGGGGGAATCAATAGGTGGGACACGATGATAATGGCTAGAGAAGACAACGCCAATGAGCAAAAAATGAATCCACAACAGAAAAATCGTATAGAAGAAAACTGAAGAGAAGACGCAAGAAGAAGGAAGAAGAAGATAGGGGGGAGGGGAGATGTCGAAAGAGTTTAAATTAAAAAAGAATTTACCGATGGAAATTTCCGTAGGTAAACTCAAAAAAAATTATTCCGCCAATATTTCTTGATTTTTACCGACGAATAACTTATACCGTTTGTAAATTTACTGAAGGAAATCTTCTATCATCATTAAAGTCCATCGTAAAATTTGTTGGATGATTTTCCTCCATATTTAGCGACAGATATTAGTACCATCGCTAAAAGAAAATTTTCTCGTCAATTTTACCCACGGAAATAGATGTTCCGTCGATAATTTCCGCCTTTTTACTGAAGGATATCTTATACCGTAGCTAAAGTCCATCGCAAAATTTGTCAGGATGATTTCTCTCCATATTTAACGATGGATATTAGTATCATCGCTAAACCAAAATTTTCTCGTCAATTAGTAATTTTCAATGGTTTATTTTTCGTCGATAAGTTTTCGTCGTTAATTCTTTCTTTTCTTGTAATGATGTTATCTAAATTTAAGTATAATATGCATATAACAACAACAACCTAGAAAATTTTCGCTGATATGCGGAGTTCGAGGATATCTAATAGTTTGCAGTCTTGTAAATATATTGTGAAGAATTGTTGGACCCCGTTGCCGGAGCCCAACGTCGTAAATGAGAGAGAGCGTGGCGGGAAAACCGTGATCGTAATACTTGAATACATTTCAAGGAAAAGACCCGCGGAAGAGTAATGGGCCTGCTGGTAAAACATACTTGTTGGTAAAATATACTTGCAAACCCCGCTTATTTAAACAATCACATTCAAACATGCAAATTTAACGATCTAGAAAAGAATCCATCGGGAGTCTAATGGACCCATCGTGTATAAACTCAAAACGTGATTTCATATGTGTAAACAACCAAAACCGTAATTCATGTTTCAATTGATAATATCTCAAAACAAATTACAACTCTGAGTTCAAGAGCCAAAGTATAAAACACTCTTGAACCAATGATACTTGAATTGAAATTAAAGTCGTGAAAATAAACATGACAAAATATAACTGGAGTGCTGCCGTACTCGTGACTCACTCGATCTCTGGCTCGTCACCTGTATGGGGGAGATTAGAGGGGGTGAGCTATAAAGCTCGTGGGA
>JANJEY010000006.1:2144016-2157291 GCA_024703695.1 Erythroxylum cataractarum
GAATACACTCTTTTCAAGCTTTCCTTTAAAGATTAGTTTATGACATATGGCGAGAAAGAAACTATAGAATCTTCCAATGCACGTAGAAGTGAAACACAATAACCTTTTTTGGAACTCATCTCTCAATTAAGAGAACAAATTCTAATACTCAATTTAGATATGTCTTCAAACAATAGTAACAACAATTAAGAATCCTTTGTCTTTACAAAGTTAAAACTAATTTATCTTATATAATGTACAACTCTACTTTTAGTTTAAAATTTTTAACAAATTAAGTTGATAAGATTATACCATTCTCCATTCACTTTATTGAGAATTCATAAAAATACCTTTAACTTGAGGATTTAACTTTAGGATATAACTCCTATTACTTTTTATAAATTTCACTATTATGTTTGACCCTATTATAGAAGACCCTATTGTTTTGTGTGAATTATGAATTTCACTATTCCATGACTTTAAAACTACTTTTAACTAAAAACATTTGTAAATTAACCACCATCAAGAAAAAACATAATAAAATTAATACTAAAAATCCTAAAACCACTAAATCGTAGGTAAAAAAACCTACCTATTCACATGTATCGGAGAAGTGACTATAAATCAACATTTATTTTTAAATATAAATACAATAACAAATTTACATATAAAAACGAAGATACCATAACCTATTCACATGCATGTATCGGAGAAAGAGGGGAGAGAGGGAAAGTGATTTACCTGTCGGAGACGACGAAGACGAGCGACGACAGCGAGAAGCGACAGTGAGCGGCGAGCGGCGGCGTCCTTGGAGGATTCCGTTGGAGGAAGAAAGGAGCAGAGGAAGGAGGAAGAAATGAGAGAAGAGGATCTGCGCGAGGAGAAGGAGGAAGGAGAAGAGAAGGATATTTAATTAAAACGAAAACGAAGTCGTTTTGGTTTAAACCAAAACGACGTCATTTTCTTTTAAATAAAGGGCGCGTGTCCGATATTTTCACCGACGACTTTACCGACCGAAATGTGCGTCGGTACATATCCTCCACCAATATTCAATGACGAAATGCTTTTCCGTCGCAAAACTTTTATTCGACAACCAATTTCGGCGACGGATATGTATTTTTGGTTGGTATTTTCAAGAAACTATAAGAATATGAATATTATAAGAAATAGGGAATGTGCCTTCTCATATCTCCATATCCTGGATGTATGGAGTGGGTTATGTTTGATGGATTTCTAGGTTTCTAAACTTGTTTTCTAATTGAAAATAACAACCTTCATGCGTTTAAAAAAGGAATAAAATGTAATTCTTACCTAGAGAGTCATTATTATGTAAAACAATTATGAATTAAAACATATTAAGGGATGCACTATTTTTTAAAAGGTGTTTGATATTTTTATTATATTAAATAATAAATTTTATAAGTAGTAAAAATACAATATATGACATATTGTAGTTGTTAACGCCAACAATAATAACACTTAGTGAGAGTCTCGTTGAAGAGATGGTCGTTCGTAATATTTTATAAACTCTGGGTAAAGTAAAAAAAAGTTCCTATTTTTGCTTATTTTTTAGCCCTTATATAGAATAAAAATAAACCAAATATAGATTTTTTTTGTTATTCTTTATAAGGTCAAGAGTAGACCCTATTTTGTTTCATTTTATTTTTTATAAGGATAAAAATATACCTTATTTTATTATTTATAAAGATTTATAAGGTCAAGAGTAGGCCCTATTTTGTTTCATTTTTTTTATAAGAATAAAAATAGACTTTATTTTATCATTTATAAGGATGAGCCATGGGCAGGTGCCTACCTTGCCCTTGCCCAGGCCGGCCTTGGCTGAGACACAAGATTTTGAGAAGTAAAAATAGAGTCTTATCTCTCTTTAACAGAAAGGTTGCTTCAGAAATATATTATAGTAGCCGTTTAACATAAATACTAATATGACGTAGTTTATTATATCATTTACATTAACAAAAAATTTAATATTGAACTATTTTTCTAAAAATTAAAATTTTAAGTATTTTAATCTCACTTGTTTAAATTCGAATTAATATTATAAAATTAAGTAAATTTTAATTTTTTTATATTAACCCTTGTATGTGACTAAACCTTTTTTTTTTATCTAAATTAACAACATTTATTCTCTCTTATTATATTATGATCATGTTCAGCAGATTTAATTCATATAAGAAGAATTGTAAAATAAGGTCGAAGATCCTCCGGAATATAAAGAAAAGGACGGCTATCCTTACGCGGAAGCTATGTTTCCTTTGATCCAAACAAGTAATTAGGGCTTTAAGGTATTATATATATGTTCCAACGAGATACATTTATGTCTACGCAATTAATAAAAAGTGTGTACGTAAATTTGAATTTAACAAATTAATTTTAAATTAAATAAATTTTTAATGAATTCAAATTTAAAAATTAGCTGAAACTATTCGGAATTTTATTAAGAAACGACGTAGTTTTATCATTTCTTTTCAATTCTCTCTCAATAGTTATTTCATTGGCAAACAAATGATTGTGCGGGCAAATCATCTTTTGCTAATTCAAACTCAAGTAGGTCTTAAAATCGATTATAGAGTATCTAATTATCTTTATTGTTATGTGAAATCGTAATTTTAGGTGTTGTTCACTTGTTTGTCCCTACTTCTGTTTTTTTTTTTTTTTGTAGTTTTTAATTTTTATTTTTTAAATAAAAATAAAAACCTATTTGAATATTAATGTTAATATAATTATATTTTTATCTCTGCCAATAATTATATATTAGATAAAATTTAAAAATAAATTATTTTTAAATAAATAAATTTATTTGATCTCTTACATAATATTTATTAATAATTTATTAATAAAATTATGTTATTTTTTTAAAATAAATAATTTAAAATTTAAAATTTTATTTATAAATTAATATTTATTTTAAATATATTGTAATTATTAAATCAAAATTTATTTAAATATTTATATATTTTAAATTTAATTATATTTATTAATAATTATTAAAATTTAATTACGTATAATTTAATTAAAAGTTTAAATAAAATAAAATTAATCATAATTTTTATTGATAATTAATTTTAATTTATTTAATATATAATCTTGAATTAAATTAATTATAATTTTTATTGATAATTAAATAATATATATTTAAATGATAGTAAACCGAATTATGAAAAAAATAAAAAACTACTTTTTATGATTTTCATAATTTGTGAAAACTGGAAAAAACTAAAATTTAAAACAGACACTAAAATTTTAAATAAACAATTTTTTAATGTTTTTACTGAATTAAAAAAATTAAAAATTAAAATAGAAACAAACACCGCCCTTAATTTTTAACTTGATTTTAAGTCATTTTTTGTGACTTATCGTATTCACGAGTATTATTTTTTAATTAAATAAGAATAAGGAAATATATAGATTATCAACTTATAAAATAAAACTACGGGTTAATTCATACTTATTTATTTTTAATTTTTAAATTTTATAAAATTCAAAATATAGTTATAATATAACTATTGTCGATTATTCTGTTTATAGCTGTTATAAGACCCGTCCAACGAGATGACAACAAGTGGCCTAAGTTTAAAAAGGTTATCAGGGGACAATTTCATCTGATAATTATTTCTAAAATAAATTGAAACGAAAAGAAAATTTTAGCGCGTTAAAATTATTCCAAACGCAAACTACCGTAGTGTACCTCTCCGTATATATTTATATAACAAGTCGCGTTCACGTGTTTGGTATTTGATTTGGACCACCGGTCCCGTGGAAAGCAGAAAACAGAAATAAACGAGGAGAATTTGCCTGAGAGTCGAACGTGCTGCAAGATCTCGCCGATCTGTATGAAAATACGCTCTCGTTGAGGCACACATTTTGTTGATCGATCGGTCAAAGTAGGTAATAGGAAAATGTTGGAGCGGTTGAGCTCTCAGACGATGGATCTGTTGCGATCAGAGACAATGCAGTTAGTGCAACTGATTATTCCGATCGAATCGGCTCGTCGATCGGTCGCGTATATGGGTGACGTCGGCCTATTCCAATTCAAAGACGTGAGCTCTCTGTTATTTGAAAAATTTTTTAAACAGTACTTATAGGAAATTGATCGAACGTTTCAGTTTTCTTCCTATCAATCCTTTTTTTTTTTTTTTCCTTGAATCGAATTTGAAAATGTAGCTCTGTTGATTGCTTATATGCTTGAGGCTTTCCGCTTACTGTGATCTCATGAAATTTGGCGGGAACAGTTGAGATTTGCGTATTGTTGTTTTGATAAATGCTTGTATATCATAGTCTGCAATATGAAATATGAAAAGTATAATCAGATATTTCAGATCTGTTAATGCTTTTACGGTACTTTTGTGAATTGGACGGACTTAGACTTGAAGGTCTGATTTGATTATTGCGAGCTTGAATCTATGCATCTGCGACGTACATGATTGGATCAGTTTAACGGTTAATGTGCTCATCTCATTAATTGATTCAGAATCTGTTCACATGATTGGAACATCTTGAACATTAGACTAAAATTCTATTGTTCGGTTTGTTATTTCTTTCTTACAGCTTAATGCCGAAAAGAGTCCATTTCAGAGGACATATGCCAATCAGGTGCATCTATTATGCTCCACGTTGTGATTAAATGGTTAGCTTAAAATGTTGAAACAGTTAAATATATGCTAAGTTAATTATTCTATATTGGTTGTGGGTGTCATTGTTATGTACAGATGAAGAGATGCGTAGAAATGACTCGTAAGCTGCGTTTTTTCAAAGAACAAATGGTCAAGGCTGGCTTGTCACCCTCAAAAAGGTCTGGCGTAGGAGATGATATTGACTTAGACAGTTTGGAGGTAGCCCCTTAGTTTTACCAAACTTTTTGTGTTACAACTCACTATATATTGAAGCAACTTAATTGTTATTTGGTTAGGTGAAACTTGGAGAACTTGAAGCTGAGCTGATTGAGATAAATGCAAACAATGAAAAGTTACAGCATACCTACTATGAATTGTTAGAATGTCAGCTTGTTCTGCAAAAGGTGTGGCTTGTTTGCTTCTATGGTCTCTGCTCTCTAGGACCACTTCTGTGGTTATAGGCTGTATAGCCACAGAACTTGTTGATGAACTGAACAACAAACTTCTTTTTTCAGTATTCAATTCCTGGTCTTCCTTATATAGCTTCCTAGAGTTTGGAACATGCATGTGTATTCTTGTGTGTGACTGTGGGTGTCTTGGACGCTCCATATGAATGCATCCAGAATGTCCGATCGCGGTCTGGATTTCACATTAACTTTCTTTTACAATTTTTCATTTTAAATTAAGATTGCATTAGTTAACGTTGTAGAAGTTAAAATCAGCTTGGGCATCTTATTACAGTCTTCACTTTTTTAAAGACGAGCTGTTGACTGAATTACAGCTGATACTTTCCTAACCTTAGGCTGGCGAATTCTTTCATTCTGCTCAAAGCAGTGCTGCAGCTCAGCAGAGAGAACTTGAGGGGCACAGCAATGGTGAAGGATCCATTGACAGCCCATTACTTTTGGAACTGGTAGAACATTTTAACTATTTCCAGTTATAGTAACTGCTCAAAATTTTGTTCCGTCACTGAATAATGCCGTAGTCAATTTTCTGTAGGAAATGACAACAGATCCGTCGAAACAAGTTAAGTTGGGCTTTGTCACTGGCCTTGTTCCGAGAGAAAAATCAATGGCGTTTGAAAGGATTCTGTTTCGTGCAACCAGGGGTAATGTGTTTCTGAAGCAAGCTGTGATTGAAAACTCTGTTATTGATCCTGTCTCGGGAGCAAAGGTATTACCTTGCAAGCTGCCATTGTTAGTAGCTTCTACAAAGTAAAATACTATTGGCCTTTTGTGTTGTGAAGCTTATAGGAATTAAATTTTCAGGTTGAGAAAAATGTATTTGCGGTCTTCTATTCGGGTGAAAGAGCAAAGAGTAAAATTCTGAAAATTTGCGATGCATTTGGAGCAAATCGTTATTCGTTTTCTGAGGACCTAAGCAAACAGTTTCAGATGATGACAGAGGTGCACAATATGCCTTTGACGTGTCATATACCTTTGATATTGAGTTGGCAGTCATCGTTAGTCCATTATGTGATATAAACTTCTTCATTCCCTGATTACTAGATATCTGGAAGACTTTCTGAGTTGAACACTACAGTAGAGATTGGCTTGGCACACAGGACAAATCTATTACAGACAATTGGCTTTCAGTTTCAGAAATGGAACCTTCTGGTATCCTTGAGCCATTTTATTTAGTTGTTGCAAGTTCCCTTCCTGACTAATACTATTTCTTAAAGTGTTTTTTTGACAAGAATGCATGTTTGCTTATTAACATTTTCATTATGGAGTTCATATTCTATCTTTGAGCCATAAAATTTTGCTCCCTTTGTATAGGTGAAGAAGGAAAAGTCAATATACCACACTTTAAATATGCTCAATGTGGATGTCACAAGGAAGTGTCTTGTAGCTGAAGGATGGTGTCCTGTTTTTGCAACTGATCAGGTAATGTTATTTTCATCTGTCCACTTATACTTAGTTCAAACATTTTATTTTACACCTCAAACCTACCGATAAAAGTTACTCTTTTGTGACTATAAAGTTATAGATTCGAATTTTAGAAAATAGTCTCTTTGTAAAAATTATAAAGAGAAAAGTGCGTACATTGATAACCGTCCTCCGACTTTCACAAAACGGGAAGTTTTATGCTTGGATTAGGTTAACTTTTTTTTTTTCTCTCCGTACAGATTCAGAATGCTTTGCGGCAGGCAGCCCTAGAGAGTAGCTCTCAAATTGGAACCATATTCCAGGTTTTGCAAACAAAGGAATCACCACCTACATATTTCCGTACAAATAAATTTACTTCGGCATTTCAAGAAATTGTAGATGCATATGGGTGAGTTAATTAACTTAAGCAGCTCATTTAATTTCCGAAGTCATTTTGTTGATAGTTGGCTAAAATTTATTTGATGATATACTTAAATCACCTGACAATAACTTCTGCATACTTTTCAATTTTCTTAATGTATCATCTATTAATACCAAATAACTGAAATTTTGTTTTCAACATACATATAGTTTATTCTAGCTGAGAAGAACTAGATTAGACTATTTGTGAATCATATACCATTATTGTGTGAATAGATATGTATAGTTCACAGATGTTCATAAAAATATAGCATTGTCTTAAAATTAGGGTTGTTCGGTTCCCAAGTTGAAGTTGGGTAAAACATAATTTGGTTCATTAACTTCAACGTGGTTTGCGATTATTAATTGAGCTTAAAAAAATTAACAAAGTTGGATTCCGAGCCCAACTGGGTCCAAATACTTCGAGCTCTGGTTTTTTCGCCACATTTCTAATTAAAACGTCTGCGTAATGGTAGTTTTGACTTCAGGCTTCTCAATTGATGGGAATCAATCACGTTTCATACATTTCGAGCAAAACTGTGTCTCTATGTCCATTGCAACATTGTAGCCTACTGTATATACTCTTTGTACTGTGTATGTCACTTTCTTGAATAGTCTTTTACTTATTGCCTATCTTAAATCGCATTTCAGAACTGTTAACCAAAAAGTATCGTTTCAGAGTAGCCAAGTACCAAGAAGCAAATCCTGGTGTACACACAATTATAACGTTTCCTTTCCTATTTGCTGTAATGTTTGGTGATTGGGGTCATGGAATTTGCCTGCTGGCAGCAGCATTATATCTCATAGCCCGAGAGAAGAAACTTTCCAGTCAGGTAAACGCTCCACGTCTTAATGTTAGGGTAGGGATGACAATATTTTAAGCTGGCTCTATCGAACTCAACAGATTAAATTCGATTTGGCTATGTTTCGATTTGAGCTCATATTCGGCCAGAACTAGACCTGACTTTGTTTTGTTAAAAATTAACAAAATGACTTTTTGTTCAATGACTTGAACTAATCGACTAAAATGATAACGTTTTAGCTCTCATTTTAGAATAAGTTTATGCCCCGTTCTAATCGACATAGGCTTGGGTAAGAAAACAAAAAGATTTGTTGTCACCCTTAATTAGGAAGGTTGGTAGTGGGTCAAGCTGAACTTAAGCAGTGTCCAAAATGAGAGTATGAGCAGAGGCCTGTGACTCACGGCCAGAGCCGAATTATCTTATTTTTATTTTATATAATTTTATAATTTTGGAATTATTTTATTTAATTAAAAATTAAAATTTTGGATTTATAAATTTAAAAAAGTTCAAAGTGGGTATGATGTTCAGTTAAACCAAGCTGAACCGCTAACTTTAGGTCCGAACGAACTTTAATGCCATTCCTACTAGTAATTAAGGTATAGCTAAATCTGCTGTTCTCTTAATTGCTATCTACTTCAGCTGACTTGATTTTGCTAATAACAGAAGCTCGGTGACATCATGGAAATGACATTTGGTGGTCGCAATGTTATAATGATGATGGGAATATTTTCAATATACACAGGACTGATATATAATGAATTCTTCTCAGTCCCATTTGAATTATTTGGGCCCTCTGCATACAGTTGCCGTGATCTGTCCTGCAGGTAATAAGGCAGTATTTTGATAAACGCATAACGTTATAACTGCATAGCACATCAGTCGCAACTTGCAAGTATATACATAATTCATATTTGCAGAGACGCTTCTACTGCGGGTCTAATCAAGGTGCGTGCTACTTATCCGTTTGGAGTTGATCCCAAGTGGCATGGTACACGAAGCGAACTCCCTTTTTTGAACTCGTTTAAGATGAAGATGTCAATCCTATTAGGAGTGACTCAAATGAATCTCGGGATCATAATTAGCTACTTCAACGCAAAATTTTTCGGAGATGAACTGAACATTTGGTGAGCAATCCTCCCCATCCTTTCTGGTTCTCATATTTATAAGTAACATATATCTTTCATAAAGATTAGCAAATTGCTGTTCAAAGTGCAATTATATCTAATTGGGGGAATGAATTAAGAAGTGCCAATTTATTAGATTTTTTATTTTAATATATAATCTTTTAAAATTTTTAATTAAATTTGCAGATTTTTAAAAATTAGATAATTCAGTTTAAAATATTGTCTCTTTTAATATTTTAATGATATAATTAATGAAATACATTAAAAAAAATTGTCATTTTGACTAAGACAAAAGCTATATAGTTTTTATAAATATCAGTTTTTAGGTGTTTTGTAAATTAAATCATTAAAATGTTAATAAAGACAATGTTTTGAACTGAATTGTCTAATTTTTTAAAAGATTTAAAAAGAAAATACCCCTTTTAACTCATTATCCCATATGTAGTTTGATAATCTATCAAAATCTTTAGATATATTCAGCGGAGGGGGCACTGTGTGTACGTTTGAGATGTACTACTTTTCTGCGGCTTCAGTTTTTTTTTTTTTTTTGACTGAATAATTATGTTAATGTAGGTACCAATTTGTTCCCCAGATTATTTTCTTGAACAGCTTGTTTGGTTACCTTTCACTTCTCATAATTGTCAAGTGGTGCACTGGTTCAGAAGCTGATCTGTACCATGTAATGATATACATGTTTTTGAGTCCCGCTGATGATTTAGGCGACAATCAGCTTTTCACTGGCCAGAAGTTTCTGCAGGTTTAATATTTTCGTAATTGAGATTGTATTATTATTTTTAGAACATCAGAGTAAGCCCGTTCTTTAATGTTTTTGTTCCTTTGCCAGATTTTGTTATTACTCGCAGCCCTTGTTGCTGTACCGTGGATGCTGTTTCCAAAGCCTTTTCTCTTGAAGAAGCAACACCAGGAAGTAAGTCAGAAATTCATTTTCAAGTTCATGCAATTCTAGTTTGTATTTCAATATTTTTTTAAAAAAATATGTTCATGTTCGTATTCAGAGACACCGAGGTCAATCGTATACCTTGCTCGACAGTGCTGATGACATTCTTGAAATGGAGCAGTACGATTCTGATGGACATGAGGAATTTGAGTTCAGTGAGGTCTTCGTACATCAACTTATACACACCATTGAGTTTGTGCTTGGGGCAGTATCCAATACAGCTTCATATCTACGATTATGGGCTCTCAGGTTGGTTATTAACTGGTTGAAAGCTGCCTTCCAATCTTTCATCTATTTGGTCAGATGGTTAGATCTTATTATCATAGGGTTGGCAAACCTAGTCAGTCCGGCCTGAATTAACGGACACAAGCCCGTGTTGATCGGATTTTAAACAAAACCCGGGTTAGAGAATTTAATATGATCCTGAAATCAATTCTACCAATTCCAAAATAATATTACTTTTACCTGAAAGTGATCTCGGTCGAATTTGGTCAAGGAAAGGAGGTCAGTCTAGGATCGTTGCCATTACTACTTGTTGATTATACAATTAGGGGTGGGAAACAAACAAGGACTAACCCGACTGACCCTAAAGCTTGACGTTTGGCTTAAAATTCGATAGGACCTGAGTTCACCCTGGCCATTATCAACCCTAATTGCAATGCTTACTCAATTCGAAATATGATGAATCTAACGTCTTTAATTGACCTGAATTGCAGTCTAGCCCATTCAGAATTGTCAAGTGTATTCTATGACAAAGTTCTACTTCTAGCCTGGGGGTGAGTTCAGTCTATATCCTTGCTATATAGTAAAAGCAAAATATTTTAGATTTATATTAACACATAACAATCATTGCAGGTTCAATAACATGATAATCCTTATAATTGGCATAGTAGTATTTATATGTGCTACTGTTGGTGTCCTGCTTGTGATGGAAACCCTAAGTGCATTTTTACATGCCTTAAGGTTACATTGGGTAGAGTTCCAAAACAAGTTCTATGAGGGAGATGGGTACAAGTTCTATCCATTTTCATTTGCTTCACTGGGCGATGAGGAAGAAGTTAATTAATACATATCCTGGTCGGTATATATAAAAGTTTATGATTTAATACACATTTAAGGGTTGAATGGTACAGAAAATACATTCTTTGAAATTGGACCAAACACATTAGGATAGGAAAAGAAGATTATACTAAATTCGGCGAAGGGTAATAACTAGAGAACCGGTCGACATGCAAATCAGCATCAACTATTTTTGAAGTAGTGGCGTGTTCAGCTTCTCATTTGTATCATTTGTTTGTCATTATTAAGGTGTAAATATTTCTTGTTGTATTTGTATTGTGTTTCATTGTGAGGTAAATATTTACATTGTGCAATGCCGTTCTACAGTAATACAGATGGGACAAGAGAGTCTGAACCTCATCTATATTGATCATAATAGATATTGATATCTTATCTTCGTCTTAGTTAATAATTTTAAGTTTCATTTGGTTCTAATTCTGATTTTGATTTTTTATTTCAATTTATAATTCTGTTGTCTTTCTTTTTATAACATATGAAAATCAGCGTTTCATTATTATAACAATTTCATTTCGTTATCAATCAGAAAAATATTTAGTTGTTTACTTATTTAAGAGATTAATTTTTCAAAACTGTTCAAATTTATTATTAATTAGATTAATATTATTCAATATATTTTTTATTATTTATTGTGATTTAGCTACCGAACACCAAGTATTCTAATTTATTTCAAAACTAAAAATTTAAATATATATTTCAAAAATAATAAAATTTTCTTGTTTCAAATTTGAAAAACTATCTTTGCAGAAACTATATTTTAAAATTTAAAATATCATTGTATAAATAAAACATTTTACTAAAGCAATTATATATAATAAAAATATACAACTAAACTAAATAAATCTTCTTACAAAGATTTTACATGTCAAATATTATTTAATGTGGAACTGAATATAAAAAGTTTTTAGAAGTTCAATTTATATGTGGTTACAAATGTCTTTTGCAATGAAATACACTAAATTAATAAACAAAATCTTGTTAACGTAAATTATAACTAAGGTAAAGCTATAGCCATGATAATATTATCTATTAAATAATCATTTAATATTTAAATTAATTTAAATAATTTTATAAGCACCTATACAATTTGTATTAATAATTAACCAATCAATTTATAGATTTCATGTAATAATTATATTTATATATAAAAGCGTTTCGCATAATATTAATTTTTATAAGTAATTTTATTTATCATTTAATATTTATTAAATAAAATTTCTAAAACATAATTTAGAGTGTGCATTGGTTCTAGTGAAAAATCAAAATTTTCAAAGCTAAATAATTGACTGAAAATTAAAAACAAAACCTAAAACATAAATAACAATGAAGTAAGATTTAAAGATTTAAACTTCCAAATGTTAACCCATAAATTACATTGTGATTAAATATTCTAAATATTTCCTGTTTTAACTTACCGATATATAATATTTTTATATTTTAATTAATTTAATATGTTCAATCTTAAAGTTGTTTTTTGCATGATTTTATATGCAATAAAATGGTTATCATAGCACTAAACTCATTCAAGTTGACTAAAAACATTATGAATTCGTTTCTTATTGAATATATAGACTAGAGATTTCGGTGTCTTGATTGGTCTTAGGATTATTGTAGCCCTCAATCCTAGCTCAGTTTCAATGGGTACTATCGATTTTCCATCTTTCTTTTCTCTACCCATCAAAAATAGACTATTTGCAATAATATTTTATGAAAATATCTTGAGATTTTTTAATGGAAAAAGACAAGTAACAAGACAATATAAAACGAAAGAATCTATAATCTAACAAGCTGGTAAGATGGCTATCCAAGGCAATGTGCATGTAACAATTGTATCAAACATGGGATAAGGATTTTCATTTAAGCTTTTCTAAGGTAGAGCGATATGAAAATCACATTCAGAAGTTTTTGCTTTTAATTACTTTCTTATCCAGTAATTAGATATTCCCAATTATCCATTCACAACATTAAATATTGAGAACAATAAGGCTACCTAAAATAGCACTAGAGTAGCATGCAGAAAGCAGCATTTGCACAAATTGCGACTCCAATTAAAGCTTTGAATACTTAAGGAATAGGAATAGCCGGGCTCATTCAGGTTTAATTCTAGTTTGAAAATTAATCTTTGGGTTTAGATTAGGCTCAAAGAGCCCAGTTCAGTCAGGCTCGAATATTTTCACAATGATACAAAGCTTTATTTAAAATGTCGCCATTTTTAAAAGATTTTTAAATTTAAGACATGATGGGAATAACTCAAATTTAAATCTAACGGGAAAGTCGATATCTTGATTGTCAAGCCTTCTAAATGTTAAATACGATACAATTTTTTTTTTTTTTTTTGTATTAATGAAAAAGCCGGAGCTAATTACAAAGCAGGTCTTGGGACACAGGTCCCTGCCTGATCCTCAATGAGGAAGT
>JANJEY010000006.1:2197382-2215331 GCA_024703695.1 Erythroxylum cataractarum
CCACTTAGGCAGCCTGCTCTTATTAAGAAGAGAATACTAAATTTGATACGTATACAGCTTTGGTGTATTTATCAAATATTTTGGGATGAATTGGATTAGGAGGGGGGAGGAGATATTTATAACTTCCAAAACTCCTCCCTTCTTCATTCCTTACCAATGTGGGATAGGAATTTTGCCAAAAAAAGTCAAAATAATACAAATCCTTCAAAGTCAAAAATACCATCCCATGAAAAGTCAACAAAATACAACATTTTGTCCTTCTCTCCTCCTCATCGTTTTAGTTGTTGAAAGAATCTAAGGCTAGCAAAAGGGTGTGTATTCAGTTCGCTCTAAGTTAACATGATAGTTGCAGTCAACCTAATCTTCAAACCAAGTTTATGTAATACATAGCATGGTATTTTGATCAGGATCGTTCATGAAAGGAAAATAAACGAAGAAAATACATAATACTTGATTTCGGTTCCATTCTAACTTTTGAAGTGATTTTCGACCTCATACCTCTAGAAAATAATATCTATGAACTCCTTTGCTATAATTGTATCCGGTGATCCACTTAACAGATAATCCAGGATTGATCTCTAGATGGTCAAATAACACATCCTAATTGACTGCTCCCAGATTACCATAGCCGCCTTATAAACTTCCAAGCTAATATTAGTAAGTGGAGAAGGTCTCTCAACCAGCATCGCCATGTTGATGTCTGTCATTGCCAAGACAAACTCAACATCCTTCTTCCACTTCTTCAAATTGAAACTGGTTAAGGTCTCAAGTGTAACAACATTGTTGTTTATAAAAAAGGTGACTGCAAAAGAAAAAGACAATGTAAAGATCAATATAAATGCAGGATAAAAATGATACTTATAACATTAAAACAATATCTATACTGGAAATCTGATCACACATATTATGAAATACTTTTGGGTGGAATATATAATATATGTAATTAGATCTACTCATAAAAGCGATAAAAGTACAAACCGTCAACTCTCATGACACTGTCACCTTTGGGTGAGTAGATCATTTAAGCAATAACTTTCCTCCATCTAATGCCTTTCTATACATCTCAAAATCCTATGTAAGCCCAACATCTTTGGGCATAATAACTGAAAGGTCACTTTGTTGACTACATTTTCATCAATATCCTGGAAGGTCCACAAATACAAGGAATATATGCTTATGTCATTCTCATACTTTATATGGACATTCTCTATGTAAAAATTAGCAATGAACACAAAAACTAAATGAACAGTCAAATAATCACATACTGGTACTAAAAATATCGTCTTAAAACTTTATTTGAGACTTTTATTTGAAAAAATCTCAATCATAGTGATTATCGTGCTTTCTTGAGCATTGAACTTCCATAAGAAACACAAATCTTAAATGTTTCTCTTATGTATAGTTTGACGTACAGAAATTCGCTTAAAATTAGCCTTAAAAAGTTTAAAAACCTTTTTCAAAATTCAATTACTAACGTAATTAATCCAGAAAAAATGAAAATTTACTTTACAAAATTTTTCGACCCAGAAATTGGCGTCTGTGCTGACATTATTGCACGCGTGCACGTCGACGTGTGCTAGATGAATCTGAAGCGTGTTAAGCACGCACCTCGATGCGTGGGGGTTACTATCGACATGTGCAATGCTCACGCCACCACGGGCACATGCACCTATATTGTATGGCGTGTGCAATGCACAAGCTCACCACATGTTGTCATCTTCATCGTCCAGGTGTTGGGATGCATGGTAGGCACATACGACGCACAAGTTGGCTCGTCCGTTCCCCACTTATAGGAGCAAGGCCGTATGAGGAGCTTGTGTTTCACGTGTCAACACGCGTTTGCAGAGCCGTGGTGTCACGTGGTTGGCCACAATTGGGAGGTTACTATAACACTGTCATGCGGTGCACGTGCCTAACTGTGCAATCGCCCTCTGATAGGGAAGGCAATTTTTGGTAACCCGACAACTGTTTTTTGCATTTTATGACCTGTTTTTTATAACTAGCCTCATGTATACTACTTTCACGTAATTATATAAGTTAAAAAATAGTAAACTGAATAAAAAACAATTAAATAATGGATAAAAACCTAAAAAGCATTCATTTTTGACAACTCGATAATGTAACCGCTTTGATACTACAAGTAACACATAATATGAATCTCATTACATGTCCTAGTTTGTTGATGAAGGGAAATGTATAAAAGAAATATGGAATACCTGATTTTCGTTCAATTCCAACTTTCAAGGTGGTTTTCGAGGTCAAAACGAGCTTCGATCTTTGGAGACCTTCATAAGAATTATTCATCGACATGTGGTTAACGTCTTTCTCCAGTTTTCTCAAAGCGTATGTGCTTTTAACGAGTTAGAAAATTTGTATGCTTACGAATGATATGAGCAACTACAGGAGACTTTAACCTTTATATATACCTTTCATGTCGGACTTCCTCATCATAGGCCCGATACAGGTTCGGTTCATACTAATCTAGATGCATTTAATTAGATTATTTATTGGGTCACTTTATTACATTTATTTGGATCAAATTACGTAACTTAATCGATAAGTTATTGAAAAACTGAAAAATAAAATTAATGATTGTCAAACTTTATAAGAAATGATTAAATTATCAAACAATTTGAGACTGAGGAATTGCGTCACTCAAATTTAAACTAAACCTTAAAGAATCAAACCAACAATGTGTTTGATCTAACTTAACCCGCTGCCGTCTCAAGTATAAACTATTTTTCATTGGGAGTGGAGTTTTGACATTAAAGGCTTATCATAGATCCTCCGGATGTTTCAAATCAATGGTTGAAAACTTCAACCGATTCGACCGGTTTAATCATAAAAACTTAAACCGTCTAACTTTTGATTTGGTTTTTAACTTTTCGGTTCAATTTATTTTAATAACTTTTGTTATTAAAAGCCAATCAATTTATTAATTAATCGATAATTTTTTTCGTAAACTAATAAGTTCTTATAAACTTAAATAAGTAAGTAAATAAATAAATTTATCAATCTTTTTTCAACTAAACTTTAAATTCTTCAAAAGATAAGGACAATTTATATGAATTATATTTCAAATTTTTTAGTTTTATTTAATCTTTAGTTTATTTTATAACTGTTTAATACCGGTTGAACTTTTTAAACCTTAAACTTCTTGTTTTCAGTTTAATTCAATTCGTTTTTTAAAAAATTGCTTCAAATATCTTGTAATCTTCAATCTTACAGAAGTTCGCCTCTAGTTTCAATTTAGCTTCATATTCCTACTTTTCTATGGGGTGTAGTTATATTGAACTAAGACTAAATTTTTAAGGTATTAAATATTTTAAATTTTTTTACAAAAGTGAAACGAAGATAGTTGATTATTAATAGGTTTTAATTATTTCAAAATTTATGCACATTAAATATCACTCATCTAAATTTTCTACTAAAATTCATAACAATTATTTATTACCCTATTTGATTTTAATGGTAATCTACCACTAATAATGTATTGTAATTCCTGATATTATATTTAATCAAGGAATATATAATTCTTTATCTAAATTTTGGTATTAAAATTTGTTTTCCATCATTAAATATCTATATTTTATGGATAATTTCAAAATTTTGATGATAAAATATTTATAATATTGAAAAATTAAATTGATATCAATTATAGTTATCTCTTTATATTTTAACATAAATGTATGTATCATATACAAGGATTTAATAAATAAAATAAAATATTTATAAAATAATTATTATAACCATTCAACTTGTTAAAGGTGAATTAAAATTAAAATTTGTAAAATATTAAAATCTTTTGATTTCTTATAGTTGTTATAGTTATTCTCTATATTTATTCATCTCTGGAAGTTCACAAACTATTTTAAATAAGTCTTTTAATTATAGGTTATAATACTTTAAAAATTTTCCCACTTATAAACATTTATATTTCTTTCCTTATATCTTTAAATATAGTTTGCATCTTTATAGCTAAAAAAAAGGTTGAAAACGTTGTCAAATAATGAAAAGTTTATTGATGTATGATTTTTCTTCGAATCTTCTTCTACGTCTTCTATCATCATCATCGTCATCATTAATATCAACAATAGCATACTGTCATAAAATAATTGATATTTAGCAAATTCCTTATGATTTTAAAAAGAAATGGCAAGAGAAGAGCTGATAAAAGTTTAAAATAAGACAACTAAAACTTTATGAAAAGTATTTGATATTATTATTAATATCAATATGTGAAAAGGGAAAAGTCTGAGTTTTTTTTTAGTTTTGTTAGAACTTAAAGCTCATATTTTATATGAAATATATATATAACTAATTTATTTAATATTTTATTATAGAAGTTTTAGTTTTTTACTGTTTTATAATAAATTTTTTATTTACAATATATAAAATTATTTTATTTTTAACCATATAAAACCAAATTTTAATTTCAGTTTTCTTTAAAAATTTAATTATTGATATAATTAATCATGTCATTATAAATAATTATATTAATTCTTATTGTTCTCCCGTTAGTAAGATTTTGAATATTTTTACTCGAAAGTTTCACTCGACAATCGTTAAGTTCATATTTTTCTTTATTTAACGATTTCAATTTTTATTCGATTTATAGGGTTATGATTAAAAACACAAGTCAAAATTAAGTTACATTTCATGAAATATTGTTGCATACCAAACACTATAATAAAAATTCATCCAATTTTTTATTAGAATTCTTATAAGTATTTAAATATGTGAATAACTTTCCTTTCTGAAAAATCATTTTTCAAATTCGCTTTAATTTCTCTACAACTAAACGGGCCTTACTGTTTTATTACAGATCATACGCCTGTTCCTAACAAATGACAAAAAGAAGTAAAAAAAAAGCACATTTGCTATTACACAAGTAAATGAAACATTTGAGACATCAAATTCTATTATTAGATTAGGACAACACATCTCAATCAAAAGGCCACACTCCTAAGATCTCCATTACCGTCGTCTCTCGAGCGTCTGACGAAATGACCATCACCCATCTGAACCATGGGGTCGTCGTTCACTCTTCCACCTGAACTCGTCCTACCCTTATAACGCATAGCCAGAACCAAATACACCACCAGATTAAGCACATTAATGGCGGTCAGAATCCAGTAGAAGTAGTCAAGTCTGCTTCTGTTAAGAGTATTCCTCAACCAACCTTTCTCTAACCCACCAGTTGTTTTTTGAACAATCTTAACAATGGCAGTACTCAACCAACTTCCAATCCCAATCTCACTAAGAAACATGGCACTGCTAATACTTCTTGTCCCATCAGTTGCTTCATCGTAAAAGAACTCCAACTGTCCTACGTAGGTGAAAACCTCTGCACTGCCCACAAGAAAAAACTGAGGAAATAACCAAAACACAGACATGTTTGCTTTGTCAGGATCGTCGAGTCGCTTCTTCTCTACCAAAGCAGCTGATGCCATGCCGAAGATGGAGATGAACAGACCGACCCCCATGCGTTGCAATGATGTTATTCCACGGCGTTGTCCGGTGCGTTTCCTGAGAATTGGTACGAGGAGCTTTTCGTAGATGGGCACAAGAATCAAGGCATTGATTGCTGCGAATATTGGAACAGACCCTGACGGGATCGTGAAGTTGGTACGACCGAGTTTACGGTCCATAATGGTGGCTTGTTGGATGAAGAATGTGGAAACCTGTGCAAAGGAGATCCCGAGAGCGATTGTTGATGCCCAAATTGGGAGAATCCTGATGAAGGATTTACATTCTTCTACCTGTGTCACTGTGCAGAGTTTCCATCGGTTCCTTGTGATGGTTTCTGAGTCTGTTACCACCGCTGCCTTGTCCAAGAACCTGAATACAATGAATCAGAAATCATTCTCACTTGTAAGAGTATAATGAACATTAACCAAAGTGATCTAATGTTTATTAGTAATGGTGGAAAACAACATTCACCTGTATTGAGAGGTATGAAGGAGTTTTCTAGCACCCTTGATGTCACTTTCTTCTGTGGTGACCTCAAAAAGCTCGTATTCACTTCTCACACGAACCCCTCTCAGAAAATTACTGACAGAAACTACAAAAACCTGAACAAATCTGGTAAAAGGACTTCCCATGGGCTTTTGGAAACGATAAAAAGGTAAACCAGCTGCGAGAATGAAGATGGAAAGAATCATAACACCAGTAGGTACTCCAAAACCCCATCCCCACCCTTTCTTTTCTTGGATATACACCATTAGTGTAATCCCAATAAGTGCACCCATGTTTATGGCAAAGAAGAACCAATTGAAGAAAGCATATTTCTTTGGAAGCTCTTTCTGGTCTGCCTCGTCGAATTGGTCTGCCCCGAACGATGAGACACACGGTTTGATGCCTCCGGTACCGAGCGCTATGAGGTACAGAGCACCGTAAAGGAATGCTGTTTGGTTGTCTGTTGCTTTATTAGTGCATGGTATTGACCTGCAAGGCGCTGGACGAAAGCTGTCTATTGAGGCAGACAGTGTCAACAAAACCATTCCCTGGCACATTTAAGCATTGTGGTATAGTTAGTATTTATGTTTTCAGTACAATCAAACTAGAACTTATAACTTACAACTTAAAGAGGATGGATGGGAGATACAATATCTTCTGTCTAATATTATGGTGTCTTATTTTATCTCATAAATTTTAAATATTTATTTATGCGAGTTTTGAGTTCATTTATACGGAACTCATGCAGGATCAACATAAATAAATGATTAAGATTTATATGACAGAATAAGATATCATAAAATTGAACAGAAGATTCAGATTCTGAATAAGAGAGGCATTTATAGTAAACAAGAAGGCTCAAGCCTAATTTGGCCCATTTCTATAAACTCAACCCATAAGTGTCGATTTGGTTAGAATTTAGGTCGTGTACAAATTTAAAAAAAAATTGTAAGTTTCAATTACGAGTCCTAACTCAACTTAAATTAACTTGATCGTGATCATATTCGGACCTTTAAGTATAACAATAAGTTCCGATTTGCCGGCCTTGCCCGATTGGACCCAACTAAATCCTAAAAATATGCAAGCCCGAAACTTGAATGAGCTAACATAAGCCGACTCAAATTCAAACAAATTGCCTAAGGGGATATCATTTTGAAGTAGACTTTAAACTAGTCTCTCAAGGCTAATATCAATATGAAGTATGATCAAACTAAACCTGATTTATTAACTTAAATTTGAATTAATCATATTTTAATCATCCTTGACCTTTTAAAATAATCATATTCGGTACATTGCCAACTCTAAAGATAGAGGGTTTTCTGAATCTTACCACAGCATAAATGCAAGAGAAGATGATAATGGTTTTGAATCGTCCAAGATAAGCATCAGCGAGGAATGCTCCAAACAGTGTAAGAACATATGCAGCTCCAATCCAATCAGTTGCATGAGTAGCAGCATCTGGAATTGCTTGATGCATTTCAACCACCAAATAGCTCACCATGTTCACTGCTATGGCAAAAAATGCCAACCTCTCTGCCACCTCGTTCACTGCATCCCATTCATTAATCAAAACCCTCTTCAACTCTCAATTTTAATACCGCGATTTCAGTAAAAATAGATGAAAAAATATAAAATTATGTATTGATAGTAACTAATGTTTTAAAGATAAAAAATTAAGCTGATTCATTAAGAGATTTAAGATTTAAAAGTTCAACCGGTATTAAACTGTTATAAATTAGAGAATTGAAAGGATTGTTCGTTTCAAATACCTATAATGAACGGAGAGGCTCTCCATCCTCCCGTAGACCGCTTATCAGCTATTCTGCCTCGAAAATCAACGGTACCATTTGTAACCAAATGGTTTGACAATCTTTCTTCCTGCATGAAATTTTCATTACACGTACGTTAAGTTAACAAAACTTCAAAAGAGGCATTGTTCCTGTAGTTAAGGTTGTACCTGCGCGTTCTGTTCCAAGAATTTTCCGGGTGGTCGTTGAACAATGGAACCCTCTGTCGATGGATCTTCTGCAGGTTCGATGAAACTCTCCATTGTCAACAGTTTACAGGTTCCAATCTGTTTCAGAAGCAGAAACTCTCAAATTGTGTTAAGGACATACACAAGAACAAGACGGCCTCTCTTATAACTGATGTCAACTTGCTCATGCTAGGTCCCTTGTAATAATAATAATGCTTTAATTGGCTATGGAAGAAGTGTACGTTAATCCATTATAAGTGGCCATTGCCGGCTTCAGTAAGAATATGTGAAATGGTATTGGATTAGCTGTAAAGGTTCAAAGATGATTGAAGTCCAGTGTAATTGGTTGGCTAATCTATTATTATGTAATTTAAGAAAATTTAAAAAAGTTCTTAATTTTTAAAGCTTTTAATTTTTTGTAATTTTTATTTTTAAATAAGCGATATAAACATTAAATATGGACTAACTGAATATTAATAACATAATAATTTAACTTAATTATTAAATTTAAAATTAACTAATTAAGCAATATTTATTATAAATATCTTAAATTATTAATTTAAATTAAATTTAATTAGCTCAGACTAAGAGTTTATATATATATATATATATAATGGGAATGAAAAGACAAGTTACATAACGTATCGTGAGTGACTTATCCCCGATTCATCCTCTACGAGAAGAGGGATACAGCCTCGAAGTGGGTGCTAAAAAATAGTGATACCTAAAGAGAGCTGGCGTGCAAAACTTTCGAGCCAGTCGGCACTACGATTACCTTCGCGGTAAATATTCTAAATTTGAACAACCCAGTTGCAGGAAAGCAGTTCATGGATGCTCAATACAAGAGGGTTTAGGAAATTAGCTCTCGCTTGTGAAGAAGAGAGAAGGTCGGTCACAGTGCGCGAGTCGACTTCCAAGACTATATGGCGATAGTTCAGAGACCAAGTGAGTTGAAGGCCCAAAAGCACCCTCCAAAATTCTACTGTCAACTAGAAACATCTGCCAATGTTCTGGCCAAAACCTTCTAGTCAATTGTCGGAACTGTCACGCAGTAGCCCTCAAGACTAAGAGTTTAATTAGGTTATTATATCCTTAACAATCCATGGGATGCAACAATGGACGTACTGTTCAAACTGCCGCCCGAGTTTTGTGTACAAAAGGTTGACTGTCTTTGGATAGACAAGTTTTGTCTGGTTTGAGTGCCCGAACAACGTTTTCCAGGCAGGCTCTATTTGCGAAGATTCCTACGTTCCCTCTATGTCTGCCATTCGCCAACGTAAACTTAAGCTGGACTCGATCCTGACTCCCCAGATGTTAAGGGCTTATCCCAATAGCAGTAACTCAAATTGGGCTGCAATTTCCTTCACAGTACCAGCGTAAAAGGTACAAGTGTTCACATACTTTTCTTTATCTAAATCCAAATGGGCATGAACTGAGACTAGGGATTGCTGCAGCCGGCCTAAGCCCATGGCCAAGTTAGGATTTGTAATTGGGCTTGAGCTTAATTAAGAATATCAAATAGGAAGACTTTATGTAAGTTTTAATTTTGAAAGGATTGCTAGATATATAATTTAAAATTAGGAATGATAATGGATTGATTCATAAATTAATTTTATTAATTTTTGAAAATAATTTTAAAATATTATATATAAAATAACATCTTTTTTAAACTAGTTCGACATTATTATTTAGCTTAGAATTATAGATTGACTCGTTAAAAATATCTTAATTTAACACATATGCTTTGCTATCATTTGTTTAAAATGTTCAAACAATCTAGACACCGTTGTACTTGCAACTCTGGTCGCGTGTTTGATTAAAACAATCCATCTGTTTACACGAGTCTGAATTTTCTGTCTAATTTTATGATGTGTTATTATGTCTTATAAACTTTAGTCATTTATTTTTGTGAGTCTCGCATAAATTCCGCATAAATGAACGCGGGACTCACATAAATAAATGAGTGAGATTTATAATACGTAATAAGACACTATAATATTAGACAAAGACCTTATCCCTCCTTACACAAGGTTGGGGTATCCTATTTTAAAAACATGTGATCCCGTTTGCACGACAAAGACGATATATATTTTTTAGTTACAAGAGGAAACATGTGATCCCGTTTGCACGACAAAGACGATATATATTTTTTAGTTACAAGAGGAAAAAGAAAAAATAGAAATCTACATTAAAGCCCTAGGATACACTGCGCCGAGCGCATCCTGGTGAAAGAGCTCCTAGAAGTCCAAAGGGGGAACTTGAAGGATAAGCAGGGTAGGGCGTAAACTACCTGCTAGACGAGCTAGATTGTCTGCACATTGATTCCTTTCTCGGAAAACATGCTGGAGTTGACACGACCATTCCCACTGCAACAGTTGTTGGATACCTGTCACCAAAAAAGAAATATCCGTTAAAAAAATGGACGGAGCAGAGAGAAGATTAATGACTTCTAGAGAGTCGACTTCAAGCACCACCCGACGAAATCTTAGATCTTAAGCCAAAGTGAGGCTCGAGAACACCCTCCATAACTTCGCTTGCAACGGAGAACCCCCTTCGAGGTGGTACTGAAACCCCCCTTTTCATTCTCCCTGCCAGTCACGAATAAGCCCCCCAGCAGCAATCGTTCGAGTACTCGAGTGCACTGTGCCATCCGTATTAACCTTCACCCACCTGACGGCAGGCTTGGTTCACCCCACGAGAGACCCTACTGGCTGGTTCGGTGTGAGATACACACAGGTTTTCATAACCCTTGCTCGAGCGATCCATTCGACATAGTCCATAATGCTTTGATGGCCCTCGACAAGTCAAGTAAAGCCCGGCTCAAAAAGACAACTATTACACCAAGTCCATAAGAACTAATACGTGACCCCATAAATCGTGGACCACGCTGATTGCTGCACCGGCGGCTGCTGCGATGTAAGGTTAGAAATCAACCACGACAAAGACGATATTAACTGCCCAAACTCCTTTTTCCTTTTACTGTCGAAGCTCAAAGACAGCAAGGTCAAAGATCAATAATCAATGTTAGAAACAAATTAGGTTTGGAAAATGGAAGTATAAAAATCTTCAAGATTCGCATAAAACGATGAATATTCCGCAGTGCCCAAGCAAACATGCATATAGAAGGCTTCAACTTTTCTACTGAAAGGAGTCTAGACTGTAGCAGCTACATGAATTTTCATTTTTAAGGGAATGGCGACGAGGGGCTTTGATCTTAATATTGCTCTTGTTTTGGTTTTGATACTGAGTGTTTTGGAAGCCTCCAATGGTGGAAGAACAAGCAGCTATGTCAGGAACGATGACTTGTCTCGGGATATGCCACTGGACAGTGATGTGTTTAGGGTGCCTCCCGGTTATAATGCTCCTCAACAGGTGCGTTTTCTGTTTAAGATCAACCACTCCGTTTTTGTGAGAAGAGCACTAGTTGATTGATTGTGAGCTGGTAATGTCGTTAAACTGTTTGACAGTTTGTCAGTTTGGGAAGAAAAAGTTGTTCTTGTTGGATTGAGATGACTGTACTTGGTTTATCTAATTTATAATTGAAACTATTTAAGGTGCATATCACACAAGGAGATCACGAGGGAAAAGGGGTGATTGTCTCTTGGGTGACCCCAGATGAACCTGGTTCCAATTCAGTGCTTTACTGGGTTGAGAACAGTGAGCTCAAGAATCGGGCAGAAGGTATCCTTACAAAGTATAAGTATTTCAATTACACTTCTGGTTACATTCATCACTGCACAATTACAGATTTGGAGGTATGCGTTGTGTACTACTTGTCAGTAATTTCTCTTCGTTAGCAATCTCTGTCTCTGGTCCTTGTGAATCTGTGGATAAAGAGATCTTCTTTTGTCACTTGATTGAGCCCTGAATGCAGTTTGATACCAAGTATTACTACGAGGTTGGGATTGGAAACACGACTCGTCAATTTTGGTTTGTAACTCCTCCTAAACCTGGCCCCGATGTCCCTTACACTTTTGGCCTTATAGGTAGTTTGCATCGTTATTGTTGTTGTTTGATTGCGGGACGTTATCTTCATCTCACTCTATTTAGCATTTTGATCAGGGGATTTGGGACAAACCCACGATTCCAACAGGACGCTTACGCACTACGAGTCAAGTCCGGTGAAGGGACAGACATTGTTGTTTGTTGGGGATCTTTCTTATGCTGATGACTATCCATATCATGATAACAGAAGGTGGGATACATGGGGAAGGTTCATAGAGAGAAATGCTGCTTATCAACCTTGGATTTGGACCGCTGGGAATCATGAAATTGATTTTGCTCCTGATCTTGTACCATCTTCATATCCCCCCTCAGTTTTTCAGTGCCATTTTATTTTCTACTCTTGCCTGGTTAAAGTTCATGTTTCAGGGGAGCTTTGACCATGATTAGTGTTTCTAAAATGATCGAATCTGTTCATGCTGTTACAGGGTGAACCTATACCATTTAAACCTTACATACACCGTTACCACGTCCCGTACCAGGCAGCTGATAGTACATCTCCATTGTGGTACTCCATCAAGAGAGCTTCAGCATACATCATTGTCATGTCTAGTTACTCTGGTTTTGGTAAGATTTTTAACTTTGATCTCTGCTCAAGGTGCTTGTATGCTCTTAGTATATGGTTTCTGATAAAAAAAGCTGAGAGAACAAAATCTGCACTGGATGGTCATTGACCTCTTTGATTGTACAAGATCAGCTTGAAAAATGATTGGAAGCATTTGTGCATGGGGATTTTTCTTTGCAGGGAAATACACTCCTCAGTATAAATGGCTAGAAAAGGAGCTGCTTAAGGTGAACAGGACAGAGACACCTTGGCTTATTGTTCTTATGCATTGTCCATTATATAGCAGTTACATACATCATTATATGGAAGGGGAAACCATGAGAGTGATGTATGAGAAATGGTTTGTGGAATACAAAGTTGATGTTGTCTTTTCCGGCCATGTCCATGCCTATGAACGATCGGTAAGTACGGATTTCCTTTCCGACATCATTAATTTCCCAGAAACCAATTCTGAGCGCACACCATTAAATGTTGTTTCATATCAGGAACGCATCTCAAATATAGCATACAACATTGTAAATGGATTGTGTACTCCCATAAGGGATCAACATGCCCCTGTCTATATAACCATTGGAGATGGAGGAAATCTTGAAGGATTGGTCACTGAGTACGTATTGTTTACGATATTGTGGTAAACTTTCCTTACTGATCAAATGCTTCAAATTGATATCATGGTTTCTCTTATCTTGCAGAATGACACAGCCTCAACCAAGCTACTCAGCATATCGTGAAGCTAGCTTCGGCCATGGTTTTCTGGACATAAAGAATAGGACTCGTGCTTATTTCAGTTGGAATCGTAATCAAGATGGGTATGCTGTAGAAGCTGATTCTGTATGGTTACTCAACAGGCATTGGAATTTCCTGGAAGAATTTGTATCGGATTCTGGTGATATTGCCACTTTATGATCCCAGGATAAGTGATCAGAACATGTAAATTTGTAGAAGTTATGTAGACTATCATCCCACATGTATTTTTAAAGTTTTTAATTAGGACTTCAAAAATTTAAAATTTTAATAACTTAATTTGAAACAATATCTTTATGTAAAAATTGAATAAAAAGGTATTGATTTTATAACGTTGTTGCTGTAAATTATTACAAGCTTTATAAACATCTACAAAGAAACAGAACATATCGTGTTCTATCAGAGATAGTCAAAGGTTTCTTCTTCTCTGGATCGGAGTCTGCAACGCTTCCCAGCAAGTTCCGTCAATCAACTTGCTGGCAAAAATTCCAGGGTCTGCGGTCACCGGAAAATCTATCGTCATTGCTGCTTCTGTCCAGATTGAATCATCGAACAGTGGCAAGTCAACGTTCAAGTTCGACCAAAACCCGTCAAGAACCTCTGGTTCGATCCCATTTTCCACCACCTCACCATTGAATTCAACGTTTTCGCTGGGAAGTAACACTACTCTCTCTTGATGACCTCCGATTGTCGCACTAGATACTGTGAGACGTGCAAAACTGGGGTTATCGTGAAGTGCTTGAGCTTGGTTTCCCGTTTGTGAATCTGCAGATGAGAAAAGGTCGGTTGGGTACACCTCAGGCAAGTTGAGTTTTGCTTCGGACCCGTAGAGCTTACGAGCAGCAGAGTCATAGGCCATGGCAGCTTTGTGGGAGGTCTCGAAAGTGCCAAGCCAGAGACGAGCCCCTCGGTTTGGTTCTCTGATCTCGGCGACCCATTTACCCCAAGTTCGCTGACGAACACCTTTGTAAGTGCAGAGAACATTATCAGGACCACCCTTGCCTCGCATGCAACCTTTCCTGGACCTACCCTGTCCCTGTGTAGGCTTTTTGATCTCTTTTTTCCCTCCAAAGCCACTCATTACTGGTTTTATGATATGATAAGGCCGTAGGGTTTGGAATTTATAGAAGAAGGAAAGATAAAATGGCTGAAATGGAAGAAAGGGAACGTGTCTCTTACTTGGGATTTAGCTGACACTTGGGAAGAAGAACCAGACCTAACGTGTCCACAACAAAGCTGTGTGTTCTCTCACGATCAAACTTGGCTCATGATATTTGTCCGTACAGAAGCTGATGTGGCAATTAAGAAGGATAAGAACACCATGAGGAATCCAAAAACAAACTTCGAAGTTAAGCAAATGACTACTTTAGTATCTTAAATTCATACGTGGGAGTGTTAGAACACGGAGCAGCTTAGACATCGGGAGTTGGAAATTCCTGCACTTGCATGGATCACCACTTGTCAATCTCTCTCGACACAGTGAATCAGCTTGCTGGGTCTCGATGGGTTTAGATTCCGAGTACTTGGCGTTTGATAAGGTTTCTATACATGATATTGATAAGTTATTATTTTTGAGCTAATTTTAGATTTAAATGTTTTTAATGTGTTAAAATTTTTATTTAAAATTAATAGATTTATTTGTTAATTGTTATTAGGTGATTTTAAACATATGGGAGTTGAATTTGAATAAAAAAGATGCAAGAAAAGTAAAGACAATTTAAATTTCAAGCTGACAAAAAAGTTTTAACTAAACGTGGAAACGTGCAAGGAAAAAAGTTTATCACTAGAGTTTGATTTGAAAGGAAGAAATTGAAGATTGAGAGCCTCAATAACTCTTAGGGGGAATTAGTCTCCGACCAAGGACAATATAGCAAATTAGCCAGAGACTTCTTTATTAATCCGTATACACAGGAGGAGGGACCCCAACAACGACTCTCCCTTTCACGAGCCTTTCCTCCTTTTTCAGAAGGTACTATTTGCGATCTATCCCAACCAATCTACCACAATGAAGTTCGGAATGCGGTGATTGGCATCAATCCGAATAAGGCCTCCGGAGTAGATGATTTTAACGCCTTATTTTTTCAAAAGCAATTGGAGCGAGTCGGCCCCAAAGTTGTAGAGTACATCCAGGAAGTTTTCTGAAGGGAACGCTACGAGAAGGAGTTAAATCACACCCTCCTAGTCTTAATCCCCAAAACCCCCTCCTCGACCAATATAGCCCAGTTTCGACCGATTAGTCTCTGCAACGTGAGCTATAAGATCATCTCCAAAGTCATTGTTAACCGGTTGAAAATTCACCTGGCCCATCTAGTCAAAAAGAATCAATGTAGTTTCATTCCGACCGGCTAGATTACGGACAATATCATCATTACTCAGGAAGTCATTAATTCGATGAGGAAAAAGCAAGGAAAGAAGGGGTATTTTGCTATCAAAATAGACCTGAAAAAAGCCTACGACCGACTTCGATGAGACTTCATTCAAGAAACCCTAGAGGACATAGGCTTACCGAAAAATCTAATCTGGGCTATCATGCAGTGAGTGACTATAGTGACCATGCAGGTGGCTTGGCAGGGTACAATTTCAGACCCATTTAGGCCATCTTGGGGCATTCGACAGGGAGACCCACTCTCCCCTTATCTCTTTGTCTTGTGCATGAAAAGGCTAGGCTAGCTTATTATGGGAAAAGTGGGACAAGGGCAATGGAGACCGCTAAAATTGAGCCCTACAGGGCCCCTTATCTCCCACCTTTTCTTTGTCAATGATCTGGTTCTGTTCGCTGACACTACAGAGTCCCAGACGTAAGTAATTGCCAGGACTTTGGAAGAGTTTTGTCAGGCTTCTGGGCAAAAAGTTAACTTGGAGAAGACTAGGATATTCTTTTCCAAGAACATCTCTCCCTCAACTGTAAACCAATTAAGTCGAAGCTTGGGCATCAAGAGCATGAATAATATAGGTAAGTATTTAGGAATACCGTTGATACATAAGCGTAAAACGAGACATAGTCTGGATGGCGGGCCAGGCAGTTATCTCTAGCGGGCCGAGTCACCTTAACTCAGTCCGTGATCTCGACCCTCCCAAATTACACGATGCAAACTGTGAGACTACCGAGACAACTTTGTGATGACTTAGAGAAAATTATGAGCAATTTTATATGGGGATCCACCGGAGAGTAGTGGAAAATACATCTAGTGAATTGGGAGGCAGTCTACAAGCCCAAAAAAGGCAGGTGGTCTCGGCATTAAGCATATAAGGTCCTCCAACGATGCTTTCCTAACAAAGTTGGGATGGAATTTGATTACCTAACCTTCAGCGCTTTGGGTCAGGATAGTTAGGGAAAAATATCGTCTGACACCCCACCATGTCCCCTGTACTCTAGATCGAAGCGGCATTTCGTGCTTATTGAAAGGAATTGCAGCAACTTGGCCATATATATGCCAAGGGTTGAAATGGAGGCTGGGAAATGGGAGGTGGATTTTTTTTTGGCTTGATAATTGGGCAACGGAATGGGGCCCGCTTATCTCTGTGCGTCATCTCCAATACCTGATACTGTGCTCTATGCCAAAGTAGCGAACTTGATGAATGACACCGGTAATTGGAAATGACATTTGTTCCAACAGTACCTCCCCTCCTCAGCCTGTATGGATTTCGCCGAAATAACCCCTAATGCAGACGACACAGTGGAGGATACTATGAGGTGGGGTCCAACTGACAATGGACGACTCATAGTAGCGTCGACCTATGATTTAATCGAGGGGAGCACTACTGATGTGAATGCTAGCCTCTGAAATCTAATATGGAAATGGGCAAGGGGTCAGCGGGTCCGAGCTTTCCACTGGTTGTTGAGCAAGAACAAGCTCCTGACTAGCCAACAACGCGTGGCATGTCATATCACTACGGACAACAGTTGTCGTATATGTGGGCAGGAAGAATCCACCTTACATGTCATCTGTTATTGCCCGCGAATACAAGTTTTCTGACGTAACTTCCATTCGAGGGTGGTCAATACGTCCTTCTTTCAGAAAGATGTGGCAGAATGGGTAAAATCAAACCTCATGAACCACACCCCAATGATGCAAGGGGAATGGGCCACCATCTTTGGAGTTGCCTTCTGGATGTTGTGGTATTGGCATAACAAGAGTCTCATTGAAGCTAATTTTGCTTGGCCGGTAGAAGGTCAGCGAGTAGTTATAGTATGTAAAGTAGATAGCAAGGGCTAGGGCGGTGGAGAATTGTGTGTATCCATCACAGGGTTTGTCAGTGGGTAGCCTAGTTAGGTAAACCAAACTGCCGGAAGCTTGGGTCAAACTAAACACAGATGAAGCGGTTAAACGTGGCTCGTCCATCGCTACTATTGGGAGATAATTCGAAATTGGTGCAGACAGTGGTGCGGAGGATTTCTGCAGTACATTGGACGAGGCTCGCTATTGGTTGCCGAATTCTGGGGAGTCCACTCGGGTCTAACCTTGGCTTGGTCGCTAGGATACTGCCGAGTTATAGTCGAAGTGGATTCCTTAGAAGTCATTAATATCCTATCCTCTTCCCGTACAGATTTAACTGAGCATATGTTGTTACTGGCAGGTATCTGGAGACTCATACAATGAGATTGGGAAGTGCAAGTGCAGCACGTGCTGTAAGTGTAAGTTGACTTACACGCATTCAGTACCGATAAGTCAACATGCACATGGCGTAAGTTGACTTATGTAAG
>JANJEY010000006.1:2233559-2248943 GCA_024703695.1 Erythroxylum cataractarum
TAATGTACAAAATAAAAATTATTCTATAAATTAATAAATATTAATTTATTGATAAATTAATAAAATATTTATTTATCCATAAATTAATAACTCCGTATAAGATAATAAATTTTCAGGTCCCAAAAATATTCATTTATAGAGGTTTTATTGTAGGAAGAACAACTGATTCAGGTGCTAAGATAACACAAACAAACCATTGAGTGGACAGTAGCTGATTTAAAAGGAATTAGTCCCACCATTTGTATGTACTGAATTTTGATTAAAGATGAAGCCAAGGAGGTAAGGCAACCCTAACGTCATTTAAATCTACCCATGATGGAGGTGGTGAAAAGGGAAATCTTTAAGCTTCTTGATGTTGAGATTATTTATCCCATTTCAAATAGCAATTAGATAAGTCCGATCTAGGTATTTTAAAAAAAATTGGGGTAACTGTAATAGAAAATAGTGATGATGAGTTGATACCCACTCATGTTCAAAACAGGTGGAGAGTTTTCATAGATTATAGGAAACTAAATTTGGTTACTAGAAAAGATCTTTTTCCGCTTTCATTTATTGATCAAATGCTGAAAGACTTGCAGGTAAATCTCACTATTATTGTCTACATGGTTATTCAGGTTATCATCAAATTTTGGTTGCATCAAAGGACTAGGGGAAAACAAATTTCACATGTCCATTCAACATCTTTGCTTATCGAAGAATGTCATTTGGGTTGTGTAATGCACCAACGACATTTCAAAGGTGTATGTAATTATTTTCTCTAATCTTGTGAAAGATTGTATGGAAGTTTTCATTGATGACTTTACGATTTATGGAGAATCTTTTGAAACATACATTATCAACCTTGAGAAAGTGCTTAAACGTTACATTGAGACTAATTTGGTTTTAAATTATGAAAAATGTCATTTTATGGTTGATCAAGGCATAATTTTGGGTCATACAGTCTCTTCTAAGGAAATTGACGTTGATAAGGCTAAGATAGATGTTATAAGATCTTTATCTTACCCTACTACTGTACAAGAAGTTCGCTCTTTTCTTGATCATGTAGGATTTTATTGGTTATTTATTAAAGATTTTTCAAAAATTGCCCAACCTTTGTGTAGACTACTCTAAAAAGATATGAAATTTGACTATGATGAGCCATGCAAAATTGTTTTTGATGAATTAAAGGAACAACTCACTACAGCCCCAATAATTCAACCACCGAAGTGGGACATTCCCTTCGAATTAATGTGCGATGCATCAGATTATGTAGTTGGAGTAATTTTTGGTTACAAAGTGGGCAAAGTATCTTATGTCATTTACTATGCCTCCGTATCACTTAACGATGCTCAGAAGAATCATTCCAGGACAGAGAAAGAATTCTTCACTGTAGTTTTTAGGTTGGAAAAATTTTGGTCTTATTTAGGGGTTACATGAGTGATCATTTATTCAGACCCTGCAATTCTAAAATATTTGACGACTAAGAAAGAAGCAAAACCAAGGTTGATTCAGTGGATCTTACTCCTACAAGAATTTGAGTTGGAAATATGCGACAAGAAGGGAGCTGAAATTTTAGTGGCCTATTATCTCAGCCAGGTCACTCCAACCAATACATTTGATGTTTTCCTAGATAAATTTTTAGATGAAATTCTTTTTGCAATCCAACGGATAATTCCATGGTATGCCAATATAGTAAATTTTTTTGGTGGCTAAGTCCTTACCTAGTAATTTATTTAAAGATGAAAAGGATAAAATTTTATGAGAGGTCAAATATTACAAATGAGATGAACCTCATCTTTCAAAATTTTGTATTGATCAAATTAATAGAAGGTGTATTGTAGATGATGAAATTCCTTCCATATTAAAAATTTCTCATTCATTTGTGCGTGGGGGACACTTTGGCTTTAAAAGAATAGCTCGTAAAATTTTTGAATGTGGTTTGTTTTTGCCCAAATTATTTTATGATACTTACATGTTTTGTTGCCAAAGAATAGGTAATCTGGGACCAAGAGATCAAATGCCACTTACAAATATCCTAGTACATGAAATTTTGATATGGGGAATTAACTTTATAGTTCATTTTCCTTCATCTTTTGATAAGACTTACATCATGTTAGTCGTGGATTATGTGTCGAAGTGGATAGAAGCGAAAACTACTTATACAGATGATGCTAAGGAGTCAATTATGTTAAATCTAACATTTTTGTCATGTATGGAATACCTGGAGTTATGATTAGCGACAGAGGAGCTCATTTTTGCGATAAAATTGTTGGAACATTGATTAAGAAACACAATGTTTCACATTGTATTTTGACTGCATATGATCTGCAGACGAGTGGGCAAGTTGAAGTCTCCAACCAAGAAATTACATCAATTTTGAAAAAAGTGGTGAATTCAAACAAAAAATATTGGAGCTTACATTTGGAGGATGTCTTGTGGGCGTATCAGATTGCTTACGAAACTCCAATAGACATGTCGCCTTACAGGTTATTTTTCGGTAAACTTTGTAATTTGCCTGTAGAAATAGAACATAGATCCTACTGAGTTGTGATGCTTGTGAAGCAGCTAAACATGGATTTAGGAAAGGCTGGTAACAATAGGAAGTTACAATTGTAGGAGTTAGAAGAGATCCGTAATGAGGCTTACGAAAATGCAAAATTTTATAAGGACAAAACTAAAGCTTTTCATGATTAAATGATTTTAAGGAAGCAATTTTCAGTAGGACAAAAAGTTCTTCTTTATCATTCAAAACTTAAGTTATTTTTAGGAAAATTACGATCTAACTGGCTCGGACCATTTATTGTTACTAATCTGAAACTATACTATGAGAATTCTCCAATCAAGAATGTGGAAGAGATAGAGCTGGGAGCCCCAATCTATCTCTGTTTAGGTAAGTCAATGAACACATCCAGCTAACGACTTAAAAGAAGTGTATTTAGGGCAACCAAAAAATTTCATATTCAATTTTATTTCTATTTTCCAATATTTCTCTTTTTATTTTTTAATTTTGTTTAGCTGTCAATTTTATTCCATTCCTTTTAGTATCTTCACATGTCGATATTTTCAATTCTAATTTAATTATTGATACACAGAAAATCTCACCCACCCACTGCAATTTCATCCTTGCACGTTCATTCTTCTTCCCCTACCACACGTCAACCAATACCCAAACCATTCCAATGAAAACCCCCAAAAATTTTACCGTCCTTCACCCATCCCTACATTGGTTAACACATAAACTCCATTAGGTACCACAGCTACGATGTCGAGTCCCTCCATTCCTCCCATTACCCAACCGAACCATGGGCCTACAACTCGAAATTAAACCCGAAAAGGATGGGCATCGTTGACATGAGTTATGGGCGGTTATCCTTTATTTATTTGAGTCCACCTGTCACTTCCAACCCACGTCCAACCACAAACAGTCGGGTTGTCTCACCTACGCCGAATAGTAGTCAACTTCCTCAGGCCAACTTGAATGCTCGTCTAGCTCGACTTGAACGCCAGATGTAGCAAATGGAGAAAAATTTTAAAGCATATTGGGCATACCAAGAATTCCAACCTCCTTACCCACCAACCCTATGACATAGGCGATCAACTTACAGAGAAGCTTTCTTTCCTCTTCTTTTTACAGAGAAGCTTTCTTTCCTTTTCTTTTTTCTATTTTAGCTTTTTTTTTTTTACTTTATATGATACATTGAAGACAATGTAGGGATTAGGTGTAAAGGTGAGTATGTTCCATATAACTGATATTTAGGAATCTTTATTGAAATTTTTGAATGCTTATTGACTTATTTGTAATTGATTAACCAACTTCGACACTTTTTACACTTCTATTTTTTTTTTATTTAATTAGTGCGAATAACTTGAGTTAATTTATTTTTAGGACAATATATGCTCACTTAATTAAGAAATACAAGTATATACACTTAGTCAAGGTTTGACAATCATACGATTAAACATAATGTATAATTGCGATGAACTTCATTAATCTATGAGATTTTGGACCTAAAAGATTGAAATATTTATATCAATATGTATTTCTTTGATGTGTGATTATCTTCGAAGGTGAATTTTTTTCTAAAACTTGCTTGAAACCAACTTGAGATACATTTATACATTTGTGCATAAAAATGATAAAGACCCTCTTTATTTTAAACCTTTAGGTTAACAAGCCAACTCAATTCAATATCCTTTGTTAAACCTTTAGAGCTGAATCCTTTTTCTTGATAAAACCATAATAAACAACCAAAACGTTTAATATCTTCTTCACCCATCATAAATGTAAGTAGGCATTCCCAAAACCTAGTCGCATAAACAGGAAACTGACTATAGTTATGAACATGTAATGAAATTTAACCCATCACTTGGGTTTGATTCACTGATTGATTTGGAAGGTTTACTTCATTCGCACGTTGTACAGTGATTTAAAATGAAAGACATACCAGTATAGATACACATTACACCTACCAAAAGTATGCACAATGACCAAGTGATCAAAATCGATGAAGATCTTTCGTGCAAAAGATGGCAATTACAAGCAGTTTGGCAGAGGATCATAGTAAGAACCCAACCAGTTTTGGTAGACTGAGTTGCAAATCAGAACTTCCCACCTCCAGAGCAACAACTGAACGATGAATGTTGAGAATTTAGGTTCCAAAAATCGGATTTCCTGATAGTTGAGGATTTTCACTGCATCAAAGAGATTTTCTTGACAAGCAGCAGCCAGCATAAGAAAATCTAACAATGTTCATGGTTGCCTGATTCAACGCTTGCTGCTTTGTCCGTCCTACCTTCCTATAAGTTCGAGTAGATTCCAACTAGGTCTACTTTAGCCGAAAAGTTGCCACTATCTGAGATAGCAGCGTTGCGAACCCTCATCTTAGAATGCCCTTTCTCATGATTCAGTGCTTGATGACAGGGCCCCATCAGAAGTTCTGCACATTTTCAAGGCTGCCCTGATCTCCTTCAACATATCATTTACTCTAGTGCCTTTCCTGGAAGGGAAAGAAGTTCGTTCAAATACCATTATCAAAGCTACCACACATTAAACATCCAGTGATTATGTTTCAAAAGCAACTTCAAAACCAGTAGCAGAAGGGCGTAAGCAATATTCTCAAGTATAAACATATGAAAGCTAACACTACTGATCTACAAACTCGTCCAATGTGAAAAGAACTTGGGTTACGATTTTTATAGACCTTCTCTAGCATTCTGCAAGTGATTAAAAGAAAATAAATAATCAAATTGTGAAAGGGAAATTATTCATCTTTTCTTTTTCCCACACCAAAATCCAATTGTGTGTTTGTGTGTGTGACTGTATCTTTCTACTAAAGTGCAACATCTCTGGAGGATATTATTGGAGAATAAAGAAAGGAATTTGGTTTCAAATTAAGTTGAGAACTCCAAAGAAATCATCATCCATATCAAAATTGTTAAGAAAGGTGTAACTACTGATGAACTTACTGAACGCTAACGCCCACAACAGCAAGAGGACATGGATAATCCTCAATCATTTTATCTCTTTTATCCTCAATTTTCATCTCAGGACGTTCTTCGTCTGCAGCCACACCTTCATTTGATATTGACTGAACAGTATTCTGTGAATTTGACAACTCGTTACTGCCAATTCTTGATATTTCTTCAGTTAAACATGAGATCCTATCATGAGCCTGAAAATTGGAATTGATGCATATTTCTCAGTTAACGTGATTATTGGAAGAATACAGGAACACAAACTCATAAATACAGCATCAGAGTCAACAATAATACCCAAAAAGAGTCAATATCATAGATTCAGAAATGAAAAGAATCAAAGAACAGATGCAAACCTCAGGTAGGTCAATTTTATTTAGCACTACAATGTATGGTCTCTCAAGGTACTCAGGATTGTACATTCTAAGTTCCTGCAAAATCACAGATAATCAGAAGCTGTTTAGTAAATAAAGACGAAGAAAGAGAAGGATCAGACAACAAAGAAAAAAGGAAAACAATTCTGTCTTCTATTCAAAATACAATAAAGACCAAGGATACTGAATTAATCTCCTATCTCAGAAAGAGTATTTCTCTTCCACTGAAAACCAGGTTTCCAAATTCTGACATACAAGGGGTTACTATATTATGGATTCACAATATTTCCTTTATAAAGGCACATACTAGCTCTATCTAGACCTGTTTTGACAGAACTTACGAAGGCTTAGATCTAAATTTTACAGCACAAGATATAACCTGAATAGCCTTCTAGACAGAAATCGTATCAAACAGGGTATATCGCCCTGTAAGAGTTAAATAGTAAGCAAGGAAAATCATGGTGAGACAAAACAAAAAGATAGAAGCATATATTAAATGAATATACTTCTTTGACAGTTCTGTAGTCATTCAGAGGGTCCTCGGAGGCAGCATCAATTACATAAACCAACATGCGAGTCCTCCTGAGGTGCCTGAGGAAATTGCGACCTAGACCCTAAAGTCGAGAATTTCCCAATATCAGCAACTAGAAACTTTAAATGTCAAAAGAGAAGCAAAAGTATACATTCAGTACCTTTCCCAAGTGAGCCCCTTCTATAAGACCAGGCAAATCTGCCAGTGTTGCTTCAGATGTAAAACTCCCAGCCCCTAAACTTGGGTCCCCATCAAGGCGACCAAGGTTTGGCATCAATGTAGTAAAAGGATAATCAGCAATATCAGGATTTGCACGAGTAATGGCTGCCAAAAGGGTTGACTTTCCAGCATTTGGAAGTCCCTAAAATGAGCAAATAGAAGTTAGCAAGTCAAGTATGCAATAACTTCTCTCAATACATTAATGCATGCATGATACAGAGAGTAACAATTACCACTAGACCAACATCTGCAACAACACGTAGAATCAGCTCCAAGCTTACTTCCTCCCCAGGCTGACCATGAAGCAAAACCTGCAATTTATCATAAACGTTGAACAAGGGTCTTCAGAAAAAGGAAGGAACAATAAACCTATCCACCATCTGTTTAATCATTACGCAACCTTATATCATGATTCTAGAATTTCAAGAATTCAAGGAAGTCCCTGAAATAAAGTAATGTAAACCACTGGAAGTTGTTTTTATTTACCTTGTCACTGTCATCTCTCATGACGTTTGTGGTTAAATTCATTAAATGTTTCCTCCTATGCTCTGGAGCTTCAAGCAAGCTAATCTGCCGGAATCAAACCAGTTCGAGAAGAAAATAAAGGTTAAACACTGCACATCATAACGGAACAAGACAAATAATCCAGTGACTTTCTCACGCCATTCCCATTCTTTCAAATTCTTAAGAACTAAAAAGGTCTTCCATCATGAGTTATCATATGATAAACGCTCAGAAAATACTAAACAAACCAAAATGAACAATATTTAACACACCCATGAAACTAAACAACATATGATAAACGCTCAGAAAATACTAAACAAACCAAAATGAACAATATTTAACACACCCATGAAACTAAACAACGAATGTTAACCAGCAAAAGCTTAAGCCTATGATATCTTACCCCTCCTTGTCCACCCCTAGCGACAAGAACTTCATCACCAGGCAGTGTTAGATCAGCCAACAACTTCCCTCTTTTACGTTTCACAACTGTACCTGTTACAATCACCAAAACCCAATAAGCATACAATTCATGAAAGGTGCCAAAACATATTGCAATCTTTTAACACTTATGGGCACAAACCTACAGGCACGGGAATGCGCAAAGTAGGAGCCATGGAACCATCACCCAATCTGGAAGTCAAAACGCCCATAGCATCAACATTCCCACCGCGTTTTGCATTGAATCGGCTTTTGAAGTGAAACTCCAACAACGTATCTTTACCCTCATCAGCATAAATCACCACATCACCTCCACAACCACCAACTGGAAGAATTAGCGTACCGTCAAAGTCCCTTTTGAAAGAGGTTTTCTTCCCACTCATTTCTCTGCTCGGTTGTTTCCCCTGTGACTTGGGAGCTCTCTGCTGTGGCAATCCAAGGATTGCACCGTGACCCCCATCTCCAGAACGAACAGTGATGACCACTTGATCGAAGTACTTGTGCGGTTCTCTTATTATAGTAGAAGATTTCGTCGCCGGAGACTCTTTTGTTTTGGTGACACCGCATTTGATAGTATAAGATTTGAAGCTCTCATTTCTACAGTAAGACCTACAGGAACACAGCAGTGTAAAGAAAATTGAAGGATTGCGATGAACAAAAGCTCGTATAAGAGTTGTTTATACCTGTTGAGGCCGAAAAAAAGCTTGTTACTGCCCAAGTGAAGGCTTGGAATTGACGAAGACGAAGGAAGAGTCATGGAAGCCATTATCCTTAAGCTTTGCATAGATGGAGCGATGGGGTTTATCTGGCGTTTTTAGGTGGGATGGTACGTGTTTGCGGCCCAGTGTAAACCAAAAGTCCACCATTGATGGTCCAACTCATGATAACTCTTTTTTTTATTACATTTATTTTTTTAAGCAAAACATATATTTTCTCTCAAAAATATTATTTTTATAATTTTTATCAATATTTTAAAAACCGGACCGAAAGTTAAACCGGTAATAAGAGGTTTAAAGTTTAAAAGGTTCAACAGGTATTAGATCGCCTTAAAACTTGCCAAAGATTGAATAAAATTAATGAATTTAAAACATAATTGAAAGATATTATCGTACTCATCCAAGAATTTGAAATTTAATTTAAAAAATTGTTAAATAAAAATTTATTTATTTATTTTAGTTTATAAATTTTTATTAAAATTTTTATTAAGTTATAAAACTTGATCAGATATCACTTTTTAACCACAAAAGTTATTAAATTTAATCAAATTAAAATTTTGAAAACTGAACATAAAAGTTAGACTGTTTAAAATTTTTACGATTGAATCAGCCGAATTAGTTGAGTTTTTTAATTATTAATTTCAATATAAATTTAGAAAAAATTGTATTAAATTAATAATAATTTTAAAATATATTAATAATATAAGGTATTTTAAAAATCATTTTAAAATAAAATATTATTAAAATGAGCACAACGAAAACCTTTTACTTTTCTTTAAATATATTATACTGTTAACCCCTTTTAACATTAAGCTAACAAATATATTTGAGACCTGTTATTTCATTCCGATGGGTCTGATTTTAATACATCTAGACTTAATAATAAACCAAATCGAACAAGTGACTATCTGGTTGAGCTTTTAGAAGGTGAATAAACACTTTTTATTGGAAAATTTTTTTAAAATGAATATTTAGTTGTAAAATGAAATAATACTTTTTTAGTAGATGTAACTTTTTTGGCAGCTAAAATATATCTTTTTAAAAAGCTCAAATTTGGAGCTTAAAAAAAAGCATATTTGTAGGTAGATTTTTTAGATTAATTAATGAACCTTTTTTTAGTCCATTTTATCTTTATATTTTACACATAACTGTCACAATTCCCTCAAATTTATCTCCACGTTTATTTTGATATTTATATAATATTATTTAACTTTTTATATGTTTTGATATTTAATTTTGATAGTAATTTTACTTATGTTATAATTCATATAGAAGATTTGGCTAGATATATTTTTATTTATATTTCATATAGTTTAAAATTATATAATAATTAATATATTGTACTTTATATATTGTTTAATATATTTTAAATAATATTTATATGCATTAATAATTTTATTACAAAATAAATTAGAGTTAAAATTAATAAAAATATTTTTTATATTTATGATGCCAAATAATTTACTGCATAAAACTCTTTAAAAAAAAGTTACTTTTTTTTAATTAAAAATCAAATGATCAACGATCTTCTTAATGTTTATTTAGATGGGCTTATATAAGTAGATTTTTTTATCAATAAATCATATTAGGACAAGATCGAATCATCACAATTTAATGTTGTTTTAGCGAAGCCGTTCAAGCTGTATTTAGGATTGACCCATCAAGCTTAAAATCGCTCAAAGTTCAATCAACCTAACCTTCGCCTACAAATCAAACTTAATCCCTATGCATGACGCAAGGATGAATGAAGTTGTAAGCATTACATTTTTTTTAATATTAATAAAGACGTAATATAAAACTATCTCTCTATCAATTAGGTATAAGTTTCTACAGAACTTTCATTGAATTATTGAGTTGTTATTATTATTGTTACGGTAAAGACGTAACTGATGGGCCGTTTGATTATATTTCTATTTTTCTGTTGTTATTTTTTGTTTATGTTTCTTATTTTTTATTTATTTTTTTTCTTTAAAAAACGAAAATCTGTTTAATTGAAATTTGTAATATAAAAACTGAAAACAAAAAAGGATGAATGAAATTGTAAGCATTATATATTTTTTAATATCAATAAAGACGCAATATAAAACTATCTCTCTATCAATTAGGTATAAGTTTCTACATAACTTTCATTGAGTTATTGAGTTGTTATTATTATTGTTATAGTAAAGACGTAGACTGAGTAAATACAAAACTTATTAAAAAAACCACTAGTGGAGTTATCTTTTCCTACAGTAAATGCAATTGATATGAGAAGATGCATCAAGCATGGCAGTTGTGTTTTTCCATACTTGGCTAACCAACAAGAAGGCTCCTTAGCAACGGGAAATCAAAACCTTAAGCTTTATTACAAAACAATCTATTTTCCTGTAGAGTAGCGCAAGCAAGAGACTATTTACAAGCCATTGGATCATATCATCCAAGTTTAAAGGAAGCAATCTGAGGAAAGTAGAACCCAGTTCACCAAAGTTGCAGTCAGACCACAAAAATGATATACTTCACTTAATGCAGGAAGGACCATTGATATAGGACTGCTTGATCCGCAGCTTCTAGGTATTGACGCTATTATCAATCCATGACCAAACCGTATGTCAAAATCATATGGCAGCGACAAGAAACGAAGTGCAGGCCATGATTTTTAGAACAGCTAAATTATCTAGCTTTTCAGAAAATTCTTCAGAGAGAACTGTGGAAGCCCGTCCTAAGCAATTGCCGATTAGAGGGGTTAAACACCAAGAAAAAGAAGAGCAAAAAAATCTGCATGACATAACCACAACTCCAGTACTATCTAGAGATGCATGCCCTGTTTGTTCTATATATAAGGAAAACATAAACAACACAACAACCAAAAGAAAGGGAAATAAGAGTATAACCAAATTGTACAGGAAGGAATAGAGATTGAGACGAAGCTAAACGAAGAACATACGGGAATCAGAAATATGAGATATCATACATGGCGCCTAAACCTTTGATAAAGAAAAACAAAGAGACGATCCTTTACCTCGCCGTGATCTTCATTTAGACATTGTGTGACTAAAGTTGTCTGCTGTATCAACCTCTCCATTGCTGTATAGCTTGGCAGGTTTTCATAAGCTGATATCATCCATAGCCAGTGAATATGAGCAGATGATTTATGAAAGAACATATATTTGTACAACATCTAGAAAAACAAATATGACACACTGAAGAATTAACTGAGGAAACAAACCAAGGATTGCTCGGTTCAGATTGTCAACTACTTGCTTGCGGTACTCCAAGCTGAGAAGATGAAACATTGGGGACTTTTCTGGTTGATCATAAGCAAGCAGAGCTAAGAAATCCTAGAATAACATCAGACCATTTTTCATTATTTGATAATGAACTGGATTAAGTGAGCTATACACATGTGAAATAATTGGTCCCATGAAGGAACATACTCCAAGCTTTGCAACATATCTCTGATCCTTCTCAAATGGAGTGAATTTGGTTTGAGCGAATTCTAAGGCTTCCGTGCTGCAGTTAAAAAAGGAATTTAAACAAAGAATGTGATAAACTCAAACATAATGAAAATATTGACCGCCTAAATGAAGGATACTCACACGTTCCTAGTGCAGAGAAGCTCAACAAAATGAAGGCTCAAGAGATCAAAATAAAGATCCTGGTTAGTCTCAAACAGGTTCCAAGCGATTTGCTCTGTTAGTTCAATGGCCTTTAAAGCATTCCCCTCTAGTGCATAATGAACAATATCTAGGCACAAAACAAATGGTATCAGCAAATCTATCAGAAAAGGAATGCAGAAACATTCAGATCAAATAAGAAAGAATTATTAGCGAACTGCTCTAATTTAATACTACATATTCGCAATAAAACAGAAACAGAATCAGAATCATCAATTTGTTGCGAAGTATGTTTATAATTCACTCAGCCGTAAAGTCTAACAACAAGAATGCTAGGCATGTTCTTTGTCATAAGTCATTTTCTAAGCTCACAGAAGCACTCCTATGTTGACAAATCTGTACACCTCTAAAGAAAAGGAAACTATAATTAAGAACAGAGATACTACTTTTACCTCGTAATCACAAAGAGACACTATTGTTCATCAACTGAAAAGTCATGAAAAGCTAAGAATTGAAACCATAAGTTTCACATACTTTTTCTTTTGTCCATTTCTTCAAGGTTTTGTTCAGGCTGCTTCATTCCAGTACAAGCAACAAATGATTCCACAGTTTCTTTACAACAATTATGCACTAGATATGATAGAACAATATTGTGGATGTCATTGTCTTTAATGTCCTGTAACCAAACATGAACATTACACACGTTTCGTATAGAAATTATTACAAGAACGTAACATAAAAGTCTATGTCATATATGAAACATTTGGTTATAGAACACAGACACTGGAGTGAGGTAAGGACCACCTGAATCCCGCATTTAGAAACAGCAAAAGGGGTGATTTCATTAGTAGAAAAAGTTGATCTTTCCAATTTTTTAAGGAACGAAAGGTAATTGCAGAGCAATGAGTAAATTAAACCCATAAAAAAGAACAATGGCTATTTCATAATAAGCACAAAACTCGAATACCCAAGTCATTGCTTGAAATTGAACCCATAACAGAAACCACAAAAACAGAACTTCAAGGCCCAGTAGTTTCTGGTCAAAGTTTTGATGATTAATAAATAAAAGATCAAAAAGTCAATGTAAACACCGGACGAACAGAAATCATAACCGTCCAGTTATAAACATCACAATAATCATGGAGCTACACGTACAGATTACACAACAACAAGACCAAATACATACTCCATCAACAAAGTCTCAACCTTTCAATACCAGGAACGATACGGTTGAAGAATTGTCTGACAGAAATCATTGGACACCAAAGAAGAGAAAAAAGCAAAATGGATATTTGGATTCTGAGCACTCACAACTTGTTCGTAGAGACGAGGATCAACGTCCATGGTATAAGTCGACGTAATCGAGATTAAAGTGAGCAGAATTCAGGAAAATGATTGGATTTGGATAAACTTTTCTGGGCTCGAAGCTTTAGAGTTTATAGGTGAGCGTGGACTCTATAGAGGGAAAAGACGCAGAACGAATCCGGGCCTCCGGGGTTTTCGAGTGCGTTTGCGTTACTTCTTTGCTTTTATATTATGTCACAATTCTAAAATGTCCAAAGCTAGCATGTTATATTAAACAAAACAAAAGTAAGGTGCTTCAATCCGGTTTAGGAAGGCAATACGTCAGCGTTTTCTTTCTATATAAAGAAGCTGTTTTTTTTTTTTTTATAAAGGGAAAGTCGGAGCTAATTACATAACAAGTCGGGGGACACAGGTCCCTGACTGATCCTTAATAAGGAAGTGATGACACCCGGAGGGTGTAGTGTCAAAAAAAGTAACCCCTACAGTGAAGTGGGCTGCCTGGGAGACCAGCCAATCTGCACATCTGTTGCTCTCTCGGTAGACGTGTCGATGTGCAACAGACCAATTGCGGGAGAGTAATTCGTGGATGTCCGGGACAATAGGATTGGCCGCCTGAATGCGGCACGCAGTTGAGACGAGCAGGGTATGTACTGCAACCGAGTCCACCTCCAACTCAATGTGGCGAAAACCCAGTTGTCAGGCGAGGGAGAGACCGGTATAGACGCCCCAGAGTTCTGCAGACAGAGGAGTGCACCAACCGAGGTTCTGAGTGAAACCGCCCAGCCAATCGCCGGCACTGTCGCGCAAGATGCCACCATCGGCCGCTGTGAAAGAATTACGGTTACTGGCCCCATTAGTGTTCAATATGATCCATCCCGGTGGAGGCTTGGTCCAACTGAGGAGGAGCTCAGAATGGGACTGGAGTCGGCGGCCAGGGGTGCTGCGCCTTGCGGACGTCTGATGGAGATGATCTGCATAAGACAAAATGAGCGCATCAGGGGAAGCAGACTTAGTAAAATGAGTATCAAAAACCGACTTGTTCCTCCAAGACTAGAGAAACCAGCAGGTGAGCCCAAAAATGGTCGCCCAATCATGGCCCCGAACCTGACTGCGGGAATGGAGATTATGGTGCAACCATTCCCGAAGAGACTGAGTGAAGAAACCAGACGTAGTGAGGTGGGGGCACAGCATGGTCCAGACCCTACGAGCGTTAGAGCAATCCCTTATTGCGTGAAGGCAAGACTCATCGAAGGAATAGTGAGGGCAACGGCTGTCCGCTGTGAGGTGCAGGTGAACCCTAGACTGATTCGTGAGGAGTCGATCATGGTCGAGCAGCCAGAGGAATGAGCGAGTACGTGGCAGTCCCAGCCACTACCAAATGGTTTGTCAAATCCTATGTGATGCCTCGGAATCGTGACCCAAAAGCATGGAGTAAGTCGACGCAATTATAAAAAGCCCGCTGTCTGAAGCACCCCAGACCAGTTTATCGGGGCCGAGGAGGGGATGGGGTGGGAGAGTACCAGCGATAAGCCGACATATCGGGGAAGGAAGCCATGTTTGGAATTTGGCCCAATCTTAGTGGCCACTATAAGTAAAAAAAGTGGAGGTAGGCAAGAGAAGGGAGCCTTCAGGGATAAAATGAGTGGCATGAGGGAGAAGCGGCCCAATGCCCACCACCCATGGGTCGAGCCAGAAGCGCGTCCTGGAGCCATCGCTGATCAGCATCGAAGCGGTATTTGCCTGCGAGCACCTAAACCCACAGGGCGGTCCGATTGGTGAGGAGGGTCCAGCCGAGTTTAGCAAGAAATGCATCATTGGTTTCCCTAATGCGCCGAATGTCGAGCCCGCCCAAGTCCTTGGGTCGACACACATCGTTCCAGTGGACAAGGTGCACTTTACGTTGATCGTGCGTTGAACCCCATAGGAATTGGCCCATGGCCCGTTCGATCGCGTCACAGAGATGACGAGGGAGGCAGACAATCTGCATGGTATAGCTCGGAATGGCAGCTAAGACCGATTGAAGCAGAGTAAGGCGCCCCGCGAAGGAAAGAAATTTGGCCGACCAGTCCGAGAGACGCTGGTGGACCTTGTCCAGAATGGGTTGATAAGTGTGACGAGTGACCAGCTGATGAAGAAGGGGAACGCCAAGAAACCGGCCCAGATCATTGGTTGACAGCGCGTGTCGAGTGCACTGCAAAATTTACCTGACTCTGCACACTAAAATTTGTAGTTGTGGTAAGTCGGGA
>JANJEY010000006.1:2258996-2274634 GCA_024703695.1 Erythroxylum cataractarum
TAGGTTTTAGGTCCTTACGTTTCTCACGTACGTGCATGGGAGGTTTTCTCATGCTGATGGGCTGTGAATGTGGATTAGACCCAAATTAAGCCGTGGGTGTGTGGCCGATCGATCGGCCCGTCACATTGGATTCAGGCCCAATATTCCCAATATTGCCGACCCAACCAATTTACAATACCAAAAGTCTTAGAACTTCATTTAAGTCAGCGGCATAATTAATCCTTAACAAGTAAAATATTATTTATGCTACCAAAAGTTATGAAAACTCAACGTCCACGATACAATTATGAATAATGCTTCATCATTCCTTCATATTCAGGGATAATTAAAATAGTCCTACCAACTTAAAATTAAAGTACTTAAACCTGAATTAAATAAAGTTTAGATTAAATTCAAAAAAAATTTAAAAATTAAGACTTGGGTTAGATTTTAATTTAGACTCAGCTTAACCTAAAATTTGAAATTTCTACTTCAAATATGGTTAATTTAATTTTTAAAATTAAAAAAATAAATTTGATCGAACATACTACTTAAATTCAATCTTCAATCAAACTCAAGTTCGACCCTAAAATCTCAAACCCAATTAGACTTTGAGTCGGACCCCTTTATGTCAAATTGATGTTTCATTGATAGTAGATTTTTCTTTAAGAGAAGCGAATAATTAACTTTTTAGATTAATTTTGAGGTTATTAACTTTATTCTAAAGTAAAAAATACAAATTTTCTTATGATTTTAGTTATTCTAAGAAAGTATAATTACTATTGAAAATTATTTTAAAAGTACTTTATACTATAAAAGCATTAATAGAAAACTTTGTGACATAATTCTTTATTAAAATCAAGTTATAACAAACAAAATAAATATTTGATAATCAGTCAAACAATAATTAATAACTTATATTCAAATAAAAAGTTTAAAAGCCAAAAAAAATCATTACTTTTAATAATATAAAATATTTTAAACAAATTAAAATAATGAAATAAAATTTCAAACAATATCCATGTTTTCTTGTTCTTTAAGATATCTCAAAAATATTACTTTAATATAATAAGTAAATGCAAAATTGTCTTCCACACATTTAATGCGATGCGTGGATCATACGCGGATTATACCAACCAATCAACGGCTCCTCTGTCCCCTCTTTTCTTCTCACAGTTCACGTTAGTAAGTTCCAGAACAAACTATTCTGACGTATAGGAGCGCGTCACGCAATCTCCCAAAGCGGGAAATCGCGTCCACAATCATTTCAATGGCATATCTGTAGTTAATCTCGAAACGCACAACATCAAATCATTCAAATGACTATATATATGTATAGACGTGCGATGAAAGGGTACCAAATACCAATCTGTATCGTATAGAGCGTTTCACCAAGTTTTCGAATCGTTCACAAGCTTCGTTTTTGCTTGAAAATGGCGGAAGAAGGACAGGTCTTTGCGATCCACACCATTGAGGCCTGGAAGGAGACACTTGAGAAGGGAAATGAATCCAAGAAGCTGGTATTTCTTCTTTCTGGTTGATCTCTGTTCATTAGATGTATTATTTGCCATTGAATTTGGGTGTAAACTAATGTAGATGTGATCGTTTTGTTAGAGACGTGTAGATGTGAAAAGAGTTTTCTTAGATATCTATTTCGTGTCCATATCAATGCTTTCTAAACTGCGTTTCTGTAGCAAGTACAGATACCAAAATGAGCCTGGCCTAATTCAGATTGACTACTTTGGATTATGTTCGAGTTTGAATAGCGATATAAAACAAAATCATTTTGAATGATTTGATCAGTCGACCTAGGCCGTGCTTTAAGTCGGGCCAGTTGCCATGCTTGATAGCAGGTCGGATTAGTTAATTCCGTATGTCTTCTTGATCCAATAAGCCCCTTCTCTGCATTTGGAATATGGAACTTAGATGATTTTGTATATTAAGTAGTTGTACCTAGAGAAAGTATACTATATATATACCTAGAGAAAGTATACTAATAAGTCTGCTTGAAAAAGGTCTGCCTGACCCATTTGCCATCTATATTGTTAATGTATGCTGTTAGTCTCGATTTTGATATACAGAACTAATAAAATTAAGATCACAGATCGTGGTGGACTTTACTGCTTCATGGTGTGGGCCATGCCGTATCATTGCTCCAATTTTCTCGGACTTGGCCAAGAAGATTACGAATGTCACATTCGTTAAGGTCGATGTGGACGAACTGGCGGTAATAAATCTGTGCATAATTGGCATGTTTCCATTTCAACTGGAGCAATCCTCTGTCTATGTCTTCTAATCACTATGTTCTGTCTTTTTTTTTTCCTCTGCAGTCAGTTGCTGAGGAATGGAAAGTAGAGGCAATGCCGACTTTTGTGTTTCTGAAAGAAGGAAAAGAAATAGAGAGAATTGTAGGTGTCAAGAAAGAGGAATTGGTTGCTAAAGTAGAGAAGCATGCGACTGATGTTGCTACTGCATAGGAATCTCAGATTAAAGTTTGAAACTCGTTCTGTTTATTACAGTACGATCAGGGGACAAAGCTGGTGGTGTGTTGTGTTTTTTTCCTTTTAGCAAGGATGTTTCTGTTAAGGTTGGTTTTGTATGGATACTTTCAGTGTTGCAAATAAAGCTTTGTGAACAGTTTCATGCTTGCTAGTTTAGTTTGGATCTCAAAATCTGCCATAAGTTCTGTTCTGAATCTGATTCCTTTCACTACTCAGTAATGGTTTCTAAGTCCTCCTAACCTGCGAAGGAGATTAGTCCAATTAAACTATAAGACCCAGACAAGAAATGTGGAGTGGTAGACCATATTCAAGGTGGGTTGGGCTTAATCAAACCAAAAATTGGTTTGATTAACTGGGGATGACAGCCGGCCCAGAGTTCAGCCCAGTTTGCTTCAAAGCTAATGCGTCGGGCTTAATCAAACCAAAAATTGGGTCGAATTTGAGTTAGATTTTAGTCTTAAACTATTTATCTGCAACTGGTCTATTGTTCATCAGCATGTATACCGAGAAAGCAATAGATGTGTTGACTGACTTATCATCCAAGCTGAACATTTTGTTGTTGGTGTAACTTATTTTGATATTGCACCTATAGGGTGCCAACATATCCTATTTGAGGATACGTTAGAGATCAGTTTCTCCATATTTATTTTGTAATCTATTTTGGCAGTTTCCCTTTAATAAAAAAAATTAAAAAGATATTATTTTAACGTTCATATTCAAATCTAAGTTGAACTGAGACCTTACTGTTATAGATGCATTTTACTAGAAAGATGACACTGTCAGAAGATCGGATAGAAAAAGAGGTAAATATAAGATAAACTTATACATTATAAAACTTAAATGTCAATGTGTACAAATTGGAGCTTAAGGTAAGATCCATTTTTGCTACAAAGCTAGATCTTGGACTCGAATGGAGGTTGCTATAATCTTCCATCATCTTGAAAGTTGTAGCTAAGTGCGGTGTAAAGATGAACACGTTGTCCTAAACTTGGTGGCCTAGACCATGAAAGAGTATTTCTTTGATTGTTTTACTAACTTTATTGCTAATTCCGCATTGGAAGAGCTGTATTTGCTTTTGGAGATGTTGTATTTGAACATCTTGAAGTGTAAAAAGAGGATAATAGTGAGAATTGATGGATGTCTTTTATCCCAGGCCCAACTCGGCCTCCTAAGCCTAGTCTCGGGTTCTACCTAACTTGAAACTCGACAATTATTAAGAAAAAAATGACATTATTTTTAAATTTTACTTGCTAAAAATAACAAATTAGGATAAACTCGGCCTCCTAAGCCTAGTCTCAGGTTCTACCTAAATTGAGACTCGACAATTATTAAGAAAAAAATGACATTATTTTTAAATTTTATTTGCTAAAAATAACAAATTAGGATAAACTCGGCCTCCTAAGCCTAGTCTCGGGTTCTACCTAACTTGAGACTCGACAATTATTAAGAAAAAAATGACATTATTTTTTAATTTTATTTACTAAAAATAACAAATTAGGTTAAACAAAACCTAGTTAGGTCCGGGCCTATTGTCTCAGGCTTGAGCCCAGCAAAAGATGTCGGGCCAGAGTATGCTATACTGCGAACCGTTCATTCAAAAGATTGAAGGTTTGAATCGCAATGAGAAAGTTGACTAAACGTTGTCAACTGGCAAAAGCCCACATTGGACACCTCTTTCGTCCCCACCAAGAACCGACCACCTTATCACTTTTCTTTTGGTTCTCTCCATCTGTACCTTAACCTGACGCCAGCATTGTCGGAGGAAATTAAAGAACCTTTGTTTTCGGTATGCATACATAAGAACTTTTAATCAATCATTATTTGTTTCACCTACCATTCTAATGATTCAAACATCAAACAACAAAAAGAGAGTTATGATCATTCAACATAAGGCCAGAGAAAGAACAGAAGTAGATTCACGGAAGAATCCTGGAGTAAGAGTTATGAAGTTTCAAACTTTCAGTTTTGTTGCTTAAGATAAACCCAATCTTGGATCTGGTTGGTGGTGCTAGACATCTGAATTCAGCTGGCAAGAAACTTGGGGATGAGTATAAGGACCAGAAGATTCTGGGCATGAATGAATCTTCTGGTTTTTCTCAGCCATTATTAATGGGTCCAGCTACTTGATGGGAAACTTTGTTACTGTTTGCTTCTTTTCCAGAATCAAAGGTTTCACCTTTCAAAAAGGAGATATGTGTGTAGTGAAAAACTTTGTTGCATGCTCAACTTTTGCTTTCTTACAGTTCTATCAATCACTAATCCACTTGGTTGCTTTTTCTTTTCTTGTTCCTCTTCATCAAACAAACCATGAATTTACCAAATAGTAGTTAGGACACAATCAATGCAAACATCTGTCTATATTGTCTCAGGAAAAAATGTTCCTGACTTGAAATATGTGGTTTGCAGGCTGAATCCCACTTCAGTGTATTGATGGGTCCAGCCAAAACTATCGACCAATTCCTGTTCTTTAAGGTCATGTATCAGACATGAATCGCCAAGAGCACCATGTCTTGAGTCTCTTCTTACAGTCTATTTTTCATAATCAGAAAGCTAATGTCTTAGGTTTCTTATGGCCTCTCTAACTACACACCTCATCTCTTTAACGTGATCCTGTGATGTCTTTTACCTTTGTAGACAAAGAAAGGTTCCTGAAACCTGAAAACGTGTAAGAGTTGATGAAAGTCCTCAATTATTCGAAAGCCAAAATGAACAGAAAAGGCCAGTCTGAGAGCTTAGCAAGTTGGGACCTTTATAAGCAACTTGGAGCCTGAAATTACACAATCACAGTAAAACACTTAAAAAAGGCAGCTTTGGTTGTAGCACGGAAATCTAGAAAACCTGACAGAAACTCCCCCGTTCATGTGTTTGGTCATAAATTAACCTATCAAAGCCGAATGAGGGCTTGAACAACTAACATTCTGGACTTCTTCAAAGATGGAAGGGCTGTTTGGTTGAGGGGTTAGAGATAAAAGGGAATAAAACGTATCACACTTTCATCGTTTGTTTAAAGGTTTTATGATAGAATGAAATGGAATAGTATGAGAGCAGAAAATTTTATGTTACATTTCATTCCATCCTAAACAGTTAAAATAAGAAACATTTAATTTGAAGAGTTTAGGATGCATCATAAACTAATAAATATATTATACCTACTATATTCTCAATATTTTTTCTTAATACCATATGTGACAAATTTATAATATTAATATATTGAATAGAATATAATAATATTTAATATAATAAAATTTATTAAATAAAATTTTATTATTAATAATAAATTATATATATTTAATAATAAAATAAAAAATTTATATTTAATAATATATATATTTTCAATTTTTCAAAAAATATATAAATAATTATTTTGAAATATAAATCACATAAAATAAAATAAAATAAAATAGATTTAATTTAATTTACTAAAAATTTAATAATAATAATATATTTATATAATTAATAATAAATTGTATATAATTAAAAATAAATAAATAAATAAAATTTTATTAATAACAATAGAAAATATATTAAAAATTATTCTTTAATTGTTTTTATATATTTCTATATAAATATAAATTTAAATAAATTATTTATATATATAAATCATATAGAACGAAATAAAATAAAATAAAATAATAAATTAATAATAAATTGTACATAATTAATTAAAAATAATAATAAAACTTTTATTAATGAAAAAATATTTTAAAAATTATTCTTTAATTGTTTGTATATATTTTTATATAAATAAATTATCTTTAAATATAAACTACATAAAATAAAATACAATTTATTAAATAATTAAAAATAATATTTTTGTATAATTAATAATAAATTATATATAATTAAGGACAAAACAATAATAAAAAGAGTATAATAATTATTTATTATATATTTCATTTCATTTTATCTATCTTCTAAACAATATTTCAATGCATTATATTATGAACCATTCCATTCATTCTAAACAATTTTTTACTATATTATATTTTATTTTATTACAAACCGCTTCGTTCTATTTTATTATATTACATTTTATTTCATTAATTAAGAGCCAATCAAGCACGCATAAATTCATCCAATCAAATAAGGCATAAATTCAGATGAGATTTGGATAACTTATTTGAAAAACAGGGGCCCGACATATTGCCATCCCTGTCAAATCTTCAATCTTCATGCGCGGCTGCAATCGGAGCAAGTATAACAGAACTTTATGATGTTCATCGATTATTGATGGCGATCTTTCATGTTTTCAGCAACCACGTTCCATCGCTCTTTTCTTTGCCCACTTGTTCCTGCAATTCCTAGACACTTCATCATTAGACATCCTTATTCCTATCTAAGCCGGCAAGTTGCTTCTGACATCATTGCCATTCAATTTTAAAAAAAAAACATTATAGGATAGAGACGTCCAAATTTAACCAAATTTTAGGTCTGATTTGTCAAGTTTCTAAACTTTTTAGACTCAGATTCTAATTCAAATTTCGGTTAAATTACGTTTTGTCCGTTCGCTGTGAATTGAATTTAAACTTTTAAATTTCCAATCATAATTCTCGTTGGGAGTGTCCCAGCTCCTCGCTTCTTCTACCGCTCATTCTCAGACACGATACTCTCTCGTCATGGGTATCTTGGAGCTCTTCAATCGTAACTAAAATGTTGTTCATCGGCACGTGTACCGAGAGAGTAATAGAAGTACGGACTGGCTCGCCACTCAGGCCAAGCAATCCGACATTGGGGTCACTTTTCTTGATTCTCCACCTAACGGGTGCCTTACCATCCTCTCGGAGGATCTGTCGAGGATTGTCTCCTTAAACTAATTTTGTAACCGGTGTTATCTTTTTTCCTTTATGCAAAAAAAATAAATAAATCTGGCTCGTAGTACTTATTTGCAATACAATATATAATTGGCAATTTAAAAGTTTAGATTAAACATTAATTACACCGAATAATTATAGTAAAGATCAAAAATGGGTTTGCCATATCATTGATGTTTTCCTTTTGTCTCCTTTTACTTGGATATCTGTTGCATCAAAGCTTTAAGCTTTTCTTGTGTTAGAAGTGAAAAAAATGTTTCTTTTCTTAATCAAAAGAGGTCAATATAGGGCAATATTTCACTCTCTCTTTTGGTTATGGAGGACCCAATAGTTTTAACTTTATTTAGGTCACATTTCGTCACTAACCCCACAATTGATAGTAAACAATTTTTTTCAAGTATTATTATAATCATATGACATAAATTTTCTGGTGATGACGAGAAGAGAGTCCAATGTGATCACATTCTAATGATTAAATCTTAATAATCTTTGAATAACACGAACAGGTGATAATATGGTGACATATGACTAGAATGATTTGAAATTATGTGTGACCAATAATGCAAGGCTTGTGATATCATCCAACTTGTTTTCAAGAAAGAACGAAGAATTGGAATGGATAAGAGTAGAAAGAAGATTGATTGGGAACAAGAAGTGAATTAAGACTGGTTCAGGGCTTGGGTTAGATTAATAAATAACCAGGCTTGAAATCTTTTTTTTTTTAAATCAAATCTAATTTAAAACTCGGTTAACTCGAACCGAATCTGTTTACGTTAAACTAGATCGACCCAGTTATGACTTATTTGCCATCAATACTAGTGACCAAATTACTGATGATATGTGAGAATAAAATTATGTAAAAAGCAGAGGAAGGAACAGGTTATGTGTCTCCTGCAAGTATGGAAAGGAACACAAGTTCTTTTTCTAGTGTTGTACAGAACCTGACCTTTTGGGTCCTGAAAGACCGAAATTTCAGGTGCCCTTGGTTGATCTTCTGTTCTTTTACTTCTAAAATTATTGAAGAAAAGTACAAGTAGTCAATTTGTGTCTAAAAAGAAATGATCAAAGGAAATAGATAAACAATACAAAGTTATCACTTTCATCAGTTATCACTACCTCATCAGAGTACAAAATGGAAACTTGTGGCCAGAGTCTATTCTACGTTCCACTACAAGTATATTATTAATTAGTACGTTTAATCGATTGGTTGAAAGTAAAGATCCATTTAACTCGTAAGCGCAATTTAGATTAATATCATAACTTGATTGTAGATTATTAGGTGTACTCGATAATTTATTTGGTACAAACCCGAATGATTATCATCCGTGGATTCACTAATATAACATGAAAACATCAAAAGGGTCATCAGTACTTCAAGCAAATACAAATTACTCATAATGCTTCTCTGTGAAAATCTATCCGAAAAATCCGACAGGGGTGTAATAGTTTTGTAAACTTTCTGATTCTTTTCTGAAATACAAATATCAAAAAATTAAAAACATCAAAGATAAATAAAACTAAGATTTGTTAACGCAGTTCAATACACTTTGTCTATATTTGCGAGGTTCTCATCCAACTTAATCACGTTCATGAAAGTTCAATAAATTTACGCAAGGGCTTTTAAAGCCAAGTCACATATTCTTTGAAACTATCTCTCAACTCCACTTTTCGTGAAAGATTTTCACATCTAATAATACGACCGATTCGTGTTAATCTCGACAAAGAATTTTTCTCTACCACTCTTAATAAAAGACAATTAATAAAAATAACTCAAGTGATTAATTAACTAAGAAAAGAATAACAATATACTTGAGTTTAAAGAACCTTCCCCATATTCAGCTTCCCGAAATATATTTGAATAATTGTCCACTAGCTGAACTGATCTACGCCAGCTCCAGAATCAAACCAACCTCCCAGTAGAAAGGCACCCAATGGATAAAGGTTCAACGTAAGTGACTTCCAACGTAATTAATGCAGGAGTGTGGATCTACCAAGATTGAAACCACATACACGTACACGTATAAAGAAAGACACTTCCAAGCATATGCTACTCCAACGATTCAGTATCAAAAATGAAAACCCCAAGATTCTCCACTCACATAAATCATCCAACTCAAATAATCATAATCAAAACCATATGGCACATGACACATACGACACACTCACAAATCAAAAGACACCCAAATAGACAAAAACCGAATCCATACCATCTTTTGCCAAGATATACATCATCACAACTAGAAGATTATCCCTAATATCTTTTTGAGTCCAAGTCAAACATAAGGATTAGTGATTAGCTATCAGTGTCCAATTAATATCTTATAATAGGTCTAATTAATGACCAAAATGTCAAAATAAAATAAAAGGATGTATGTCATATCTTAACAATTTCTCCTTTTTTGACATTTTTGTCATAACTATTAAGCTCCCCCTAAATAACATAAGTGGAAATATAGGCAACACAATCACAAGTCAAGATCCAATAGGCAACACAATCACAAGTCAAACATAAACAACAAATCACAAAAGATCAAATACAACTTCAGTCAAGTCTTATTTTATCCCCCTTTGAGATAACATATGCCAAAAAGACGAACTCAAGGAGCGACAAGAAATCGTAGAACTCGCTGCTTTAAGTGACGAAAAGCGTCATTAGCCACTTGAATAATGCCCTAAATCCTCTCAATTTTAGTAAAGAGAGCTACATGAAAATTAACAGAAGTTGTCCCCAAAACATCCGAGGGCCCATATGTGGTGTACGGCATATCCACTACCTGTGGTTGTCAAAAAATTCTTGGAGAGATGTTTATCAAGGGCACCAACTAAAGTATACTCGACTTTATCCTAGAAACTTCATTGGCATATAAAAATTGAGAGATTAAGTATGGAAAGTATAGTAATGAATGTGGCTTACTCTCAATGGCTAAGATAGCTTCAATAATAAGATGTCCAAGATTGAATCACACCCCAGTACCTATCGCATAAATCAATGTCCTGCGCCAAGTAGACAAAGACAACGTATGTGCTCAACATCTAGTTGGTCACTACTAACTTAAAGAGCACGAAATACTTTTGCGTAAGCATTGAAGAACGAAGCATGGAGCTAGACGACCATGTAGTCAATTTTTCATTAGTTAATACCGTAGTAATTAAATCATTAGACACATTCCAATCATCATCATAAAGTTTTGAACACCAATTAGATTATCAAATCCTATAAACAAATTTAAACGATCAGCATAAAAACGGACTACCTGATCGCGCACATATATTCTCTATAACTCAAAGCAATCTCATTTAGAATATCACAAGATAAATTGCAGTAATTTTTTTAACCAAATTTCAATCATAGTGTTGCGAAAGCAATGAGGCTTGCAGTAAATGTCTCTCTGATAGTAAAGTGTCTAGACCATGTTATTGAAACTCCTTTAAATTGATTGGATGATCGAGAACAAACCCAACAGTGTTGAGAGTCGTCCATTTCTGTTCAGTTGTGGAGGAGTAGAACTTGAAGGAAATCGCATTAACCATTATCAGATGGACAGAAGAAATGCGTTGAGATGGTCAGACTGTTTTTCGAGCCTGCTCCTTTGTACATTTTTGAGGAGTCATAAGAGGAGCAGTTGGTGGACCAATTGCTATGGGAGTCTCATCAAAATCTGAAGTAGAGTCTTCAACCATGGATAATATGAATCAAGTAACATCGTCGTCTGGATTTGGTACTTTTTTCCTAACAGAATAGTATTGGGAATATCAATGGGAGTCGTTGAAAGATGACCCAGGCCCAATGAATCTCCTTCCGGGTGTTAGGTTGAGCATTAATAGACTTGAGCAACGTGCTAAAGCTACTGTCTTCTTTTCGAACACCGAAGGGGACATTTTCTCTTTATTCTTGCCCATATTTTTTAAAAAATAGCAAAGATCCAAATAAAATCAACAAATTGGATGTATCTTGAAGTGAAAAGAAGCAATATCGTATAGAGAAGATATAGTTCTTCAATGAAGGTTCACAAAACATATACACTGAGTTCATGGTGGAAAAAGTTTCAACCCAATGTCGTGGGTGCCTTGAGAGCCAATATAAAGGAGAAATAGATGAAGCTTCAATAGTGATATGCCCGCGATTAAGAGATCTTCAACGCAACCAAGCGAGTGATGTGGAGCTTTGGAGTGGATGGATCGAGAGGTGGAAGAGGGGTGTTGTTGAGAAGAGAAAGACACCTAGGGATTAAAATAATCCTTTGGAAGAAAAAAAATCACATTTTCCTTTTTTTGACTTTTCTCTTTTTTTAATTTTTTTGACTTTTTTTAAATATATAAAAAATACATCAATAATGTAAAGCACAAAGTTCCAAAGCCCCTCTAAGAAGTTCAAACCTTAGTGCATCAAGAGGTTTCGTAAAGATATTCACTAACTACTTTTCTGTAGATACATGTTACAAAGTAATTATTTTGCTTTCCACAAGCTCTTGAATAAAGTGATACCTTAGATCGATATGTTTCGCTCTTGAATGCTGATCCAGATTCTTAGAGATGTTTATGACACTCTAGTTATCGCATAAGAATGTCAACACATTCTGATCAATCTCATAATCTTCTAGCATCTGTTTCATCTAAAGAAGTTGTGAACAATAACTACCTGCAGCGATATATTTTGCCTCTACAGTCAATAGTGAAATTGAATTTTACTTCTTGCTAAACCAAGAGATCAAATTGTTTCCTAAGAAGAAACAACCTGCTGAAGTGCTTTTCTGATCGTCTAAGTTTCCAGCCTAATCCGCATCATTATATCTAGTTAGATAAAATATTGAGTCAAATATATACCGTATCCTAAAATCAGATGTTACAATTATATACCCGATAATCCTCTGGACCACTGTTAGATTTGTTTCTTTCAGACTAGCTTGATAGCAAACACATACACCAATACTATAACAAATATCTGACCTACTTGTAGTCAAATATAATAAACTTTCGATCATGCTCCAATATAGACTGACATCAACGCTTTTACAATTCTCATCTCTGTTTAGCTTCGTTGAGACACTCGTAGGTGTTTTCACATGTCTAGCATTCACAAGTCTTAATTTCTTTATTAAACTATTGGTATATTTGGTTTGCAATATACAAATTTCATCCTTCATTTGTTTAACTTGTAAACCAAAAAAAAATTCAATTCACCTACCATAATCATTTCAAATTTGGATGTCCTTAATTCAACAAATTCATCTACCATCTTCAGATGTGAAGCTCTAAAGATAATGTCATCAACATAGATCTGAGCAATCATAAAATCATATTTAAACTTTTTAATAAACAAAATTTTATCAACACTACCTCATTTATATCCTTGCTTGATGACATATTGTGTGAGCCTTTCGTACCAAGCTCTTGGTGTTTGTTTGAAACTGTAAAGAGCTTTCTTTAACTTAAAAATGTGATCAATGTGGGCTAAATCAATAAATCCTTTCGGTTGCTTGGCATACACTTCTTCTTGTATAAACTCATTCAGAAAAGCACTTTTTATATCAATCTGATAAAGCTTAAACCCCTTCACATATGTTATGCCCAATAATAGTCTGATAGCCTCAAGTCGTGCCACTGGTATAAAAGTTTTGTCAAGGTCTATTCCTTCAACCTCAGAATATTCCTGAGCTACTCTCCGTGTTTTATTTCTGGTTACATTATCCTATAGATCACTCCACGCAAATTGAATCAATTCATCTTGCATAGCTGCTATCCAAAACTCATCTTGTAGGGCTTCTTGGCTCGAAAGAAGAAGTATAATAGAAGTAACCCACAAGTTCTCCATAATTAACCCTTCTAACTTCTCTTATTTTTCTTTTTTCATTAACATCTCCAATAACATTCTCTACGGGATGACTTCTTCTGATTCAAGAGGAAGGATCTCGATTCAAGTTAGCTTCTCTCGAGTTTTGAACATTTACTGGAACAATTTCTACATCGAGTGTTTTGGTTAATTCATCATCCAAAGTAATTTACAGTTTTTTAATTCGCCCAGTTACTTCCTCAGTAGTAACTAATTATAGGGTAATTCTTCGATCTTGTTTCTTTGCTTGTTTGAGCTAATTCTGAGGATCGACTTTGTGGATTTTCTTCTACCACTTGATCATTCAACAGAGATACATCATCTATCACAACATTTATGGACTCTATAAATTTCTTTGTTTTTTGATTATACACTCAGTAGGTTTTGCTGCTGTGAGTTAAATAATCAATAAAGATTCCTTCATCACTCTTGCTCTCAAATTTTCTAGCTATGCTCGATCTCTAAAAATGTAACACTCACTACCAAAGACATGAAAGTAACTCACATATGGTTTTTTTCCCTTCCAAAGTCCATATGAAGTCTTATTCAAGATGGTTCAGAGGTAAACTTTGTCACATATGTAACATGCTGTATTAATTGCTTCAGTCCAAAAATGCATAGACAATTTTCTTCCATTCAATATTGATTTGGCCATTTCTTAAAGAATTCTATTTTTTCTTTCAGCAACTTCATTTTGTGGTGGAGTTTTAGGTGCTAAAAATTCATGTATGATACCACACTCCTCACAAAAGTCATTAAAGCTTGTATTCTCAAATTCCCTTTTGTGATCTGACCGAATTCTCAACATAACCATATTTTTCATATTCTTAACCTGCACACATAAGCTTCTAAAAGCCTTGAAAGCATATGATTTTTCTTTCAAAAAAGTTACCCATGTATATCTCGTATAATCGTCAACACAAGTTAGAAAATATCTCATTCTACCAATACTGTCTTGTTGTATTGGACCAACCAAATTCATGTGAATCAATTCAAGTAAGCGTGATGAGGTAACATGTCTAATCTTTTTGTGTGGCACTTTCATCTGCTTACCCGTTTGACATGCACTGTAGATTAACGTGTCTTCTTTGTTCATTGTGGGTAGTCCCTTCACAGTTTCCAATTTCTTCAAATTGCTAATAAGTTCATAGTTTAGGTTTCCAAGCTTTTGATGCCACAAATCTATGTTAATGTCGTGTGAGGTTGAATTGCAGGTTGTTGTGACCTATAACATGTAGCAGTTGTCGACTGATTGCTTTCCACTCACAATGCATTCTCCTTGTTTGGTTAACACCCTGCATTCATCACTTGTAAATTTAACTAGCAAACTATCATCACAGAGTTGGCTTATACTTACCAAATTAGCTTTTAACCCATTGACATAGATCACATTCTTCAGGGGAGGAAACCTATTCACGCATAATGTTCCTCTACCAATTATCAAAGCCTTCTTTCCATCTCCAAAAGTCACATGCCCATCCATACAACTCTGATAATCGGTTAGGAGATTATTTTCTCCTGTTATGTGACGTGAACATCTACTATCAAAATACTAACCATTATACGAAGTTGCCTTTATCGTCTTAAAAACCACGAGAGCTTGCAATTGACCCTTTTTAACCCAAATGAATTCTGGTACTAAAGACTGATTTTGAAATTTATGTGAGGGATATGGAGTCCTTTGGTTTTGACTTATTTGAAACAACATCTGCAATAACTTGTAGCATTTTAGCCTTATGTGCCCAATAACCACGTAAAAATGACATGCGGAAACAAATCTTCTATTCTTCCTCGATGTTTCCTCATGGACAAATTTGGGTATATCAATTTTCTGATCATTCACCTTGGAGCACTCATCTTTGGAACCAATGTCTTGAAGATTCCCTTTAACCTTACTAATTTCAACCAACTTTTCTAACTTTTTTGTGTTTCCATTCAACATTCTCAATTCCTTTTCGGTATTTTCTAACTTTAGTCTGGCTTCACCGAGCTCGTCTAAAGCTACCATCAATTTCTTCACTAAATCTTGGATGGTGTTCTTTATAGAGAAGTTTTCTTCCTCCAGCCTTTCATTCTTTCTACATGCTTTCACCCATTTTCATATATCATTTGGTAAGCCTCGTAAATATTCTTCCTTTTATCACCTGAACCACTTTCATCACTGTCATAATCTGATATCGAAGCTAGACCTGATCTGTCTTTAATTTTTCTCAAAATTTTCTGATTTTCCCCCTTTATTGTCTTCAGTTACTTCTTTCTTAGTTACTGTTAGGTATGCAACTGGATTTTTACTGTACAGAGCAACTAACGCATTACCATTTGGAATTTCTTTTTCACTACCATATTCACTTTTGGACTCGTTTTCTCTCTAAGTGCCCGTTTGGTTGAGCTTTTGTCAGTAGAGCTTTTGTCAGTAGAGCTTTTACCAGTAGAGCTTTTATGAGAAGAGCTTTTTTTAAAAGCCAGTTGACTGTTTGGCTGTCAATTAAAAAACAGCTTTTTAAAAAGTGCTTCATA
>JANJEY010000006.1:2274734-2285927 GCA_024703695.1 Erythroxylum cataractarum
CCTGGATGAGATCGTCTCTGTTGCAAAGATAGACAAAAAAGAAGAAGAAAGGCAGCAGCTTTGAGTGACGGTTGAGAAGAAAATTTTGAGGGTTTGTAATTTACGTAAGTGACGCGAATTTCATTAAAAAACAGCTTTCCGGAAAAGCTACAATTGGGGCTTTTCAGAGAAGCTCCAAATTTTGGCTTTTTAAAAAGCTGTATTTTAGCTTTTTTAAAAGCTGTTTCTACTCCAAAAGCACTTTTGAGGTTTGCAGCCAAACACCCACTTTTTCTCAAAAATGGCTTTTGCGGTAGGAAAAAGTGCTTTTGGGGCTTCCAAAAGCTGTTCCAAACAGGTGCTAAGTGTTAGTAAAAGATTTCCCTTTTCTCTTCTTCAAGATATTAGCACATTCCGCTTACACAAGTCCCAATCCCTAACACTCATGACTTTGGATTCTCCTCATCTTTCTTTCACCCTTCTGAGTCCTAGCTTGTTGTTTGAAGTTGTTATTTGATGAGCTTCTACCGTTTTACCTAAAATCAAGTCTGTCCTTTTTCACTTTTTTCAGTCATTTACTAAAATTTCGTGTTAACAAAACCAAATCCCCGTTCTCATTAAATTCATCTTTTATATCAGTTATACCCTTTTCAGTTTCAGTTTATAGTGCCAATTCCTTGCTCTTTTCTTGTCTGCCTCTCAACAAATCCATTTCAAAATTGGTAATAATCTTAATTGCCTTTTCCAGCGACAAGTCATTAATGTCATGAGCCTCTTCGATTGCTGCAATTTTCGGAATAAATCTTAGTGACCTTAACGTCTTTTTAACTAATTTTATATTGGAATATTTCTTCTTGAGTCAATGTGCCTGATTCTTTATATCACACAATCTTTGATAAAATTCCCTAATAGCCTCATTCTCTTCAATCGTCAATTCTTCAAACCTCATAGATAAGAGATAACATCGGTAGTTTTGACGCTATCACAAATTTGGATCCTTCATGGATAGTCTGCAAAGCATCCACACTTCTTTAACTGATTCATAGGTTGATATCATTGAGAAGCGTCCTTCATCAACAATACTAAAAATTGCATGCATTACTTGTGAGTTTCTGATTGCATTTTCTTCTTCGACTCTTGTCTATTTAGATGGATCTTTTTGAACTACCTCTCTTTTATGGACAATGATCATTAGATGTGTCCACCCATGTACTACCGAATACCAAGCTTTTGTACCCTGAACGTAGAAGAAGACTCTCATCCATGATTTTCATGTAAGATACCTAGAGTCGTCTAATAGTGGTGATCTGGTGATCGATGCACCCTCTCTTGTAGCTATGTTCGTGAAACTCATATCTGCACTAAATTGCTACGAAGTTCTGATATGGTGACTCGCTCCGATTTCAATTGAAAAATCGGAAGGGATGTAGTAATTTTGCAAACTTTTCGATTCTTTTCCCAACTTGTGCTACTCCAACGATTCAATATCGAAAACAAGAACCCCAAGGTTCTTCACTCACACAAATCATCCAGCTCAAATAATCCCAATCAAAACCATACGACACACGACACACTCACAAATCAAAAGACACCCAGATAAACAAAAATTGAATTCGCACCATCTTTTAGCAAGATAGACATCAATTAGAGATAGAATTCTATCACAATTAGAAGATTATCTCTAATAACTTTTTGAGTCTAAGTCAAACATAAGGATTAGTAATTGAATATCAGTGTTCAATTAATATCTTACAGTTCTAATTAATAAACCAAAATGTCAAAATAAAATAAAAGGATGTATGTGGTATCTTGATAGTATCTACGTAGGTTGTAGATAAGTAGACGGTGTCTCCAAGCCAACACAGGACGCAAAAGAGTTTGTGAAGTTGAAGCAAAATAATGCATTACCCAAATCTTTTCTGTCTCTTGAAGACTATGGTAATGACAACAACCCTTTTTGGTACAAAAAAACAGAAAATCATGATAGTGCCCATTGGCAGAAATATACAAATACAATTCAATCGTGATGGAACTCCAAAAAAAGGGGATTCTTTTATAGGTTTTAGGCACTTTTTTATTGTTTATGGTTCAGATGTTTGTATCAGTTTTCAAATTCAAATCCTTTCCAGGTCTTGAAGCTAAGTACTTAAACTTATTATAATCCTGCAAAGTTTTAGGTCGTGAAAAAGAAAGCACGAGAAACAGAGGAAAAGAAAAAGGAAAAATGCATGAGAAACAGAGGAAGGTAGTAGGAACTAAGAGAAAAGATAAATGTAACTACCTTTTTCTTTTTCTTAACGTTTTAGGCAATTTTTAATTGTTTCTAGTTCAGTTTTGCTGTTTCGTACAAGCAAATACTTAAAACTCATTTTAATCCTGCTAACTTTTAGGATGTGAAAAAAAGAAAGCATGAGAAACAGAGGAAAAGAAAAAGGAAAAATGCATGGAAACAGAGGAAGGTTGTAGGAACTGAGAGAAAAGACAAATGAACTCCTTTTTTTTCTTTTCTGTTTTCTTTTTCTAGTCAAAGAAGTGACCCACCATAAAATGCCATCCACTTAGGTGCTGAAGAAATAATGTGTAGTGAAAGTAGACCGAGATTCCATTTCCTGTAATTGGAATTAATATGGTGATGTTATTGTGGAATTTTTTCAAGTGGGCATGCTCTGTTTTTTCATAATGGCAGAGGAAAGTTAGAGAAAATGGTAAAAAAATCAAAGGGCAACGTTCAATGTCATGGTGGGTTTGGTTTGGTTTCTTGCTTTCATCTCTCCATTGAAGCCATCCACTAAATAAGCTCTTTGGTGACAACTTTTAAACCCATGAAAAAAGAAGAAAGTGTATGGGAAAAATATAGAAATCAACCGTGTCACCCACTAGATCCACGAATTATGTCAATCCCATGCTTAACTTGGTGGATTAGGTTATTAAAATAGCACATAAGAACCTCCCAGTTAAAGAGGTTGCAGATTCAAGTTGCGTATGCACTAATTACAACTTTTAATGTTGCATAAAATATATGAACAAATATGCGAAACAAGTGTTAAACTTAAACTTAAACATGAAGCCATTTTGGTCTCTGTGAATATATTAAAAGTCAACTAATTGGAAAGTGACATTTAGGCATGGTAGATCTACACAAAACTTGGTACCCCTACCCCTGAAAATCAGTAAGAAAAGTTGTGTGTGGGGCCTGAAAGGCGACGAAATGACTTGAAATTGGTTTCCAATTTGCAAAATGACACCTATGACACAAGCAACTGTGCTTGAGCAGTTAATTCTGGTAATGGGCGATGAAAGCTGAGGTAAAAACAGAATACTTCTAAAATCGTAAGAAGGTCGAGATGGGTTAAACAGAGTATCTATTTTAAAGAGTTTCAAATATTAGACACCATTGATCGGTCATGATCACCAGCTGTCACTGTATGATTGCTGGAAATTTCTTCTCCACCATCCATGCCTAATCCTCTGATTCTGATTGGAGATTCCTATATCTTTACATTTTCTTTTTTCCTTTCTCTTCCTCTAATTTTTCTGCTTATCCTTCAATTCCTATTCCCTTGATTCTATAAATTGCCTCTTGAAAACCCTATTAAACCTCTTCACTTCACTTCTCATTTCCCATCTGGAGCTTGGCTCAAGCTCTTTTAGTTCTAAGCTTTCCCTGTCTCTTTTTGCTCTTACTCCCTGTTTCTTCGGTTTCTTGGTTCCTCTGTTTTTGGTCGTAAAAACCCTTCAAGGAAGTTACAGTCCGTTTTGTATCAGAAAAACGTAGATTATCGTTTCTGTTAGGGATCTGAGGCTGTTATTCTGGACCCTTTTGCCTTCTCATAAATCTTAATGCTTCCTGGTTTGATTTTGATGTTTGAGATTCATGTCTCCAGTTCTCAGTGAAATCCTCCGTTCGGGGTTTATGGTCAGTTCCTCTCTCAGGCGCAGGACCCATCTTGTTCAATCTTTCTCGGTTGTGTTCCTCTACTGGTTCTATGTTTTCTCATAAATAATCTGTCTGTGTCAAGCTGAACCATATAATTATAACTACTTATAATAGTCATCCTACTACATATCTACAATATCGGTTCTCGGGTCCTGCGTCTTTCGACTCCTTAAGCTTAGAACAAACTTAAAGATCCCATCTTTAGTAAGATTACTAGTGCTTGATTGGTGTAAATACATAAAAACAATATCGACTATGGCGTCTTCTAGTGGGAATTCCTCAGTTTCCACTCAATCTCAGCTTCAAAACTCGGGCTCTGAAGAGGAATTGCATCAGTTGATGGATCAGAGGAAGAGGAAGAGAATGCAATCCAACAGAGAATCTGCCAGACGATCAAGGATGAGAAAACAGAAGCACTTGGATGATCTGACGAGCCAAGTGACACATCTAAGGAAGGACAACAACCAAATCCTGACAAGCATCAATGTCACAACACAACACTACTTGAACGCTGAAGCTGAGAATTCCATCTTAAGAGCCCAAATGATGGAGCTGAACCAACGACTCGACTCATTGAATGAGATCCTCGGCTTCATCAACACCAGTAATGGGGTCTACGAAACGGAGGGTGGTCTCCGACTCCAAGCAAGCACTGAAAGTTTCAGGAATCCATCATGGCATCTCCTGAACCATCCCATCATGGCATCTCCTGATTTGTTCCAGTACTGAAACGGATTGGTGGCTCTATGTTCAATGATTCTCCATGAGTGGAGATGAATAAATTTGAGGGATTTACCTTTTCTTTTGATGAAATTATTACAAAATATTGTATGTCATGTCCCATAAGTAGGAAGATTGGTCCAAGCAAGAACATTTGTGCATGAAGCAGACTAAATGTAATTATTTAACAGGACCTACATGTTACCTATGGCTTTCATTGCATCCCTGCAGGCTGCAATGATTTGTACTTCAGTTTGGGTTTTATTTTCCTTATTTTGAGTGCCTAGATCTGAAATTCCAATTTATCATATGAAAAAACGATAATTTGACAACAATATCATAAATAATAAAAGAAATAATCTTTAAAAATAAAATTTTATTTAATATTGATAACTATTAAAAATCATCAAAATTAAATATTAATTATGTAAAAGAAATTACATATATGATTATTAAAGTAACATAAATAATAAAAATTTTGTTTTTTTCTCTGGACAATTAGTTTAGATCTAGAAAATTGGTAACATGTTTCATATATATATATATATATGTGTGTATAATAAGTTGGAACAAAAATAATAAAAAAGGATCGACTCAAATTCAAATTCAAATTAGCATTCGATAAAGTTATCAAATCAAATGCAAATTTATCATGTTTTAATTTAAATTCAAATTTAAAAGAATCGATTCAATTCAATATGAAAAAATTAATCAGTTTAAACTCGTTCAAATACAATAACTTTGTTTTGACATAATTTATTAAAACAATATTGTTTTAATTAATAGATTCTTCGACATTTATCAAGATAATACCATTTCGTCTTCGATCTTATTGAACTTTAAACTATTTGAGTTTAATTGAGCTGAGGAAAAACCTAAAGTCTTGATCCAGACTAACAATGTTTTAAAAATTAAATCAAAAATTTAACTAATAAGACATGAAATTTAAAGTTTCGTTTAATAAAATTAAAAATTTTGAAATATGATTTAAAGGGATAGTCCTTACTCATCGAATAATTTAAAGTTAATTGAAAAATATATTACTAAATAAAAATCAATTGAATTATTTTGATTTATAAAAATTAATTAATAAATATAACTAAATAATTGATTAATAAATTAGTAAATTTTTTATGATAAGAGTTATTAAAATAAATAAAATCAAAAAATTAAAAACTGGACCAAAAAGTTAATCGATTCAAAGTTTTCACAATTGAATTGACTGAATTGATTAGGTTTTTTAATTATTGAGATCAGTTGTCATCTCTAATTTAAAATATAGGAGCGCGAGAGTGAAGATATGATAAACCTATAAAATGTCAATTAACATTTCAAACTTATTAACTTAATTAACAACTTTAAAAGAAGGGTTAATTATTAGTGAAAAAAAAAGACCAAACTTTTATCAAATTTTCAATTATAGTTCAAACTTTAAAAAATAATAATAAAATGTCAAAATGTTTAATTTTTTCAATTCCAACCCGAACTTTAAAAAATAGCAATAAAATGTTCAAATTTTTATTTTTTTCAATTTTAACCCAACGTTAGTGTTTCTGTTAATTTCTGATGTGGCTTGCCATGTGTTCAGAAACTTTAACTGTTAATACACATAAGTCAAAATTAACACAACAAATGAAGATTAACGAAATGATGTCGTTGTTTAAGAATGACCTAAATCAGATTATACAGCCTTAATAATCTTATGCTTTGATTTCAGTTTTTTCATTCATTTTCAATTTGTTTTCTCGATGTTTTCACCCTTCGATTTTCAAACTATGCAACTCGACTTTCTCACACTAAAGGCATCAAAAGAACAAATAAAAAACGAAGACTTTACTAGTGCAATATATGGTAATGAAAGAGTAGGTTGGGACTCAAAAGAACAAATAAAAAATAAAAGGCTGAGGGCATCAGGAGAACAATAGATAACGTTAGATTATAATTGAAAAAAATTAAAAATTAAAATATTTTATTGTCATTTTTTGAAATTTGGGCTATCATTGAAAAGAATTGAAAATTCGGACGTTTTATTATTACTTTTTAAATTTAGGCTATAATCAAAAAATTGACCAAAATTTAAGTTTTTTTAATAATTATTTAGGAATGATTAAAGTTTCTATATGCATTTGTTGCATACATCACCATGCAACAACCATTAGTTGTTCAATCCACTAGCATTAGTCACCTAGAATAAATAATTAATCATAACGACGTATTCATCTGTAATTTAATACATCGCTTTACACGTGAATTCATTTTTAATAACATACCCATCTCTCACAGCTTACGGGTGAAGTATAAATAATTAATTAATTAAAATAAAATCGATTACTAGTAACTATAAGCATGTTTGTATTTATTTTTTTAACTCTTCAAACTAAATTCCCCTTCAGTCTTGAAAAATAATTATAAAAACTAATTAAAAATAATAATTAAAAAACAAAAATAATTCAATCAGTCCATCCGTGAAAACTTTGAACTAGTTAATTTTTTTGTTTAATTTACTTTATCAACATTTATTGTTAAAATTCATCCAATTTATTAATTAATCAATTAGTTTATTAAATTAACCAATTTTTATAAATCAATTAACTTTTATTTAACAATCTCTTATTTCAATTAAATTTTAAATTCTTTAATAAATAAAAGACAATTTCTTTCAATTGTCTTTCAAAAAAAAATTATTTTTCAATCTTGAACAGATTTTACGATGATTAATATCATGTAAAATTTTGAACCTTAAACTTCTTATCAATTTAATTTTTGGTCTAGTTTTTAAAATATTGAATAAAACACTTGAAAATAGGTATCAACATAATATTTCATTGGAGAACAGATCTTTTGTTCCCAATTAATGTGTGCCCCTGTTCTCAAGCGATCCCAACCATCTAATTTTTGTGGGTCTTATTTATTAAATGGATAGATTTTTATTATATAAAATAGGCACAGAATAACAGGAACAAATGATTTGGTCTCATTTAGTGGGCATGTTATGTCGATAAAAATAACATTTTCACTTAATTTATACAAAATTTAAAAAACTAATCACTAAATTGAAATCTTAAAAATATTAGACACTAAATCGAAAAGTCCTAAACGATTACATAAGTACTTTTGAACATGTTATTCTTAAATTAAAATGTGAATCAAACAAATTCTCTAGTTGAAGGAGTTTTCTTTTCTTTTTTTAATTTATGAGTTGAATTCTAAAGCACTAGGCCGGTGACTACACTTAATCCTATGGCCTATACTTTCTAGTTGATTAATAAAATCAAAAGATTCCAAAAACCAAATTCCAAGTTAGAAAAAAGGAATCAAACGATATGATTTGGAGCATATTTTAATTGGTTTACCACAAAAATTCCACGCCTCAAAGTTAATCAGTATAAAATATCAATACCCACTAAATGCTAATCCAGATGTTGCATAGAAAATATAAATAATTTAATACAAGGTTTTCGGGCCATAAGTTGGTTTTTTTTAGGACAAGTGTGTGGCGGAAAGCTCCTGCAAGATATTCTAAAACTATTGGATTGTCATTTTCTGAAGGCCACTGAATAAAGACCTTAGCCTATCTAACAATACGAAGAGCCGGTCTTTGCGTACTAACAAATCTAGATACTATCATGTATATCTTTTTGGCTATATCAAATTGTGTTATTTATTTATGTATTATTTTGATAATTTTATTTACAAAACTAATTATCGTGTCAGTTTTACTTATTTACGTTTGTACATGCTTCACTTTTTTATCGTTACATCTGCAAGTAGGCCTATTAAAAATAGCTTATCTACTATATAGAAATAAGACTGTGTACTATCAAATTTTCTCAGACTATACTTTATTACAGGAGTTCGATTTTAGGTGTGATAATGATGACGATGATATAAAAAAGCATATTTTAGAGATGTTAATAAGTTAAAGGTTAATTACGTAAAAAAGTTTTTGTTAATATTTTCGTTAAGTTTAAATATGAAATAAATTAGATTGTATAGTCCCGACAATTTTACTAATGTAATACGTCATGCTGTAAATAATTTAATATAAATAGATTGAATAAAAGCATATTTTATAGATGTTGATAAGTTAAATTAAATAAATTGGGACTGTGACAAAGACAGACAATTGGAAATGGACAAAAGTTAGTGGACGTTCGTCTGTTTTGTAGCTATTAGTGAGTGATTTGGCCTTGGTTCAATGTATGTGAATTTTGTTATTTGATTTTGTTATTTTTATTTTATGTTTTAAAAATAATCTGAATTTTAATATAACACTATTTTAAAGTTAGGAATTAATGAAAAATAATAAACTATGATATAAAATTATTTGATAATTAAATAATAATATAAAATAGATGATATTTTTAAAAATAATAATAAAATATCAAATAGCATGAAAGTGTAATGTAATTAACCCATTTCACTTACATGCTTGCATTAATTTGTGTTTTACCTTTTTGATTTTCTATTGGCTTAGAATTAATTGTTATATATATATAAGCTTATTTTGATTTTTTTGCATCAAATGCTAAGTCTTAAGAGTATACTCCAATCAACTATTTCATATCACCTATATCTTGAATTAATATAGTAAAACATCTATAAATGAATATTTTTGGGACCTGAAAAATTATTATCTTATACGGGGTTATTAATTTATATAATCATTTTTATTTTGTACATTATATTTGTTAAATTAAGCAATTAGTTTTTTCCGTAACTAAGAAAAAAAATAAACAATTAATTAATGATAGCGCATTGTATCTAAGTTTATTAATCTAGTCAAAAATAAGTTTATTAATCTTAAATTAGCGTGATTCAAAATAGCGTGATTCGAAAATAAGTTTATTAATCTTGTCAACCATGTGATGCTGGAATTATTCAATCACTTAAGATTTATTATCGATATCGTTTTTATTCTAGCATTTTGGAAGGCTATGAGATGTGAGCAATAAATCCTGAAAAAATTAATGTGTTAGATACTATGCTTGGAAATTGATATGAACGTCACAACTATTACAAATTGTTTTCAAAATAACAAAATTCGATCCGATGAAGCTATGCTTCTAGAAGAAGAAACTAGTGATGTTGAAGGCATTCAAAGATTATAGGAAATTATTTCTAATTTACATTATAGAAATGTCATGAATATAGAGCAGATTCTGAATTATCCTATTGAAAATGAAGCTTTAATGGAATCGCCTACGGATGAAGAAATTATTCAAGAAGTAATACGTATGAAAGATGATAACAATCAAGATCCAGATGATAGTAACGTTATACTACATATTTATCCAAAAGAAGCTTTTCATTTCTTGCTGTAGAAACTTTGAAAAGTTACTTGCTTCAAAATGAGAAGAATGTGCCGAATGTAGTTTATGTCCTCCAAAAAGTTAAAGATGAAATTGAATTCAGTTCGCATGAAAAGAAGAATCAATTGATTATAGATACATATTTTAAGAAAGTATAAAATTTGAAATAAAAATTGTTTAGGAAGTGCTTTATTTTATGAATTATATATGTAATTTTCATACTTATTTAATGAATTATTATTTTATATTTTCAGTGGGCCTCAAGGAATTTTCTTTAAAACTAATATCTTATGTATTTAGTGAGGTTATTCTTTTATCCCATTAGCCCAAGTCAGGACTGGAGAAAATTATTATTTAATCGAGATTATTAATTTATCGGATATTCATTTATCAAGGTTTTATTGTAGTTATAACATGAAATAGGTCAAATTTATGATTCATATATTAAAACTATCAAAATATTAAGGTTTAATGTAGAACTATAGATAATAGTAAAAATGAACTTAATTTTTTAAGAAATACTAAGAGACAATTTGTATCTTTTGCCTTTATGCTATAAAAATGAACCTTTAACAGTATAAATAAGAAAAAAAATACATTTTAAATATCAACGTTTTCACCGGAATACAATTTAAACCTATACGGAGGAGGAGAGGTAAGCATTAAGGATGACAGGATGGTGAGGGAGGAGTGGTATGAAAGATCAACGACAGGTGAGGGGTGGATGAGAGGATAAGGTATGGGGAGAGAAGTTCATTGATGTTGATAGCTAAAATTGGAGTTTGAAGAGTTGCTTAACAAAAGTAAATATATGAATGTGAAGGGGGCAACATTGAAAAATGATATCAATTTCATAATTGTTGCCATTCTCCTGCCTCTTTTTTATCTCTCTATAAGGAGTGGTTAATAGACTAACAAAATTTTTAAGGATTAAGATTAATTATTATAACCAAAAAATATTTTAATTTTACTTTTTAAAATCTAACAGTGAGTTCAGCCTATGTCACTTGGTGTACATGTGATAGTAGGACCTATTTTAAGATTGTAAGAATAATAAATAATGCTAAGTAAGTATTAACATGACATTTAACTTAAAAAAGTTAACCTCTTTGAATATTTTATGTCTGTTTAGGTTATGTTTATATATTTTGAAAATGTTAGGGTTTAAATTAAATGTTATGAAATATTATGATTCAGTTTGTATTGTAGCGAAAATTTTAAAGTTCAAAATGCACTTTTTATCGT